>JARQOC010000007.1:83797259-83827323 GCA_033576535.1 Allobates femoralis
TTGGTGAAAATGTATCCTGGACAATCCTCTGTGAGCTAAACAGTCTGGACCCCGGACTGATACATTGTATCAGCCTCTCAGGACAGTAGGAATTATTGCTGATTATGTACCACAGAGGATTGTGTTAATAAGATAACATTGCAACAAACCCACAGCTGTGAACATTATTAAGCCAGTATTCGATTTTAGCAGGATTTTTCCCATTCACTACAGGATGCAGGCTTACTCTGTCTTGCCCAGGATTTTCTTCACATGATGTAAGATCTCTATTCGGCTTTTGTCTTCAATATCGACAAGGACCTGGTTCCCGTCATCTGTGAGACAAGAGGTGACTGTGAGCGCGGTGACATGATGGCACTCCCCATAGACTAAAGCATCAGTAATAGTAGTGATGAGATTAGTTCTGTATAGCCTGAGCCTCCTGGTAAAGCACTAAAGACTGATCTGGGCGGTGCAGCCGAGCAGGGGGTGGGCAGGGCGGCAGCGTGAGGGGGGGGGGGGGTTCAGGAATGGCTGCTAGTGGTCCCTCACAACCTGTGATCTCAAGGAGAAAAGCTGAAAAGCTGTCAGTGATTGCTGCCCCCCTCAGCACACAGCAGAGGAGACGAGCGGCGCCTGCACTCACCCAGGTAGAAGCGCAAGAAGGGAGACGGCGTCATGTTCTTCAGCAGCATAATCTGCACCCAAGGGTTCTTATACTGGATCTGGGGAACCGAGAAAAAGACGAACTTCCTGCAAGAGAAAAACAGGTGAAATCCGGAGACCTGGCCGGGGCATCAGCTCCAAGCAGAGACCTTCACCGGGGCATCAGCTCCAAGCCGAGACCTCGCCGGCGCATCAGCTCCAAGCCGAGACCTCGCCGGGGCATCAGCTCCAAGCCGAGACCTCGCCGGGGCATCAGCTCCAAGCCGAGACCTCGCCGGGGCATCAGCTCCAAGCCGAGACCTTCACCGGGGCATCAGCTCCAAGCCGAGACCTCGCCGGCGCATCAGCTCCAAGCCGAGACCCTCGCCGGCGCATCAGCTCCAAGCCGAGACCCTCGCCGGGGCATCAGCTCCAAGCCGAGACCCTCGCCGGGGCATCAGCTCCAAGCCGAGACCTCGCCGGGGCATCAGCTCCAAGCCGAGACCTTCACCGGGGCATCAGCTCCAAGCCGAGACCTCGCCGGCGCATCAGCTCCAAGCCGAGACCTTCACCGGGGCATCAGCTCCAAGCCGAGACCTTCACCGGGGCATCAGCTCCAAGCCGAGACCTTCACCGGGGCATCAGCTCCAAGCCGAGACCTTCACCGGGGCATCAGCTCCAAGCCGAGACCTTCACCGGGGCATCAGCTCCAAGCCGAGACCTTCACCGGGGCATCAGCTCCAAGCCGAGACCTTCACCGGGGCATCAGCTCCAAGCCGAGACCTTCACCGGGGCATCAGCTCCAAGCCGAGACCTTCACCGGGGCATCAGCTCCAAGCCGAGACCTTCACCGGGGCATCAGCTCCAAGCCGAGACCTTCACCGGGGCATCAGCTCCAAGCCGAGACCTTCACCGGGGCATCAGCTCCCAAGCCGAGACCTTCACCGGGGCATCAGCTCCAAGCCGAGACCTTCACCGGGGCATCAGCTCCAAGCCGAGACCTTCACCGGGGCATCAGCTCCAAGCCGAGACCTTCACCGGGGCATCAGCTCCAAGCCGAGACCTTCACCGGGGCATCAGCTCCAAGCCGAGACCTTCACCGGGGCATCAGCTCCAAGCCGAGACCTTCACCGGGGCACCAGCTCCAAGCCGAGACCTTCACCGGGGCACCAGCTCCAAGCCGAGACCTTCACCGGGGCACCAGCTCCAAGCCGAGACCTTCACCGGGGCACCAGCTCCAAGCCGAGACCTTCACCGGGGCACCAGCTCCAAGCCGAGACCTTCACCGGGGCACCAGCTCCAAGCCGAGACTTCACCGGCATCAGCTCAAGCCGAGACCTTCACGGGGCATCAGCTCCAAGCCGAGACCTTCACCGGGGCATCAGCTCCAAGCCGAGACCTTCACCGGGGCATCAGCTCCAAGCCGAGACCTTCACCGGGGCATCAGCTCCAAGCCGAGACCTTCACCGGGGCATCAGCTCCAAGCCGAGACCTTCACCGGGGCATCAGCTCCAAGCCGAGACCTTCACCGGGGCATCAGCTCCAAGCCGAGACCTTCACCGGGGCATCAGCTCCAAGCCGAGACCTTCACCGGGGCATCAGCTCCAAGCCGAGACCTTCACCGGGGCATCAGCTCCAAGCCGAGACCTTCACCGGGGCATCAGCTCCAAGCCGAGACCTTCACCGGGGCATCAGCTCCAAGCCGAGACCTTCACCGGGGCATCAGCTCCAAGCCGAGACCTTCACCGGGGCATCAGCTCCAAGCCGAGACCTTCACCGGGGCATCAGCTCCAAGCCGAGACCTTCACCGGGGCATCAGCTCCAAGCCGAGACCTTCACCGGGGCATCAGCTCCAAGCCGAGACCTTCACCGGGGCATCAGCTCCAAGCCGAGACCTTCACCGGGGCATCAGCTCCAAGCCGAGACCTTCACCGGGGCATCAGCTCCAAGCCGAGACCTTCACCGGGGCATCAGCTCCAAGCCGAGACCTTCACCGGGGCATCAGCTCCAAGCCGAGACCTTCACCGGGGCATCAGCTCCAAGCCGAGGACCTTCACGGCGGCATCAGCTACCAAGCCGAGACCTTCACCGGGGCATCAGCTCCAAGCCGAGACCTTCACCGGGGCATCAGCTCCAAGCCGAGACCTTCACCGGGGCATCAGCTCCAAGCCGAGACCTTCACCGGGGCATCAGCTCCAAGCCGAGACCTTCACCGGGGCATCAGCTCCAAGCCGAGACCTTCACCGGGGCATCAGCTCCAAGCCGAGACCTTCACCGGGGCATCAGCTCCAAGCCGAGACCTTCACCGGGGCATCAGCTCCAAGCCGAGACCTCACCGGGGCATCAGCTCCAAGCCGAGACCTCCGCCCCCGGGCTCATCAGCTCTAACCCTTGCCCCCAGCTGGTTCCCTCACCCTCCTCTTACACCTTACTGGGCCCAAAGCTCAAAAAATCTTCACCTCACCACACGCCTCACACCCACTTGTGCCCTCCCAACATGCATCACCTCACCCCCCTACACACATACCCCCATCTCGCCTCCCACCTGTACTCTCTCAAAGAATTTCACCCCACGTCCCCCCCCACCTGCGCCAACCCAATGTGTCTCAAACCCCATCCCCCACCTGTGCCCTCCCTACCCCATTGTACATTCCTCACTCACCTAACCTCTGTCCTGGGAGCCCGTCGCTCACCCACCTGTCCTGTGACCTCTGCCCTGTGACCCTGCCGCTCACCCACCTGTCCTCTGTCCTGTGACCTCTGCCCTGTGACCCTGCCGCTCACACACCTGTCCTCTGTCCTGTGACCTCTGCCCTGTGACCCTGCCGCTCACCCACCTGTCCTCTGTCCTGTGACCCTGCCGCTCACCCACCTGTCCTGTGACCTCTGCCCTGTGACCCTGCCGCTCACCCACCTGTCCTGTGACCTCTGCCCTGTGACCCTGCCGCTCACCCACCTGTCCTCTGTCCTGTGACCTCTGCCCTGTGACCCTGCCCCTCACCCACCTGTCCTCTGTCCTGTGACCTCTGCCCTGTGACCCTGCCCCTCACCCACCTGTCCTCTGTCCTGTGACCTCTGCCCTGTGACCCTGCCCCTCACCCACCTGTCCTCTGTCCTGTGACCTCTGCCCTGTGACCCTGCCCCTCACCCACCTGTCCTCTGTCCTGTGACCTCTGCCCTGTGACCCTGCCCCTCACCCACCTGTCCTCTGTCCTGTGACCTCTGCCCTGTGACCCTGCCCCTCACCCACCTGTCCTCTGTCCTGTGACCTCTGCCCTGTGACCCTGCCCCTCACCCACCTGTCCTCTGTCCTGTGACCTCTGCCCTGTGACCCTACCCCTCACCCACCTGTCCTCTGTCCTGTGGCCTCTGCCCTGTGACCCTGCCCCTCACCCACCTGTCCTCTGTCCTGTGACCTCTGCCCCTGCCCCTCACCCACCTGTCCTCTGTCCAGTGACCTCTGCCCTGCCCCTCACCCACCTGTCCTCTGTACTGTGACCTCTGCCCCTGCCCCTCACACCCACCTGTCCTCTGTCCTGTGACCTCTGCCCCTGCCCCTCACCCACCTGTCCTCTGTCCTGTGACCCCTGCCCATGCCCCTCACCCACCTGTCCTCTGTCCTGTGACCCCTGCCCATGCCCTCACCCACCTGTCCTCTGTCCTGTGACCCCGCCGCTCACTCCACCTGTCCTCTGTCCTGTGACCCGCCGCTCACCCACCTGTCCTCTGTCCTGTGACCCCGCCGCTCACCCACCTGTCCTCTGTCCTGTGACCCCGCCGCTCACCCACCTGTCCTCTGTCCTGTGACCCCGCCGTCATCACCCACCTGTCCTCTGTCCTGTGACCCCGCCGCTCACCCACCTGTCCTCTGTCCTGTGACCCCGCCGCTCACCCACCTGTCCTCTGTCCTGTGACCCCGCCGCTCACCCACCTGTCCTCTGTCCTGTGACCCCGCCGCTCACCCACCTGTCCTCTGTCCTGTGACCCCGCCGCTCACCCACCTGTCCTCTGTCCTGTGACCCCGCCGCTCACCCACCTGTCCTCTGTCCTGTGACCCCGCCGCTCACCCACCTGTCCTCTGTCCTGTGACCCCGCCGCTCACCCACCTGTCCTCTGTCCTGTGACCCCGCCGCTCACCCACCTGTCCTCTGTCCTGTGACCCCGCCGCTCACCCACCTGTCCTCTGTCCTGTGACCCCGCCGCTCACCCACCTGTCCTCTGTCCTGTGACCCCGCCGCCGTCCCACCCACCTGTCCTCTGTCCTGTGACCCCGCCGCTCACCCACCTGTCCTCTGTCCTGTGACCACGCCGCTCACCCACCTGTCCTCTGTCCTGTGACCCCGCCGCTCACCCACCTGTCCTGTGACCTCTGCCCTGTGATCCCGCCGCTCACCCACCTGTCCTCTGCCCTGTGACCCCGCCGCTCACCCACCTGTCCTCTGCCCTGTGACCCCGCCGCTCACCCACCTGTCCTCTGTCCTGTGACCTCTGCCCTGTGACCTCTGCCCTGTGACCCTGCCGCTCACCCACCTGTCCTGTGACCTCTGCCCTGTGACCCCACCGCTCACCCACCTGTCCTCTGTCTTGTGACCTCTGCCCTGTGACCCCGCCGCTCACCACCTGTCCTCTGTCTTGTGACCTCTGCCCTGTGACCCCGCCGCTCACCCACCTGTCCTCTGCCCTGTGACCCTGCCGCTCACCCACCTGTCCTGTGACCTCTGCCCTGTGACCCCGCCGCTCACCCACCTGTCCTCTGTCCTGTGACCTCTGCCCTGTGACCCTGCCCCTCACCCACCTGTCCTGTGACCTCTGCCCTGTGACCCCGCCGCTCACCCACCTGTCCTGTGACCTCTGCCCTGTGACCCCGCCGCTCACACACCTGTCCTCTGTTCTGTGACCTCTGCCCTGTGACCCGCCGCTCACCCACCTGTCCTCTGCCCTGTGACCCTGCCCCTCACCCACCTGTCCTGTGACCTCTGCCCTGTGACCCCGCCGCTCACCCACCTGTCCTGTGACCTCTGCCCTGTGACCCCGCCGCTCACACACCTGTCCTCTGTTCTGTGACCTCTGCCCTGTGACCCGCCGCTCACCCACCTGTCCTCTGCCCTGTGACCCCGCCGCTCACCCACCTGTCCTGTGACCTCTGCCCTGTGACCCTGCCGCTCACCCACCTGTCCTCTGTCCTGTGACCTCTGCCCTGTGACCCTGCCCCTCACCCACTTGTCCTGTGACCTCTGCCCTGTGACCCCGCCGCTCACCCACCTGTCCTGTGACCTCTGCCCTGTGACCCCGCCGCACACACACCTGTCCTCTGTTCTGTGACCTCTGCCCTGTGACCCGCCGCTCACACACCTGTCCTGTGACCTCTGCCCTGTGACCCCGCTCACCTGGCGCCATCCCCGTGCTCCCCCCGGGAGTTGTAGTTGACGGTCATGATCTTGACGTTGTTCTTGAACACGATGTCGCCGCTCTGCAGGTACTGGAGGGTGCGGCGGATCGGGAACGGCCCCTTCATCGGCATCTCTGCGGCAGGCCCGGACCAGGAGGACGGCCGCACTGCACGCCGGGAACTGCACACTGGGAAGACACGTGACAGCGGCCGCCGCACTGCACCACGGGAACTGTAGTCCTGTCACCGCTACTGTCATGTGACCTGCGCTCCGCAAGTGTTAACTCCTTCTGTGCTGTAATCAATTGTCCAATCACGTGAGAGGAGGAAAGGGGAGGGGCACAAGCCTGAATGTCACTACAGATCATAATAGAAGCTGTATAATGGAGCCTGTCACATAATGATGGCATCTACAGTGACTGCACCAATGAGAAATACAGGATCAGTAATGTATGTACACAGTGACTGCACCAGCAGAATAGTGAGTGCAGCTCTGGAGTATAATACAGGAGGTAACTCAGGATCAGTAATGTAATGTATGTACACAGTGACTGCACCAGCAGAATAGTGAGTGCAGCTCTGGAGTATAATACAGGAGGTAACTCAGGATCAGTAATGTAATGTATGTACACAGTGACTGCACCAGCAGAATAGTGAGTGCAGCTCTGGAGTATAATACAGGAGGTAACTCAGGATCAGTAATGTAATGTATGTACACAGTGACTGCACCAGCAGAAGAGTGAGTGCAGCTCTGGAGTATAATACAGGAGGTAACTCAGGATCAGTAATGTAATGTATGTACACAGTGACTGCACCAGCAGAATAGTGAGTGCAGCTCTGGAGTATAATACAGGAGGTAACCCAGGATCAGTAATGTATGTACACAGTGACTGCACCAGCAGAATAGTGAGTGCAGCTCTGGAGTATAATACAGGAGGTAACTCAGGATCAGTAATGTAATGTATGTACACAGTGACTGCACCAGCAGAATAGTGAGTGCAGCTCTGGAGTATAATACAGGAGGTAACTCAGGATCAATAATGTAATGTATGTACACAGTGACTGCACCAGCAGAATAGTGAGTGCAGCTCTGGAGTATAATACAGGAGGTAACTCAGGATCAGTAATGTAATGTATGTACACAGTGACTGCACCAGCAGAATAGTGAGTGCAGCTCTGGAGTATATCCAGGCCCCGGGAGGTTGTGGCCCCTGTCTCCGGGCCCTGTGCCCCCCGCCCCCGCTGTCACTCACTGCACTCTGAAGATGTCGCCCTTCCTGCAGCTGCTAAACAAGTCGCTGGTGTCCATTGGCCCGGGCCCGGCGCTGGGCGGAGCGAACGGCTCATTGACCCGGCGGGTACGGAGCGCAGAGACTAGAAGCATCGGGGAAGCGGCTGTGCTGTCGGGAGGAGGCGGAGGCCGCAGGCCCGGGACACGGAGCGATCACAGCGGAGCCAAACAGCGGAGTGCCGCACTGACACAGCCACCGAGACCCCGCCCCTGCTGATAACCACGCCTATGCAAGGGAAACCACACCCAAATATCAAACACTACTCAAATAGCGAGACGTCCTGCTGTAACCCCGCCCACAAGCCCCGCCCTTGTACAATCGGACACGCCCTCCAGCTGTTGGCTTGCACTGTGTGGGCGGAGTTATTTGGGCCCCGCCTCCTGTAGGAAGTCTGCAGTGTAAACACGGGAGCGTGTCAGCTCCTCAGTAGTTTTCATGTTTTTTTTCTTCCCTCTGGAGCCACAAAAAAGGAAAAAAAAAAACCAAGTGCTGTGAAATGGTGAAGAAATGAGATTCCGCTGATTATTAATCCAGCGATTGACAACACCAAACTTCTATCATTTTTTTTAGATTTTAATTGTCCCAAAACTCTGAAATTAACAAAAATAAAAAAATGTTCTCGTCGCCATATCAATGATTTTTCAATGGATGGAGCCGCCATCTTGGTACACCCGGTCATGCGTAGTGCGTGATGCAGCCGCCATCTTTGTACACCCGGTCATGCACAGTACATGATGCTGCCGCCATCTTTGTACACCCGGTCATGCGCAGTACGTGATGCGGCCGCCATCTTTGTACACCCGATCATGCGTAGTGCGTGATGCAGCCGCCATCTTTGTACACCCGGTCATGCACAGTACGTGATGCTGCCGCCATCTTTGTACACCCGGTCATGCGCAGTACGTGATGCGGCCGCCATCTTTGTACACCCGGTCATGCGCAGTACGTGATGCGACCACCATCTTTGTACACCCGGTCATGCGCAGTAAGTGATGCGGCCGCCATCTTTGTACACCCGGTCATGCGCAGTACGTGATGCGACCACCATCTTTGTACACCCGGTCATGAGCAGTACGTGATGCGGCCACCATCTTTGTACACCCTGTCATGCGCAGTACGTGATGCGTCCGCCATCTTTGTACACCCTGTCATGCGCAGTACGTGATGCGGCCGCCATCTTTGTACACCCTGTCATGCGCAGTACGTGATGCGACCACCATCTTTGTACACCCGGTCATGCGCAGTACGTGATGCGGCCACCATCTTTGTACACCCGGTCATGCGCAGTACGTGATGCGGCCACCATCTTTGTACACCCGGTCATGCGCAGTACGTGATGCGGCCACCATCTTTGTACACCCGGTCATGCGCAGTACGTGATGCAGCCGCCATCTTTGTACACCCGGTCATGCACAGTACGTGATGCGGCCACCATCTTTGTACACCCGGTCATGCGCAGTACGTGATGCGGCCACCATCTTTGTACACCCGGTCATGCGCAGTACGTGATGCAGCCGCCATCTTTGTACACCCGGTCATGCACAGTACGTGATGCTGCCGCCATCTTTGTACACCCGGTCATGCGCAGTACGTGATGCGGCCGCCATCTTTGTACACCCGGTCATGCGCAGTACGTGATGCGACCACCATCTTTGTACACCCGGTCATGCGCAGTAAGTGATGCGGCCGCCATCTTTGTACACCCGGTCATGCGCAGTACGTGATGCGACCACCATCTTTGTACACCCGGTCATGAGCAGTACGTGATGCGGCCACCATCTTTGTACACCCTGTCATGCGCAGTACGTGATGCGTCCGCCATCTTTGTACACCCTGTCATGCGCAGTACGTGATGCGGCCGCCATCTTTGTACACCCTGTCATGCGCAGTACGTGATGCGACCACCATCTTTGTACACCCGGTCATGCGCAGTACGTGATGCGGCCACCATCTTTGTACACCCCGGTCATGCGCAGTACGTGATGCGGCCACCATCTTTGTACACCCTGTCATGCGCAGTACGTGATGCGGCCGCCATCTTTGTACACCCTGTCATACACAGTGCATGATGCAGCCACCACCTTTGTACACCCGGTCATGCGTAGTGCGTGATGCAGCCGCCATCTTTGTACACCCTGTCACGCGCAGTACGTGATGCAGCCGCCATCTTTGTACACCCGGTCATGCACAGTACGTGATGCGGCCGCCATCTTTGTACACCGGTCATGCACAGTACGTGAGGTGGCTGCCATCTTTGTACACCTGGTCATGCGCAGTGCATGATGCAGCCGCTATCTTTGTACACCCGGTCATGCGCAGTACGTGATGCGACCAACATCTTTGTACACCCGGTCATGCGCAGTAAGTGATGCGGCCGTCATCTTTGTACACCCTGTCATGCGCAGTACGTGATGCGGCCGCCATCTTTGTACACCCTGTCATACACAGTGCATGATGCAGCCACCATCTTTGTACACCCGGTCATGCGTTATGCGTGATGAAGCCGCCATCTTTGTACACCCTGTCATGCGCAGTGCATGATGCAGCCGCCATCTTTGTTCACCCGGTCATGCGCAGTACGTGATGCGGCCGCCATCTTTGTACACCCAGTCATGCGCAGTATGTGATGCAGCCGCCATCTTTGTACACCCGGTCATGCGCAGTATGTGATGCACCCGCCATCTTTGTACACCTGGTCATGCGCAGTACGTGATGCGGCCGCCATCTATGAACACCAAGTCATGCGCAGTACGTGATGCTGCCGCCATCATTGTACACCCGGTCATGCACAGTACGTGTTATGGCCGCCATCTTTGTACACCCGGTCATGCACAGTACGTGATGTGGCTGCCATCTTTGTACACCCGGCCATGCGCAGTAAGTGATGCGGCCGCCATCTTTGTACACCCGGTCATGCGCAGTGCGTGATGCATCCGCCATCTTTGTACACCCGCTCATGCGCAGTATGTGATGCGGCCGCTATCTTTGTACACCCGGTCATGCACAGTACGTGATGCACCCGCCATCTTTGTACACACTGTCATGCGCAATGCGTGATGCAGCCGCCATCTTTGTACACCCGGTCATGTGCAGTACATGATGCGGCCGCCATCTTTGTACACCCTGTCATGCGCAGTGCTTGATGCAGCCGCCATCTATGTACACCCTGTCATGCGCAGTGCTTGATGCAGCCGCCATCTTTGTACATCCGGTCATGCGCAGTGCGTGATGCAGCCGCCATCTTTGTACACCCGGTCATGCGCAGTATGTGATGCGGCCGCTATCTTTGTACATCCGGTCATGCACAGTACGTGATGCACCCGCCATCTTTGTACACACTGTCATGCGCAGTGCGTGATGCAGCCGCCATCTTTGTACATCCGGTCATGTGCAGTACATGATGCGGCCGCCATCTATGTACACCCTGTCACGCGCAGTACGTGATGCGGCCGCCAGCTATGAACACCCGGTCATGCGCAGTACGTGATATGGCTGCCATCTTTGTACACCCGGTCATGCGCAGTAAGTGATGCGGCCGCCATCTATGTACACCCGGGCATGCACGGTAAGTGATGCGCCCGCCATCTTTGTACACCCGGTCATGCGCAGTACGTGATGCAGCCGCCATCTTTGTACACCCAGTCATGCGCAGTACGTTATGCGGCCGCCATCTTTGTACACCCGGTCATGCACAGTACGTGATGTGGCTGCCATCTTTGTACACCCGGTTATGTGCAGTACGTGATGCGGCCGCCATCTTTGTACACCATGTCATGCGCAGTGCGTAATGCGGCCGCCATCTATGTACACCCGGTCATGCAGAGTAAGTGATGCAGCTGCCATCTATGTACACCCGGTCACAGGGCTGCAACTAGGAATTTTGGGGCCCCCCTGAGACTCTGCCCAGCCTCCACCTATGCTCCACCTCAACCCAAACATACATTATATTTAGAGTGAAAAATTGGAACAGCACCAAAAATTACCTCAATTTATGTGCAAAGCTTTCCCAACCAGCAATCCAGAAGGTTCCTTACAATAAAGGAGTAAAAACGCCATTGGGCAATAAAGTCCATTTTTTCTATATTTTTGTGCTGTTTTTCCTATTTTTACACTCTCTCTATTATATATTACACACACACACTTGAGACAGCTGTGGGCCGAATACACAATAGCTGTATATACAATATAGAATACACAATAGAGACAGCTGCTAGCTGAATACACAATAGAGATGGCTGCGGGCTGTATATACAATGGAGACTGCTTCTGGCTATACTCACAATAGAGAATACATAATAGAGACTGCTGCTGGCCATACACAATAGAGAATACACAATAGAGATGGCTGCAGGCTGTATAGAGAATGTAGATGGTTGCGTGCAGGCCATATAGACAATGGAGACAGCTGCTGGCTATATACGCAGTAGAGAATACATAATAGAGACTGCTGCTGGCTGTACACAATAGACCAGGGGGGAGCCATTTTATTGCTGAGGGTCATTTGGAAATTTCTACCATCCTTCGGGGGCCATATCAAATTATTAACTTGAAGATTACACGCTATATTTGGTTAGACAATCAACTCACCCCTACTGTGGTGGCTGGGGCTGCTTCTCTTTGGTGTGGGTGATATTGGTCATTTTGCTTCTCAACTGCTTTTCCAGGTTTGCTAGAGCCATAGACATCACAGGAGAGGCTGGGAGTATATGACTCTCTGGGGAGGCCGAGACTGGGGCATGGAGATCACTGGAGAGCTGGATTTAAAGGGCAGGCAGTTGGCAAAATGCGTCTGCCAACCTGAGTACTGGCAGTCCCGAGGAATCTGCCCAAGGACTGCAGAAAAATTATCAAGGGCCGCATTCGGCCCTGGGGTCTGAGGTTCTCCACCCCTGCAATAGAGAATACACAATAGAGACTTCTGCTGGCCGTATGCACAATGAACATGGCTGCAGGACAAATGCACAATGGAGACGGCTGCGGGACCTATGCACAATAGAGACTGCTGCGAGACGTATGCACATTAGAGACTGCTGCGAGACGTATGCACATTAGAGACTGCTGCGGGTTGTATGCACATTGGAGGGGGCGGTCTCTATTGTGCTGAGCAACAGGCATCTCTCCTTCTGTGCTGTTTCTCCCTGTCCACTGTTTTTCCTTCTTGCTCTCTGCCCCCCCCTGTGGTCACTCTCTGTCCCCCCGTGGTCACTCTGCCTCCCCCGTGGTCACTCCCTCCCCCCATGTGGTTGTTCTCTGCCCCCCTCCCATGCTTGCTCTCATTTGACAGCATGAGGAAGATGTTGATGCCGTGAGGAACTGGTGCAGTTCCTCATTTGGTGGGCTGCGAGGTGAACGGGGTGTGAGAGCAGGCAGAGTGAGTTGGAGGGTGTGAGAGCGGGCAGAGCGAGTTGGAGGGTGTGAGAGTGGGCAGAGCGAGTGAAAAGGTGAGAGTGGGCAGAGCGAGTGGGGGAGAGAGAACGGGCAGTGTGGGTGTGTGTGTGAGGATTGGCAGAGCGAGCGGGGAGTGTGAGGACTGGCAGAATGAGCGGGGAATGTGAGGACTGGCAGAGCAAGTGGGGGGGTATGAGGACTGGCAGAGCAAGCAGGGGTGTGTCTGAGGTCTGGCATAGCAAGCAGGGTGGTGTGAAGACTGGCAAAATGGGCGGGGGGTGCAAGGACTGGCAGAGTGGGTGGGGAGTGTGAGGACTGGCAGAGAGGGCGGGAGAGTGTGAGGAGTGCCAGAGCAGACGGGGGAGAGGAGTGAAGAACACAGGGGAGAGAGTGGGCAGAGTGCGGGGGAAAAGAGCAGGCAAAGAGCTCGGGCAGAGGACGGGGAAGAGAGGGGGCAGAGCGCGGGGGGTGAGAGCGGGCAGAGCAAGCAGGGGTTGTAAGGACTGGCAGAGCGAGTGAGGGTGTGAGGACTCAGCGTGAGCGAGGGAGTGTTTGAGGACTGGCAGAGCGGGCGGCTGGGTGTAAGGATTGGGAACGCGGGCGGGGGGTGTGAGGACTGGCTGAGAGGGTGAAGGGGGTGTGAGGATTGGCGAAGTGGGCGGGGGGGTGTGAGGACTGGCAGAGCGGACGGGGGGAGAGGAGTGAAGAACACGGTGGGAAAGAGTGGGCAGAGTGTGGGGTGAAAGAGCGGGCAGAGTGCGGGGAGAGAGAGCAGGCAGAACGCAGGGGGAGAGAGTGGGCAGAGCGCGGTGGAAAGGGGAGAGAGGGCAGAGCATGGGGAGAGGGAGTGGGAAGAGTGCCGGGGTAGAGAGAGGGAGAGCACAGGGGATAATATCTCTGTAATGGGGTGAGTGGGAGTGCAAAGCATGAGGGGGAGTGCAGAGAGCGGGAGGAGTGCAGAATGTGAGGGGCGTGCAGATTGCGGGGGATGCAGAGTGCAAGGAGTGCAAAGTGGGGGGAGTGCAGAGTGGGGGATAGCATAGCACGGGGTAGGGGATAACAGAGCACGCAGGGCGTGCAGAGCATAGGGGAGGAGTGCAGAGTGGGGGGGGAGTGCAGAGCATAGGGTGGGGGATAGCAGAGTGCGGGGTGGGCAGAGGTGCATTACCTGGCTGCTCTCTGCTCCTCTATCCATTCTGCTTAAAATCCCGTGGTGACGTCATGGTCATGTGACCTGGTTTCGCCCGATACTGACATCATCACAGGTCCTGCAAGTCCCAACTTATTGCCGGCGGGTATAGCTAGCGGGGGACAATGGCGTCGGGTTTGTGGGGGGGACTGCGGGGAGAGGGTGGTGGTTTACCGGGCGGGGGTTCACTGGGCGGACTGCTGGGAGCAGACGGGGAGAGCGGCCGCTATATTTCCATACCCATCACAATTATATATGAGATGGGTAAGTTTTTTTTTTTTTTTCCTGTATCTATATAGTAAGCTTGGTTCTGTTCCCGTATCTATATAGTAAGCTTGTTTTATTTTCCCATATCTGTATAGTAGGCTTGGTTGTGTTCCCGTATCTATGTAGTTACCGCTGAAGGACCTGCGGTGACGCAGCGGTCATGTGACTGGAGCATCCCACTTGATCCAGACCAGGAAGGAGACAAGGTACAGACCCGGGGCCACTTTCTTACAGCGGAGAAAAAGACCGATGTTGAGCAGGGGTGCACAACAATGGAAGGTGAGCGGTCAATCCCCCCCATCACCACGAATACATCCCCACTAGACCACCAGGTTCTATTCATGTGCGCTCTCTTCTCTCTTATCCACATGTGTCTATGTAGTAGGCTCAGTTCTCTTCCTGTATCTATGTAATTAGAAACAAACTCCAAACAATACTAATACACATTTTTGGGAATTTTTAATTCCCAAACAGTACCTGGACTACAATATTCGGTGGTCGCGATACCTCCAATTTAACCATACAAAACTTCAGCGACACAACTCATGAATAGTATTGATTTCATATTTATTAAAGTGCAGTATAAAGTGCAATGTGCTATACAGACATGGTGACAGGGTATTTGGACTATATACATAATATGGCAGGGGTCACTGATATTATATACATCAAATATTATGGAACATTATTAAAGACATTATTACTATCCATAACTACATTCTCCTTGAGTGTAAATGATACATCAACACGCTCAAGGATATCAGGTGTAAGTGACATGCTCACTCATATGACAGACCAGACCTTCCCATATTTCGTGTTATACACTATGGGTGATATTTCCCCCCTCTCATATGGCCAAAGTATACTCTTTACAATAATATAGTGAAGCATCAACTGCATGGGTATAGCTATAAACTATATGTATAGAATTGCAAATATAAAAAACAGTGGGTAGGTCTTTGAATGTATAAAGTACCAAGTACCCAGCTTGGATGGTAATTATCTATTTATTGCCACATACAACCTAATGTTATAACCTGGTAGCATTAATCAAATTATATAGTTTGTAGCTTATACCTCCATGCTGCACAATGTGCACTGTTGTGCCTATGCAATCCATTGCCTCATGACACTGAACATTATAGTTCAAGAGCAATCAACAAGGGTGTAACTTGTAGCTTACACCACCGTTCTGCTCAGTATACACAGCTATACCACTGCAGTCCATTAATAGCTTCACATTCACTATAAGATGTTGTGTGTATCAATTAGTAAGATATACCTTAAGTATGGCAGGGGAGAGTCTGGTGTGGCGTCCTATAACCCTGGTCCTTGCGCCACACCAGACTCTCCCCTGCCATACTTAAGGTATATCTTACTAATTGATACACACAACATCTTATAGTGAATGTGAAGCTATTAATGGACTGCAGTGGTATAGCTGTGTATACTGAGCAGAACGGTGGTGTAAGCTACAAGTTACACCCTTGTTGATTGCTCTTGAACTATAATGTTCAGTGTCATGAGGCAATGGATTGCATAGGCACAACAGTGCACATTGTGCAGCATGGAGGTATAAGCTACAAACTATATAATTTGATTAATGCTACCAGGTTATAACATTAGGTTGTATGTGGCAATAAATAGATAATTACCATCCAAGCTGGGTACTTGGTACTTTATACATTCAAAGACCTACCCACTGTTTTTTATATATTGCAATTCTATACATATAGTTTATAGCTATACCCATGCAGTTGATGCTTCACTATATTATTGTAAAGAGTATACTTTGGCCATATGAGAGGGGGGAAATATCACCCATAGTGTATAACACGAAATATGGGAAGGTCTGGTCTGTCATATGAGTGAGCATGTCACTTACACCTGATATCCTTGAGCGTGTTGATGTATCATTTACACTCAAGGAGAATGTAGTTATGGATAGTAATAATGTCTTTAATAATGTTCCATAATATTTGATGTATATAATATCAGTGACCCCTGCCATATTATGTATATAGTCCAAATACCCTGTCACCATGTCTGTATAGCACATTGCACTTTATACTGCACTTTAATAAATATGAAATCAATACTATTCATGAGTTGTGTCGCTGAAGTTTTGTATGGTTAAACTGTATCTATGTAGTAGGCTCGGTTCTGTTCAAGTATCTATGTAGTAGGTCCAGTTCTGTTCATGTATCTATGTAGTAGGCTTGGTTCTCTTCCTGTATCTATGTAGTAGGCTTGTTTATGTTCCTGTATCTATATAGTAGGATTGTACACTATACACAAAGAGGTTCACAGCAGCACACAGACACTGCCAATCATGAGCCTATCATATAGACAGATAAAGGTGAAACACCTATGCATTTGAGAAAAAATATAGGTTTTTTAAAAAAACTCAGCTTTTTGGATTTTTTTTTTCATATATTTACCTTTGTAAAGTAAGGTTCTTAGTACACATATTGGCCAATACCTGTTTGCCCATCAACCACGGCAAGGTGACCTTAGCTACAATGGGTCCATATCCTACCATGCCACTCTTTCTTTGGACTTAGCTAATCGTCCATTTTTATAATTTTTATGGGAAGTGGGAGGACTCTCTTCAAGCAAAGACCACCTGGGGTCAATGTGGTGCAGAGTAAAGCTGTGGAGCCAATAATGTTAGAAATTATATAGAAACCAAGAACAGCTAAACAGCACTCGAGGTCTAGTCTGAACTGGTATAAGCTGCACTTTCACTTTTATCTATCTATATGTATATATGCACATGATTGGCAGTGACTGAGTGCTGCTGTGAACCTTTTTTGTGTATATTATTAAATATTCCACCTTGCACAAGTCCAGACTAGACCTTGAATGCTGTTTACCTTTTTTGGTTTCTATAATAGTAGGATTAGTTTTATTCTCGTATCTGTATAGTGGGCTTGGTTCTGTTCCTGTATCTATGTAGTAGGTTGGTTCTGTTCACGCAGTAGGTTTAGTTCTCTTCCTGTATCTATGTAGTAGGCTTGGCTCTGTTCCTGTATCTATGTAGAAGGCTTGGTACTGTTCCCATATCTATGTAGTAAGCTTGGTTCTGTTCCCGTATCTTTGTAGTAGGCTTGGTTCTGCTCCCTTAGCTATGTAGAAGGCTTGGTTCTGTTCCTGTATCTATGTAGTAGGCTTGGTTCTCTTCCTGTATCTACGTAGTAGACTCTGTTCTGTTTCTGCATCTATGTAGTAGGCTCGGTTCTGTTCCCAAATCTATGTAGGTTTCAAAAAACCCCTTTATAAAATGTAAGGCCCTCCAATTCTATATAGTAGGACTGTACACTATACACAAAAAGGTTCACAGCAGCACACAGTCACTGCCAATCATGTGACTATATCCATATAGATAAAAGTGAAACATGTAAGCATTAGAGAAAAATATAAAAACATACGCTTTTTCAAAAAAACTCAATTTTTTGGATTTTTTAAAATATATTTATGTTTGTGAAGTAAGGTTCTTAGTACACATATTGGCCAATACCTGTTTGCCCATCAACCGCGGTAAGGTGACCTTAGATCTGATGGGTCCCTATCCTACCATGCCACTCCTTCTTTGGACTTAGCTAAGCCTCCATTTTTATAATTTTTATGGGAAATGGGAGGACTCACTTCAGTCAAAGACCACCTGGGGTCAATGGGGGTGCAGAGTAAAGCTGTGGAGCCAGTAACTCCAGAAATTATATAGAAACCAAAACTAAAAAGCACTCAAGGTCTAGTCTGAACTAGTGTAAGCTGCAATACTGAACAATATACACAAAAAGGTTCACAGCAGCACTCAGTCACTGCCAATCATGTGCAGATAGATAGATAGATAGATAGATAGAAGTGAACACCTATGCATTTGAGAAAAAATATAACAACATACGTTTTTTTTCAAAAAACTCAAATTTTTTGTTTATATATTTAGCTTTGTAAAGTTAGGTTCTTAGTACACATATTGGCCAATACCTGTTTGCCAATCAACCACGGCAAGGTGACCTTAGATCTGATGGGTCCCTACCCTACCATGCTACTCTTTCTTTGGTTTTAGCTAAGCCTCTATTTTTATAATTTTTATGTAAAGTGGGAATGTTCCCATATTCATGAAGCTAGGTTCTGTTCTTGTACCTATATTGTAGGCTTGGTTCTCTTCCTGTATGTATCTATGTAGTAGGCTTGGTACTATTCCTGTATCTATGTAGTAGGCTTGGTACTATTCCTGTATCTATGTAGTAGGCTTGGTACTATTCCTGTATCTATGTAGTAGACATGGTTCTGTTCCTGTATCTATGTAGTAGGCTTGGTACTGTTCCTGTATCTATGTAGTAGACATGGTTCTGTTCCTGTATCTATGTAGTAAGCTTGGTTCTGTTCTTGCATCTATGTAGTAGGCTTGGTTCTGTTCCTGTATCTATGAGGAAGACTTGGTTCTGCTCCCATATCTACGGTATATAGTTGGCTTGGTTCTGTTTCCATATTGATGTAGTTAGCTTGGTTCTATTCCCATACCTGTACTGTATATTCTGTTTCTGCATCTATGTAGTAGTCTTGGTTCTGTTCCCATATATATGTACCAGCTACCATTATATTTACAGCCTTTACTTCTGCTGCTGTAGTGTATGTAAACTTCAATATGTGGGACGCACGAGTCGCATTAGATGTCATGATCAGACACGGTCAGTGAAAATGCAATATACATTTCTGCAGTGTCCAGACATTTTAAAACAGTGTATAATAAAGATCTGACAGGTTTCCGATTTATGGGTAGAGAAAAGGTGTTTTCTTTGAGTGGTGGTGATTGAAGAAGGAAGATTCTGAATCGAGATTTTTAAACTTGATAGGTCACCAAAAGGTCTAAATATTAGACAAGACATCATTTTACAATATTCATAAGTGAGGGGAAAAAAAGGATTTTTTTTTCTTTTATTCTTCTTCTTTTTTTCTCCTTTTACTTTTTTCTACATTTTTTTACAATGTTTATTTCTTTCAGTTTTTATTCTCAACATTTTTGTTTCTCAATCTTCTCTTTTTTTTAATTTAATTTCTTTATTTTTTCCCTATAACTGCAGAAAAAAATGAATTTTCTCTCAATTCTCTTTTCAGAACATTTTCTTTTTCTCTTTTTTTTTTTTTTTGAACCATATTTTTATTGGGTTTTAAACATTTCACAAGTAAGAATTGTTAGGATAAGAATATCCAACATTGATTTACACGTATTAAGTAACTGAAACTGAAGCTAACAGTAATCATCTAGTTGTAAATCCAACTGAAAACTTTCCACAAATCCTTCCCCTCCCACTCCGGAAATTACCTCTTATTTCTATCGTGTCATAAATTCTCAAGACAGTTTAAATATGTTATATATATACCAGTTTAACATTCATTTTAGTTTTTCAAACATCACATCTCAGTCTACCAAGTGTCCCACTTAGCTCCCCTTCTGCATACCAGGCCGTCGAGTGAAAAGGTAGCATAAAGTTGATTATGTCACCATCTGTGAATTCCTTTTCAATAAACATTTTCCATTTGAAGAAAAATTTCTTTGTTAATTTATTTGGACTGCGTAACGCATCCATCGATTCGAGTGTCAGAGTGTGGCGCATCATTAATTTGGTCTGGTTCAGGTCTGGGGGTCTGTCATTGAGCCAGTGTTGGAGGAGGAGTCTTTTAGCAAGTATCGCAATGTAGTGCCATAGGACATGTGGCTGCCTGTGGACTCCATCATCCTTCTGATAGTGAAAGAGCCAGCGCAACGGGTCTAGACCCTCCATATCCCCACACAGCTCCGTCGCCCAAGCAGCCACCTTCCTCCAGTAATCTTTTGACTCAGGACAAGACCAGAGACCATGTTCCAGGTCCGTCATCTCAGTTCTACATTTTGGGCAGTGAATCCATCTCCCCTCATTGGCTTGGGAGGGGGGAACATTAAAGCCCTGAATAGCCCCATGCATAATCCTGAATTGGGAATCCCTCCATCTCTCATTACTAATGTATCGTCTCATAAGTCCCCACCCTTCTAAAATTTTCTGGGTGAGTTCAGGGTCTTTGATGTGCTTTCGCCACTTGTTGAAGAACCCTCTCCTCCTTAGCGGGCGCAGGACTTGTTGTAATTTGGCATATAACGAAGTAATTGATACATCACCTTCATTAATGCTAAGTATTTCGGACCATAAGTTATCAACCTCTCCCGAGAGGTCCCGCAGGTGTGAAAGGAGATGGTGATCCAACTGACGGTACTGTATCGCCTGAAACTGGGGTAAATTAAAAGTAGTGAGCACCTCTTTCTCCGTCATCCACCTTCGTTCTTCAAAATTTATGAGGTCTTCTAGTGTATTGACTCCCTTTTCTTTCCAGCTTTTAAATAGGGCGTTTTCACGACCCAACTCAAAAGCCGGGCATTTCCACGGGTTAAGGCGTCTGGAGATTTTCCATGCCAGTTTAAGTTTTTTCCTGACCTCTCTCCACGTTATGATGGTGTCTCTATATGTTACTGTATTTTTCAAGGAGGTCGGAAGGCAGGACAACGGAGAATGCAATAAAGCGGTCAAGTCCCACGGTTTCGCCCATTCTCCCTCCAATTCTAAGTCTGAAAACTTGCTTGTTCCCTTTATCCAGTCCAGTACATAACGTAGGTTACATGCTAAGTTATATCCCCTAACATCAGGAAGCTGCAGTCCCCCTTCCTGTTTGGGTTGTATTAATGTCCTAAAGGCTATTCTAGCTTTCTTACCTCTCCATAAAAATTTAGTGAAAGCTTTGTTAATTCTAATAATATCCGTATGTTTCATTAACATTGGAATGGTTTGGAGAGGGTAAAGTAGTTTTGAAAAGCTCATCATTTTGAGTAGATGGCAGCGTCCTAGCAGAGACAATGGCAACCCTTCCCATCTTCCCAATTCCTGTTCTATTTTTGTAATGATCGGTAAAAAGTTAAGTTTATATGTCAGCCCACTGGATCTAGCTAAGTGTATCCCCAGATATTTGAGACTATGTTTCGCTACAGGTAATCCGCAAAAGTGGTCCCCCTTTCGTGCTCCTTCTTCTTGGTTTATAAAGAGAACTTCACATTTGCCTTTATTTAAAGCGAAGCCTGAATATCTACCCCATTTCTCTATATCTGACAATAGATCTGGAAGGTCTCTTTCTGGGTTCTGAACGTATAAGATGATATCGTCAGCGAAAAGAGAAAGCTTAATTTCAGCCTTCCCTACCCTAAAACCCTCGTAGGTGTTATGACGTTCCAGATATAGTGCCAGAGGTTCTATAGCCAGATTAAATAATAGGGGCGATAGTGGGCAGCCCTGTCTCGTTCCCTTTTGGAGGGTAAAGGAATCTGACAGAAAGCCAGGCGTACTAATACACGCTTTGGGGTTACTGTATAAGGCTTTAACATATTGTCTAAAGGGGCCTCGTATACCTACGGAGTCAAGCACTTTACCCAGCCATGACCATCTGACATTGTCGAATGCTTTTTCAGCGTCAAGAGTGATCATGGCTGGGTTACCACCGTTAATCTTTGTTTTCTTTCCCATAACATCTATCATCAGCATTGCTTTTCTAATATTCGTAGTGGTCGACCTCCCCTTAACGAAACCCGCCTGATGTGCGGGTATCAATTTGGGTAAGACCACCGCCAGTCTGTCAGCTAGAATTTTGGAGAGGAGCTTCAAGTCTTGATTTATTAATGAGATCGGTCTATAGTTTGCTGGGTCTGTGGATGTTTTTCCCGGTTTAGGTATCAATTTGATGTAAGCTAGATTCATCCTCTCCGGTATAGGAGCCCCACCCAGTATAGAAATAAATAGGTCGCATAACACCGGAGTGATCTGCTCCCTCAATGACTTGAAAAAAGCTCCGTTATATCCATCTGGTCCAGGCGCTTTACCTGGGTTTAAGTGACGTATAGCCAACTCAATTTCGCCGGTAGTAACTGGGCTATTAAGAAACTGAGCATCCTCCTGGGAAACCGCTGGCAGCGTTATCCCCCCCAACCAGTCAAGGCTGTCTGAGTTATCAGTGTTGACCTCCGTATAGAGAGAGGCATAATACCTGCCCAACACTCTAGAGATGTTTTTAGGGTCATGCCACGTGTTGCCATGTGTGTCCACTATTGCTTGTATCAGGGAGGGTCTATGTCTACCCTTAGCTAGCCTAGCTAGTAGACGTCCTGCTTTATCCCTGAATTTCTGGAGTTCTAATTCCAAGCGATTTTTATAAATATCTTCCCGTTTTCCCGCCCAAACATCAAAATCTCTCTTTGCCTGGAGCCATTTATCTCTGTCAGGAGCCGCCATTGTGGTTTGATAGTGTGTATACGCGTCTCTTACCATTAGACTGGTTTGAATAAATTTGTCTTTGATTTGTCGTTTAATTCTCATGTTATATGCCATGATGTGCCCTCGCATCACCGTTTTTGCTGTTTCCCAGTATAGAGCTGGATCAGATCTATGTTCCCGATTGTCAGAAGAGAAGTGCGCCCACCATTCTCCCAGTAATTTAGTAACATTTTCTTCTCTGACAAACGTGTTGGGGAATCTCCATAAGTAATCGGAGCCTTTCTCAAATTTGTCCCTGGTCTCTAACACCAATGGGCTATGGTCCGAGATTAGCATGTCTTCGATTTTAATGCTCGTCATTTGTTGGATTATCTTGGGTGAAAGAAAGAACATATCCAACCTGGACCACGACCCATGGGGGTGCGAGAAGTGGGTAAACTCTCTACCTAGTGGATTCACTAACCTCCAAGCATCTAGCAATCCAGCTTCGCCCACTAAGTTTTCCAAGACACTGTAATCGCCTGACCCACCTCCTGCTTGCTTCCTCAGATGCGTTTGTGATGTAGTGCGTCTATCTTCCTCTTCCTTCATGACCATGTTAAAATCTCCACCAATTATTTTATTATTCTCGCTGTCTAGGAGCAGTGATTTTTGTAGTTGTTGGAAGAAGGGTTTCTGTTTCCCGTTAGGGGCGTAGACGTTTTAGATATTAAAGATGTCATTATGGATCTGTATCGTTACTTGTATTATTCTGCCTTCCTTATCTTTCGAGGTAGATAGTATTGTGTGGGCTAGTGACCTATGTATCAGAATTAGGACTCCCGCCTTTTTTTCTATTGCTCCCGACCCGTAGACCTCTCCCACCCATAATTTTTTGAGGCGAAAAAAGTCCTCCGCGGCCAGGTGGGTCTCCTGGAGCAGAGCTATATCCACATGCAGCCTCTTAAGGTGACGTAAAACCATCATGCGCTTTGCCGGGGAGCGCAGTCCCTTAACATTCCAGGAGGCCCACCTAACCATCGGAAGCCTCCCCGTTCGGGTCCCCAAATCTCTTCATGGTGAATATCATCAAGTTATCAATCTCAACTGGTATGTTCTTAAGTGAGGTGTGAGAAACAACAATGGTATATCTTTTTAAAGACACATTTCCAAGGGCAATTTCTGTTTTTTCCCCCCTTTTCTTCCCAACTTCCCTCCCCCAAATCAATCTACCACCTTTCAACATCAAAAAGTCTGCGACTTCACTTCTGTCCTCGAGTGCGAACCACACAATTGACTCCACCCCGCCTCGTCCTCCGCCACCTCTGAAAATATTTAGTCAGTTAACATGGACACTCCAACATTTTGCCCGAATAACTTCAGTGTCCATTTAGAGACCATCCATAGTAGTGTAGGGTAGGTAAACAACTGTCCCAAGGGCCATAGCTCGTGGGCCCAACATATAAACCCCCCATATCCCTTCTCACGTTCTCTACGACCACATGAAGTCTTGGAGGATCCGTAGTCTTCTGTTATGGTCAAGAGTCCACCTCAGGTCTCCAGAACGAATAGGGTTCGTCTGAATACGTTAGTGACAGTGAATTCTCGTTCCTGTGGGACAAACCTAAATCAAGAGAAAGAAGAGAAGAAGAGGAGAAGAGAAAAAAAAGAAAAAGAAAAAAAAAAAAAAAAAAAAAAAAGGGGGGGGGGGGCGCTCCAATGTATTCTCCTCTTGATGCGACCAGGGCTCTTCTTCTTTTCCCTCAGGACATCTGCTGCAGATCCGTCAGATGCGAATGTCCTCAAAATTAGTCCATTTTAGTCTGTTCCTGCATCACTTCTTCTTTTGCCATCTGCTTCCGGATTGTCTCTGTTGCTTTGGGTTGCCCGGGGTTGCTCCTTTTTGTGCTCCATCTTCCAATTGGGAGTACGATCTGAGTCTATAGGATCTCACAGAGGTTCTGTCCAATTCGCTTTCTGGCTCTGGTGCGGACGTAGGTTTCACAGGTGACCCCTTGCTAGTACGGAGTGGAGACTCGGATCTTCTTGGGGAGGCTAGATTATCTTTGGCAGCCGCCATTGCCTCCTCTGGATCCGAGAAGGACAGCATGACGCCCTCTCTGGACCTGAATCGTAGGGTTGCAGGGAAATTCAGTTGGATGCGGATGTTTTTCTTGTGTAGCAGTGAACACGTCTCACTGAAAGCCCGTCTGCGACGTGTGACTTCTACAGAATAGTCCGCAAAGGCCAGTGCTCTATGACCCTGGAGTATTAGTGGTTGTTTTTTTGCTTTATATGCCCGCAAGATCTCCTCTTTGTCCCTATGATTCAAGAATTTTGCTATGGCGTGTCTGGATTTATTGGGCTCCCTGGAGGCTGTGCTCGGAGCTAGATGTCTCGTGGTTTCAGGCGTCTCCTGACCGTCTCTAGGTGGACCTATTCTATGGGCACGCTCTGTTTTGCATCTATGGGTAAGACCCAGGGCTTTAGGCAGTTCCACCTCAAAAATGTCTTCTAGTTGGCTCACAGGGACAGATTCTGGGAGACCCACAATTTTCAGGTTACTCCGTCTCGTCCTATTCTCAATATCTTCCAGCTTGTTATGCGTGTAGTCAGCATGTTTTTGCAGGGCCACTAGCTGTTCCTCAAGTTCCTGGATCCTGTCCTCTGCTGTTCCTATTCTAGATTCAGCCTCTAGAAGCTGTTGCTCATGGGTCTCCACTTTCGCAGATAAATCTCTGTTAGAAGCTGCCACCATTTCTGCCACTGTGACTTTAAATTCTTCTGCTAAGTGCACAGCCAATTCCCTGGCTAATTTCTTATAGTCCAAGCGTTGGCATCCCCAGCCGTCTCCTGAGTCCTCTCCCCAGGTCTCAGAAGTGTGCTGATTTTGTGCTTTGTATATGGCTGTAGCCTGTGACTGTGGTGATGTCTGGGGCTGGTGTTGGTCACAGATCGCTTCTACTGTATGCACTCTCTGTCCTGGGGGGCTTCCATTTTCTCTCTCAGGGGCCTTCTCCCGGTGTCCCTCCATTCTCTCCCCTACTTCTTCCTCCCCCAGCTGAGTATCCCTGTTCCCGGTCATCTGTCCCGGTCCTCCACCCTGCAGTTCATCTTGTGGCTTTTGTGACTCTTGTGTGCAGACCGCGCCATTACTGCGGTCTGCACATGGCGCCTTGCTTCTCTCCCCCTCACCGCTTTTTATGAAGTAGCGGTCCAGTGTGGCCATGACGGCTCTTACCGGGGTCCCGGAGGTCTCCTCTGTGCCGATGTGCAATCAGGGGGCCGCTCTGGAGTATATTTAGAGGTGGATGGTGGCGGATTGTTCAGGCGGGGAGCGGAGCGGTCTCAGGCGCGTCTGCACATGGAGGGGCCGGAACCGGAAGTCTTTCTTTTTCTCTTTTTTCAACATAATTTTCTCAAAATTTCTTTTCATTTATTATTATTTTTTTCTCAATTTTTTTTCCCTCTAGGTCACCAAAAGGTCTAAATATTAGATAAACAGCAGATATACCGGTGTGAATGAACCGCTGAGGCAAAGGGGTAAAGATTGTAATACACACCTTTAATAAAGCTTTACACTCTACCGACCGCAACACGTTTCGATAGCAAGCTATCTTCCTCAGGCAAACCAATCTAACCAATAATTCTAAATTATTATCTGGCCCAGGAGAGCATCTTACCTATAATTCTATATTATGCCTCTGTCCTGCAGAGCATCTAACCTATAATTCTATATTATGCCTATGTCCTGCAGAGCATCTTACCTATAATTCTATATTATGCCTATGTCCTGCAGAGCATCTTACCTATAATTCTATATTATGCCTATGTCCTGCAGAGCATCTAACCTATAATTCTATATTATGCTTCTGTCCTGCAGAGCATCTAACCTATAATTCTATATTATGCCTATGTCCTGCAGAGCATCTAACCTATAATTCTATATTATGCCTATGTCCTGCAGAGCATCTAACCTATAATTCTATATTATGCTTCTGTACTGCAGAGCATCTAACCTATCTACTTACATAATAGCCCTAAATTGTCTGTTATCTGCTTCCGTCCGGACGTCCAGGAATGCCATAAGCCACCGTACAGACTGGAAGTCGGCCGGCCGCCATATTTCCACACCCAACTGATGGGTATGGGAATATGGCGCAGGCTGGCGGATGCAGATAACACTAACTCGCCGCACATGCCGCCCACTCTACGCTCCCCCACTCCATGCTCCCTCCCGCCCGCCTCTCCACACTCCCGCCCGCCATTCTTCCTTTTCTTGCAGCATAACTAATGAAATTCAAAGGCCGCGGGGGCAGAGCTAACAAAGGGAACGTCGTAATGGGTGTGACCGAGGACACGCCCACCACATCAGTGAAATGCACTTGGACATGCCCATTATGATGCCCCCTGTTAACTGCGCCCCCCCGAGGCCTTGGAATTTCTGACGTCAATGCTGGAAGAAGAAGAAGACATGCTGGGGTGAGAGGGTGAGAACTGAGGGGAGAGGACGGAGCGCAGGAGGAGAGGCAAAGCAGAGGCAGAGGGGGACACAGGCACAGGGGCAAAGGGAGACAGAGGGGGACACAGGCACATGGGGACAGAGGGGGACACAGGGACAGAGGGGGCAAAAAGGGGGACAGATGGGGACACAGGCACAGGGGGACAGAGGGGGAATAAGGCGCAGGGTGACAGAGGGGGAAACAGGTGCAGGGGGACACAAAGGGACACAGGCGCAGTGGGACGCAGGGAGACAAAGGCGCAGGGGGACGCAGGCACAGGGGGACGCTAGGGGACACAGGCGCAGGGGACGCAGGCGGACACGGGCGCAGGTGGACACGGGCACAGGGGGACAATGGAGAAGGGGTACACTGGGGAAACAGGTGAAGGGGGACGCAGGGGGACACAGGCACAGGGGGACAGAGGGGGAATAAGGCGCAGGGTGACAGAGGGGGAAACAGGTGCAGGGGGACACAAAGGGACACAGCCGCAGCGGGACGCAGGGAGACAAAGGCGCAGGGGGACGCAGGCACAGGGGGACGCTAGGGGACACAGGCGCAGGGGGACGCAGGCGGACACGGGCGCAGGTGGACACGGGCGCAGGGGGACAACGGAGAAGGGGTACACTGGGGGAAACAGGTGAAGGGGGACGCAGGGGGACACAGGCGCAGGGAGACAAAGGTGCAGAGGGACACAGGCGCAGGGGGACGCAGAGGGACACAGGCGCAGGGGGACGCAGAGGGACACAGGCGCAGGGGGACGCAGAGGGACACAGGCGCAGGGGGACGCAGAGGGACACAGGCGCAGGGGGACGCAGAGGGACACAGGCGCAGGGGAACGCAGAGGGACACAGGCGCAGGGGAACGCAGAGGGACACAGGCGCAGGGGGACGCAGAGGGAAACAGGCGCAGGGGGACGCAGAGGGAAACAGGCGCAGGGGGACAAAAGGCACAGGGGGACACAGGCGCAGGGGGACACAGGTGCAGAGGGACACAGGCGCAGGGGGATGCAGGCGCAGGGGGATGCAGGACACAGGCGCAAGGGGACGCTGAGAGACACAGGCGAGAGGGGACGCAGGGGGACAAAGGCGCAGGAGGATGCAGTGGCACACAGGCGCAGCGGGATGCAGAGGGCAAAGGCACAGGGGGATGCAGGTGCAGGGGGACGCAGGGGGACAAGGGGGACACAGGCGCAGGGGGACGCAGGGGAACGCAGGCACAGGGGGATGCAGGGGGGGGCGCAGGCGCAAGGGGACGCAGGTGCAGGGCGACACAGGTGGACGCAGGCGCAGGGGGGTGCAGGCACAGGGGATGCAGGCATAGGGTGACAGAGGGGGACGCAGGCGCAGAGGGACAGAGGGGGATGCAGGCGCAGGGGGATGCAGGCACAGGGGGGTGCAGGGGGATGCAGGTGCAGTGGGATGAAGGCACAGGGGGATGCAGGCACAGGGGGACAGAGGGGGACGCAGGCACAGAGGGACAGAGAGGGATGCACGCGCAGAGGGACAGAGAGGGACACAGGCGCAGGGGGACACAGGGGCAGGGGACGCAGGGGGACACAGGAGCAGGGGGACGCAGGCGCAGGGGGACGTAGGCACAGTGGGATGCAGGGGGACGCAGGCACAGGGGGACACAGGGGGACACAGGTGCAGGGGGACACAAGCGCAGGGGGACAGAGGGGGATGCAGACGAAGGGGGACACAGGCGCAGAGGGATGCAGGGGGACACAGACGCAGGGGGACGCAGGCGCAGAGAGACGCAGGGGGAAAAAAGGCAAAGGGGGATGCAGGGGGAAAAAAGGCAAAGGGGACACAGGCACAGGGGGACAAAAGTGCAGGGGGACGCAGAGGGACACAGGCGCAGGTGGACACAGAGGGACACAAGCGCAGCGGGACACAAGGGGCAAAGGCACAGGGGGATGCAGGCACAGGGGATAGAGGGGGACGCAGGCACAGGGGGACAGAGGGGGACACAGGCACAGGGGGACACAGGTGGACGCAGGCGCAGGGGAGTGCAGGGGGGCAAAGGTGCAGGTGAAGGGGATGCAGGCGCAGGGGGACACAGGCGCAGGGGACAATGAAGCAGGGGGACATGGGGAAACAGGTGCAGGGGACGCAGGGGGACACAGGTGCAGGGGGACACAGGTGCAGGGGGACGCAGGGGGACACAGGTGCAGGGGGACGCAGGCGTAGGGAGACGCAGAAGGACACAGGAGCAGGGGATGCAGAAGGACACAGGCACAGGGGGACGCAGAGGGACACAGGCGCAGGGGGATGCAGGGGGACACAGGCGTAGGGGGAAGCAGAGGGACACAGACGCAGGGAGACGCAAGGGGACAAAAGGCACAGGGGGACACTTGTGCAGGGGATGCAGAGGGACCAAAGTGCAGGGGGACGCAGAGGGACACAGGCGCAGGGTGACGCAGAGGGACACAGGCGCAGGGGGCACAGGTGGGTTCAGGGGGACGCAGGGGGGTGCAGGTGCAGGGTGACGCAGGTGCAGGGGGACGCAGGCGCATGCAGGCACAGGGGACGCAGGGGGACACAGGCGCAGGGGGATGCAGGGGGACACAGGCGTAGGGGGAAGCAGAGGGACACAGACGCAGGGAGACGCAAGGGGACAAAAGGCACAGGGGGACACTTGTGCAGGGGGATGCAGAGGGACCAAAGTGCAGGGGGACGCAGAGGGACACAGGCGCAGGGTGACGCAGAGGGACACAGGCGCAGGGGGGCACAGGTGGGTTCAGGGGGACGCAGGGGGGTGCAGGTGCAGGGTGACGCAGGTGCAGGGGGACGCAGGCGCATGCAGGCACAGGGGACGCAGGGGGACACAGGCGCAGGGGGACGCAGGCGGGTTCAGGGGGATGCAGGGGGGTGCAGGGTGACGCAGGCGTGAGCAGGAGAATGCATTCGCAGGGGGACGCAGGCACAGGGGGACAGAGGGAAACGCAGGCACAGAGGGGGACGCAGGCACAGAGGGGGACGCAGGCGCAGGGGGACGAAGGGGGACACAGGGGCAGGGGGACACAGATGCAGGAGGACACAGGCGCAGAGGGACACAGGCGCAGAGGGACACAGGCACAGGAAAATGCAGAGGGACACAGGTGCAGCGGGACGCAAGGGGACAAAGGCGCAGGGTGGTAC
>JARQOC010000007.1:84427423-84927423 GCA_033576535.1 Allobates femoralis
AGATTCTGGATCAGGGAGGAGCCTCCGTCCAGGAGAGAGTTTCTGACACAGGCAAGCTATGTCTCCAAGATGGAGAGTAACATATATCGCAGACGTGGGAGGGACAGTGTATACACTAAAATTTGGTCTCCATGGCTAGAATATGGTACGTAGGATGAACTGAATATATAAATGTAAATCGGGGGTGTATGAAGGAAAGAAGGAATGAAGGGAGGAAGACTGTATTGAGATATACTTTAAAAATTGTTGATATGATTTGTTACTGGTGATTGCTGTCTGGGGAGGGGGGAGGGAGGGGAGGGGGAAAGGGGTTTCAGAGATTTAATGACAAAATGTATATACTGGACATTTTCATGTATGTCTGATTATTTGTTCAATAAAAATTTATCTGATTAAAAAAAAAAAAAAAGTACAGCTGGCGGAGAGTCAGTGCGGGGCCTGGGGAGGAGAGTAAAGTACAGCTGGTGGAGAGTCAGTGCTGGAGCTGGGGAGGAGAGTAAAGTACATCTGGTGGAGAGTCAGTGCTGGAGCTGGGGAGGAGAGTAAAGTACAGCTGGTGGAGAGTCAGTGCTGGACCTGGGGAGGAGAGTAAAGTACAGCTGGCGGAGAGTCAGTGCGGGGCCTGGGGAGGAGAGTAAAGTACAGCTGGTGGAGAGTCAGTGCTGGACCTGGGGAGGAGAGTAAAGTACATCTGGTGGAGAGTCAGTGCTGGACCTGGGGAGGAGAGTAAAGTACAGCTGGTGGAGAGTCAGTGCTGGACCTGGGGAGGAGAGTAAAGTACATCTGGTGGAGAGGCAGTGCTGGAGCTGGGGAGGAGAGTAAAGTACAGCTGGTGGAGAGTCAGTGCTGGAGCTGGGGAGGAGAGTAAAGTACATCTGGTGGAGAGGCAGTGCTGGAGCTGGGGAGGAGAGTAAAGTACAGCTGGTGGAGAGTCAGTGCTGGAGCTGGGGAGGAGAGTAAAGTAAGGACCCGAGTAGCAAAAAAACATCACCACACTCCCCTGTCCAGGGAACGACTGAGCAGGTGGTGGAGGATGTGGGTAAAAATGTAATCTACATATGTGTATGTCTGTGTGTGTATATATACAGTTAGGGCCAGAAATATTTGGACAGTGACACAAGTTTTGTTATTTTAGCTGTTTACAAAAACATGTTCAGAAATACAATTATATATATAATATGGGCTGAAAGTGCACACTCCCAGCTGCAATATGAGAGATCCACATCCAAATCAGAGAAAGGGTTTAGGAATTATAGCTCTGTAATGCATAACCTCCTCTTTTTCAAGGGACCAAAAGTAATTGGACAATGGACTCTAAGGGCTGCAATTAACTCTGAAGGCGTCTCCCTCGTTAACCTGTAATCAATGAAGTAGTTAAAAGGTCAGGGGTGGATTCCAGGTGTGTGGTTTTGCATTTGGAAGCTGTTGCTGTGACCAGACAACATGCGGTCAAAGGAACTCACAATTGAGGTGAAGCAGAACATCCCGAGGCTGAAAAAAAAAAAAAATCCATCAGAGAGATAGCAGACATGCTTGGAGTAGCAAAATCAACAGTTGGGTACATTCTGAGAAAAAAGGAATTGACTGGTGAGCTTGGGAACTCTAAAAGGCCTGGGCGTCCACGGATGACAACAGTGGTGGATGATCGCCGCATACTTTATTTGGTGAAGAAGTACCCGTTCACAACATCAACTGAAGTCCAGAACACTCTCAGTGAAGTAGGTGTATCTGTCTCTAAGTCAACAGTAAAGAGAAGACTCCATGACAGTAAATACAAAGGGTTCACATCTAGATGCAAACCATTCATCAATTCCAAAAATAGACAGGCCAGAGTTAAATTTGCTGAAAAACACCTCAAGAAGCCAGCTCAGTTCTGGAAAAGTATTCTATGGACAGATGAGACAAAGATCAACCTGTACCAGAATGATGGGAAGAAAAAAGTTTGGAGAAGAAAGGGAATGGCACATGATCCAAGGCACACCACATCCTCTGTAAAACATGGTGGAGGCAACGTGATGGCATGGGCATGCATGGCTTTCAATGGCACTGGGTCACTTGTGTTTATTGATGACATAACAGCAGACAAGAGTAGCTGGATGAATTCTGAAGTGTACCGGGATATACTTTCAGCCCAGATTCAGCCAAATGCTGCAAAGTTGATTGGACGGCACTTCATAGTACAGATGGACAATGACCCCAAGCATACAGCCAAAGCTACCCAGGAGTTCATGAGTGCAAAAAGTGGAACATTCTGCAATGGCCAAGTCAATCACCAGATCTTAAACCAATTGAGTATGCATTTCACTTGCTCAAATCCAGACTTCAGACGGAAAGACCCACAAACAAGCAAGACCTGAAGGCTGCGGCTGTAAAGGCCTGGCAAAGCATTAAGAAGGAGGAAACCCAGCGTTTGGTGATGTCCATGGGTTCCAGACTTAAGGCAGTGATTGCCTCCAAAGGATTCGCAACAAAATATTGAAAATAAAAATATTTTGTTTGGGTTATGTTTATTTGTCCAATTACTTTTGACCTCCTAAAATGTGGAGTGTTTGTAAAGAAATGTGTACAATTCCTACATTTTCTATCAGATATTTTTGTTCAACCCTTCAAATTAAACGTTACAATCTGCACTTGAATTCTGTTGTAGAGGTTCCATTTCAAATCCAATGTGGTGGCATGCAGAGCCCAACTCGCCAAAATTGTGTCACTGTCCAAATATTTCTGGCCCTAACTGTATATATATATATATATATATGTGTGTATGTGTGTGTGTGTATATATATATAATATTGCAGTCTAAGCTCTTTCTGTGATTTTTATTGGAATTATTTCTATATTATTTTGCATCATTAACCTTTTCACGATACTTTTTCTACAGAGAATTTTATTTTTGAGGTACAAACTATGGACAGATGTTTTTTTTTTTTTTTTTTTGTTAAACAGTACAGAGCGCCACCCGGTGGTGGCAGAACGTACTGCTGGCATCCTAAAGTTCTACAGGAGGACCATAATGAAATCCACCAAAAGATTGAGTCCTCTGATACCCAAGGGTAACCAGGGCTGAACTCCCTCTATATAATATGGGTGGATGGAGCATTCTAGTGACGTAGTATTATACTTATTAGGTTGCTCGATACTTTATACAGAACTCTGTTCACGGTTTATCTGACACATTTATATACTTATCTAGTGTTCGTTTCATTGCTCCTGTATATTCTGAAAATACCTCTGTCAGGGGCAGACATATAATTGGTGCAACCTGTGCAGCCGTACAGGGGCCCAAGAGGTAAGGGGGGCCCATGTCTGCCTCCAAATCAGGTGGAATTGTGCATATTGATGTGTTATTGGATTGCAAAGGGCCCTCATATACTGTCCTCGCACAGGGGCCTCGTACACTGTCCTCGCACAGGGGCCTCATATACTGTCCTCGCACAGGGGCCTCATATACTGTCCTCGCACAGGGGCCTCGTACACTGTCCTCGCACAGGGGCCTCATATACTGTCCTCGCACAGGGGCCTCGCATACTGTGTTCGCACAGGGCCCTCATATACTGTCTTCGCACAGGGCCCTCATATACTGTCCTCGCAAAGGGCCCTCATATACTGTCCTCGCACAGGGGCCTCGTACACTGTCCTCGCACAGGGGCCTCATATACTGTCCTCGCACAGGGGCCTCATATACTGTCCTCGCACAGGGGCCTCGTACACTGTCCTCGCACAGGGGCCTCATATACTGTCCTCGCACAGGGGCCTCGCATACTGTGTTCGCACAGGGCCCTCATATACTGTCTTCGCACAGGGCCCTCATATACTGTCCTCGCAAAGGGCCCTCATATACTGTCCTCGCAAAGGGCCCTCATATACTGTCCTCGCACAGGGGCCTCGTATACTGTCCTTGCACAGGGGCCTCGTATACTGTCCTTTCACAGGGGCCTCGTACACTGTCCTCGCACAGGGCCCTCATATACTGTCCTCGCAAAGGGCCCTCATATACTGTCCTCGCAAAGGGCCCTCATATACTGTCCTCGCACAGGGGCCTCGTATACTGTCCTTGCACAGGGGCCTCGTATACTGTCCTTTCACAGGGGCCTCGTATACTGTCCTCGCACAGGGGCCTCGTATACTGTCCTCGCACAGGGGCCTCGTACACTGTCCTCGCACAGGGGCCTCGTACACTGTCCTCGCACAGGGGCCTCATATACTGTCTTCGCACAGGGGCCTCGCATACTGTCTTCGCACAGGGGCCTCCTATACTGTCCTCGCACAGGGGCCTCGTATACTGTCCTCGCACAGGGCCCTCATATACTGTCCTCGCACAGGGGCCTCGTATACTGTCCTCGCACAGGGCCCTCATATACTGTCCTTGCAAAGGGCCCTCATATACTGTCTTCGCACAGGGCCCTCATATACTGTCCTCGCACAGGGCCCTCATATACTGTCCTCGCACAGGGCCCTCATATACTGTCCTCGCACAGGGCCCTCATATACTGTCCTCGCACAGGGCCCTCATATACTGTCCTCGCACAGGGCCCTCATATACTGTCCTCGCACAGGGGCCTCGTATACTGTCCTTTCACAGGGGCCTCGTATACTGTCCTCGCACAGGGGCCTCGTACACTGTCCTTCGCACAGGGGCCTCGTACACTGTCTTCGCACAGGGGCCTCGTACACTGTCCACCCACAGGGGCCTCGTACACTGTCCTCGCACAGGGGCCTCGTATACTGTCCTCGCACAGGGGCCTCGTACGCTGTCCTCGCACAGGGCCCTCGTATACTGTCCTCGCACAGGGGCCTCGTATACTGTCCTCGCACAGGGGCCTCGTATACTGTCCTCGCACAGGGGCCTCGTATACTGTCCTCGCACAGGGGCCTCGTATACTGTCCTCGCACAGGGGCCTCGTATACTGTCCTCGCACAGGGGCCTCGTATGCTGTCCTCGCACAGGGGCCTCGTACGCTGTCCTCGCACAGGGGCCTCGTACGCTGTCCTCGCACAGGGGCCTCTTACGCTGTCCTCGCACAGGGGCCTCGTACGCTGTCCTCGCACAGGGCCCTCGTACGCTGTCTTCGCACAGGGCCCTCGTACGCTGTCCTCGCACAGGGCCCTCGTAAACTGTCCTCGCACAGGGCCCTCGTAAACTGTCCTCGCACAGGGCCCTCGTACACTGTCCTCGCACAGGGGCCTCGTACACTGTCCTCGCACAGGGCCCTCGTACACTGTCCTCGCACAGGGCCCTCGTAAACTGTCCTCGCACAGGGGCCTCGCACACTGTCCTCGCACAGGGGCCTCGTACACTGTCCTCGCACAGGGGCCTCGTACACTGTCCTCGCACAGGGGCCTCGTACACTGTCCTCGCACAGGGGCCTCGTACACTGTCCTCGCACAGGGGCCTCGTACACTGTCCTCGCACAGGGGCCTCGTATACTGTCCTCGCACAGGGGCCTCGTACACTGTCCTCGCACAGGGGCCTCGTATACTGTCCTCGCACAAGGGCTCTTTTTTGTCTGTCTGTCCCTATTTTTAATGTGCCAAGTAACCTATTTGCTTACTATGGATGGACATTACTTATTCATGGATATTTCAATAACTTTATGAGCTTATTGTATGTTCTCCTTTTTTGGCTCCATGTTAATGCCCCATCTATGTGTTTATTAGGATATACATGATGTATTTCATTCTGTGAGTCCTTTTAGGGTTTCCCATTTAGAGCTGTAATGTCAGCCATATTGGTGGCGCTCAGCTTCCCGGAGACCTTTATAATTATCTACCCAGTGGCGTAACTTGAAGCTCAGGGGCCCCGATGCGAAAGCTTCAATGGGACCCCCAATTATTACAAATCTTTAATATCAATAATCTTTTTTTCTATAGGCCAAAGGAACTTTTGGGGCCCCCCAGGCTCCAGGGCCTAGGTGTGATCGCAGCCCCTGCACCTGTTGTAGTTACGCCCCTGTATCTACCCCCGTTACCCTCCGAGATTGCACAGTTTGGATAGCGAGGGCACCCAGCTCTACCTATGAAGCCTCTTGGTCTCTGCATTTCTGACAGCGGCGCTCTCATCTGTGGGTGTCCCATCAGCCCTGGGCAGTCATAATACGTGATTTACACTTTATAAAGTTGCTGCACTTTTCCTTTTTTTTGCCTAAAATTCAATCTGCAGCAAATTAATGAGCTTTGGAAAACATCCTAGCCGGTGGGAGGCGCGGTCGATGGTGTACTGATTAATTGACTCCTCTAATGCAATGGTAGGTACTTCCACCCCAGGCGATCAGCTGTCACTCACATTGGTGACAGCCACCTTCTGCAAATGTTTTCCTGTAATTGTGCCGTGTACTGCATGACTTTCAGTAGAGGCAAAAAAAAAAGTGTGAAAACAGCGCCCCCTAGAAGGCAATTTGTATAAACTGATTTTGGTGCTTAAAGGGTTATTCCTAAAATAAAAAAATGATGCTTTTGTATGCAATCACTTGCTGATCCAGATGCTGACAAACCATTGGTGCAACCTGTACCGGGACCCAAGTGTCAGCTATGTTCTAAAACAGCGACAAAAAAACAGTTGAGACAAAAAAGACCATTTTTCCTTTTGTACAAAACTCATGAGCCATTTTGAACAATTTGGCGTAATAAACACTACAAAAAACAAAGAAGAAAATAGATGAATAGGACCCCGGGTCTGGGGCCTCTGAACTGTTGCAAAATTGCAACTCAAACTATGCACATTGCAGTACAGCACCCGCCAGGAGCTAAGGAAATGGAGCTGTGCTTGAGAATCCTTGGCAGCTGATCGCCCGGCATCTCGACTGTACAGGAAAAAGACAGAAGGGGTAGAGGACGGTGACCCTTTCGTTCTCCAGATCAGTTGGTTTCTTAGAGGCGAAACCCCCATTAATCAGAACGGAGCAAAAACAGGCTGTTGTTGCTGTTTTAGAACATAGTTACGTTTTATGCTAAAATGCTGCAAAAAAAATTCAGGCATGCATAAAAACATTCTGGGGAGGAAAAGGGACTGGTGTACATTTCGTGTATTATCCCTGTACTGTGACATCACTGTGTGTATTATCCCTGTACTGTGACATCACTATGTGTATTATCTCTGTACTGTGACATCACTATGTGTATTATCCCTGAAATGTGACATCACTGTGTATATTATCCCTGTACTGTGACATCACTGTGTGTATTATCCCTGTACTGTGACATCACTGTGTGTATTATCCCTGTACTGTGACATCACTGTGTGTATTATCCCTGTACTGTGACATCACTGTGTGTATTATCCCTGTACTGTGACATCACTGTGTGTATTATCCCTTTACATTTTTTGGAATTTCATAGAATATCTACACATTGTTAACCCTATGTAAACTGGACTGGGCTAGAGATTGTTTTTTATTTCCTACTTTTATATTGAGCCTCATTTTTCACGCCCAAGATCTCAGTTACATTGAACAACTGTTTATATCTATCAGGCCATGTATGCAAGACAACAGCTGCACTCACGTGGCTGACACCAGAACACGCCACCGCCACAATCCCTATTCTGCCTCCGCTTATAATGTCAATGTTGTTATTGATATTACGAATATTATTAGCTCAGATTCTTCTGCTTCATTAGAACTGACCTGCTTTATCCAGCACAACCCATAGTCATACTGTGTGTATTATCTCTGTACTGTGACATCACTGTGTGTATTATCTCTGTACTGTGACATCACTGTGTGTATTATCCCTGTACTGTGACATCACTGTGTGTATTATCCCTGTACTGTGACATCACTGTGTGTATTATCCCTGTACTGTGACATCACTGTGTGTATTATCTCTGTACTGTGACATCACTGTGTATATTATCCCTGTACTGTGACATCACTGTGTGTATTATCCCTGTACTGTGACATCACTGTGTGTATTATCTCTGTACTGTGACATCACTGTGTTTATTATCTCTGTACTGTGACATCACTGTGTGTATTATCCCTGTACTGTGACATCACTGTGTGTATTACCCCTGTACTGTGACATCGCTGTGTGTATTATCTCTGTACTGTGACATCGCTGTGTGTATTATCCCTGTACTGTGACATCGCTGTGTGTATTATCCCTGTACTGTGACATCACTGTGTGTATTATCTCTGTACTGTGACATCGCTATGTGTATTATCCCTGTGGACATTATCCCTGTACTGTGACATCGCTGTGTGTATTATCCCTGTACTGTGACATCGCTGTGTGTATTATCCCTGTACTGTGACATCGCTGTGTGTATTATCCCTGTACTGTGACATCACTGTGTGTATTATCTCTGTACTGTGACATCGCTGTGTGTATTATCCCTGTACTGTGACATCGCTGTGTGTATTATCCCTGTACTGTGACATCGCTGTGTGTATTATCCCTGTACTGTGACATCACTGTGTATATTATCCCTGTACTGTGACATCACTGTGTGTATTATCCCTGTACCGTGACATCACTGTGTGTATTATCCCTGTACCGTGACGTCACTGTGTGCATTACTCCTGCTTTCTGAAGTCTCTGGTTTCGTTATTCTCTTACTTTTGGGGATACTGACATATTCAGATGCTTTTCGTGTTCTCAACGTATTGCTGAAGTCCTGGCATTAGATGGCCCATTCCCAGTTTGGCTATGCGGCCCCATGATGGTGGCCATACACTGTGTGCAAATGTGTATTTTGATCACATGATACTTTTTATCCATGTTGTCATATTCCAAGCTGTATAGGCTGAGAGCCAACTACCAATTAAGTAAATCAGGTGATGTGCATCTCTGTAATGAGGAGGGGTGTGGTGTAATTGTCGGGCCCCGCGGGACAGGGGTACTCGGTACCGGACTGGACGGTGTTGGGGAAGTCACGGGTGGCTTGGTCAGGACCGTGTCCCTGGCTCGGCAGAATAAAAGGGGGAATATTTACAGGGGAAATGTCACGTGTGACGCCACCCACTTGGTGCGGCCAGTGATGGGGCCGCCGCTGCTGCAGAACCTCTGGGGGTGATGGAGTGGCAGCGGAGATGGTGTAGTTCCAGTGGGAAGAACTGTATCCCCCGGGGCAGTAAGGGTTGAGAGTTGTAGAATTGTCCAGGACACTTACTTTGCAGGGTGCAGGGATCTCTCCTCCTGGCTGGTGCTGACAGGCTGTGTCCTGTATGGAGGGAATAGCTTGCACGCACAGACACAAGGGAAACTGTTCCAGGGTTTTCCAAAGCTTTACTCTTAGTTATTCCAACAGTTTACAGGTAGCTTGCAGTTCTTACAAGGTTAAGTACAGTTCTCAGTACACAGTTCAAGTACACGGGTTCTTTCTCCCTCTCCGGGTTCCCTTTTACTCTGCAGCCAGGCCTCTCTCTCTGTGACCCCTCACACAGGCTGCAGTGTCCTTTCCGGGCTGTCTATGGTCTCCGTCTGTACGGGTGGTGTGTGGTGCACTGGACAGTTTGCGGTGACTCGGACCCCTGGTGGGCCCTCCTGGTTGTCACTGAGCTGCCTGTCCTTTGGGTTGGGGACCCTAACGTGGAGCTGTGGTTCCCCGTCGTGTTGTTTGGGGATCCCGGGTAAACTGCGGTCCCCTCTAGAGCCGACACTCTACTCAGCCCAGCCTCCAGCAGTCCTCGGCTCGAGGCTCTACCAGGCTCTCTCCTTTCTGTTCCTTTCCAGTATCATAGGAGGGACTCCTCTGCCTGCAGTCAGTGGCTTTAGCTGCTGTCTAGGGCACGGGTTCCACCGTCCCTCTCCGTTCCGTCACACTCCTGGTGGCATCAGCATCGGACGGGCTTTCTCTCCCCTCTGGCTCACACTGGCTCAGTACGGATTCTGCGCTCCTAGCCTTGCACTAACAGGACGTGTGATTGTCTTTCTTAGCTCAGCTTCTGGTCTTTACAGCTCGGCACCCTGGGCCTACTAACTTCCTTCACTCCTCCCCCTCACTATATACTGTCAGTCACCTGACGTCTGGTGTGCCCAACCCACTCCTCTGATCCACCACCCCTCAATCTCATAGAGTTTCTAATCTCAGGGCTGGATGTAAACCTTCTCCTGAAACGTGGGTTGTGTGGGCTGTGAGGGTGTTGTTGTGCAACATTGTCCTACCTGCCTGGCTGCAGTTCCCTTTGTGGCCTCCTGGACGCAGGGGCGCCACATAATGACATCAACACCCTATATAAGGTGTGCTTAATTATTAGGCAAATGCTTTTCCTTAGGCAAAATGGGTCAGAAGAGAGATGTGAAGGCTCTGAAAAGTCCAAAATTGTGAGATGTCTTGCAGAGGGATGCAGCAATCTTGAAATTGCCAAACTTTTGAAGCGTGATCACCGAACAATCAAGCGTTTCATGGCAAATAGCCAACAGGGTCGCAAGAAGCGTGCTGGGCAAAAAGGTGCAAAATAACTGCCCATGAATTGAGGAAAATCAAGCGTGAAGCTGCCAAGATGCCATTTGCCACCAGTTTTGCCATATTTCAGAGCTGCAACATTACTGGAGTATCAGAAAGCACAAGGTGTGCTATACTCAGGGACATGGCCAAGGTAAGGAAGGCTGAAAAACAGCCACCTCTGAACAAGAAACATAAGATAAAACGTCAAGACTGGGCCAAGAAATATCTTAAGACTGATTTTTCAAAGGTTTTATGGACTGATGAAATAAGAGTGACTCTTGATGGGCCAGATGGATGGGCCAGAGGCTGGATCAGTAAAGGGCAGAGAGCTCCACTCCGACTCAGACGCCAGCAGGATGGAGGTGGGGTACTGGTATGGGCTGGGATCATCAAAGATGAACATGGGGGACCTTTTCGGGTTGAGGATGGAGTGAAGCTCAACTCCCGGACCTACTGCCAGTCTCTGGAAGACAACTTTTTCAAGCAGTGGTACAGGAAGAAGTCGGTATCGTTCAAGAAAAACATGATTTTCATGCAGGACAATGCTCCATCACATGCATCCAACTACTCCACAGCGTGGCTGGCCAGTAAAGGTCTAAAAGAAGAAAACATAATGACATGGCCCCCTTGTTCACCTGATCTGAACCCCATAGAGAACCTGTGGTCCCTCCTAAAGTGTGAGATCTACAGGGAGGGAAAACAGCACACCTCTGGGGACAGTGTCTGGGAGGGAAAACGGTACACCTCTGGGAACATTGTCTGGAGGCTGTGGTGGCTGCTGCACGCAATGTGGATCGTAAACAGATCAAACAACTGACACAATCTATGGATGGAGGCTGCTGAGTGTCATCATAAAGGAAGGGGGCTATATTAGGCACTAATTGTTTTGGGTTTTGTTTTTGCATGTCAGAAATGTTTATTTCTACATTTTGTACAGTTATATTGGTTTACCTGGAGAAAATAAACAAGTGAGATGGGAATATATTTGGTTTTTATTAAGTTGCCTAATAATTCTGCACAGTAATAGTTAGGCTGCTTTCACACAGCGCTTTTCTGGGATCCGTGGCTGTCCGTTGTAAAACGGACAGCCACTGATCCGATTTTGGCCCCAGTCTATGGACACGGATCGGATTTGGCCTTAATGGCATCCGATTTTTGTAGGATCCAATTCTGTCTGATTTTTAGCTGTGCCCAAAATCGCAGACTGCTGCGATTTTGGACACAGCGGATCAAATCGGACCAAATTGGATCCGACCTGATCCGCACCAAATAACATGGGGCCTATGGAGCGCGGGTTCGAGGAAACAGCTGATCGTTCCTCGGACCCGATTTTAGTGTACTGAGCATGCTCAGTACACTAACACCGCTCTATGCCATCTAATATCACTTCTGCAATGTATATTCATACATTGCAGAAATGACATCTAGTGAAAAGAAAGGGTTAAAAATTAAAAAAAAAAAATTTATTTTCACCTGTCCCGCGATCCAGCGATGCCTCCTGCGCTCAACGCTTCTAGGACCTGGCGTGACGTCACAGTCACATGACCAGTTACCGCGGTAACCAGTCATGTGACTGTGACATCACGCCAGGTCCTGTGGATCAGAAGAAGACAGCTGGAAACATTGCGGGACTCGTGGACAGGTGAGAATAAAGATTTTTTTATTTTTAAAGGTCTGGTAAGGGGGACAAAGAGGGTAGAAAGAGGGGACAGAGGGGGCAAAAGAGGGGACAAAAGAGTGGACAAAAGAGGGGACTAAAGAGGTGGCAGAGTGAGGAGGGGAGAAAGGTGACAGGAGGGAGAGAGAAGGGGGACGAGGTGACAGGAGGAGCAGGGAGAGGAGGAGAGAGGATCCAAACTGATGCTGCAATCGGATGCCAAATAGGCATCCGATTCCGATATTTTGTTGCATCAGTTTGGATCCTCTCTCCTCCTCTCCCTGCTCCTCCTGTCACCTCGTCCCCCTTCTCTCTCCCTCCTGTCACCTTTCTCCCCTCCTCTCTCTAATCCCTCCTTTGTCCCCTTTTTGTCCCCTCTTTCGCCCCCTCTGTCCCCTCCTTTGTCCCCTCTTTCTACCCTCTTTGTCCCCCTTACCAGACCTTTAAAAATAAAAAAATCTTTATTCTCACCTGTCCACGAGTCCCTCGGCGCTTCCACCTGTCTTCTGACCCACAGGACCTGGCGTGATGTCAGTCACATGACCGATTACTGTGGTGTGACTGTGACGTCACGCCAGGTCCTAGAAGCATCGAGCGCTGGAGGCATCGCTGGATCGCGGGACAGGTGAGAATAAAGTTTTTTTTATTTTTAACCCTTTCACTGGATGTCACTTCTGCAATGTGTGAATATACATTGCAGAAGTAATATTAGATGGCACAGAGCTATTTTAGTGTGGAGCATGCTGAGTACACTAAAATCGGGTCCGAGGAACGATCAGCTGTTTCCTCGGACCCGCGCTCCATAGGCCTCATGTTATTGGCGCGGATCAGGTCGGATCCAATTCGGCCCGATTTGACCCGCTGTGCCAAAAATCGCAGCAGGCTGTGATTTTGGGCACAGCTAAAAATCGGACACAATCGGATCCGACAAAAATCGAATGCCAATAAGGACAAATCCGATCCGATCTGTGCCCATAGACTAACATGGGGCCAAAATCGGATCCGTGGCTGTCAGTTTTACAATGGACAGCCACGGATCACAGAAAATCGCTGTGTGAAAGCAGCCTTACCTGCACACATAGATCTCCTCCTAAGAGCCAAATCTAAAAGACCCCACTCCAACTTCCAAAAATATTAAGCTTTGATATTTATGAGTCTTTTGGGTGATTGAGAACATAGTTGTTGATCAATAATAAATCTAATCCTCTACAATACAACTCACCTAATAAGTCTGCACACGGTGTATACTGCGGGGACCCCCCATCACCAATAACCTGCAATCCTGTATGTAGCAAATAACAGAAGTTTCTTAGGAAACATATAAGGCAGTTGGTAACTTTTTATACAATGTTGCCCCCTTTCTATATTGTGGAGATTCTGCCCCCCTTGGCATTGTAACCCAAAGCCCACCGTGCTGCAGACGCTCAGGGGGCTGTATATTGCTGGGGACATTGATCTGCCCTGTGCCATCCAATCAGCGCTGTGTGCCCGGCTGTGTGGGCTGTGCCAGTGTGAGCAGAGCTGTCCGCAGAGCAGGAGGGGTACAGGCTGTGCTGTGTGCTGCTCTCCGGCAGTAGACATGCTCTGCGGGCTCAGGAAGGATCTGCACTCAGACTTAGGTGAGTGGATCTCACTTCTCTCTTCTGATCTGATTCTAACAAGCACTGACCCTCTTTATGGGAGTGAATGCCAGGCTGTGCCCTGTGCCAACCAGCAGGTAGCACCAGGCATTACTTCTAAGTTCAAGTGTCTCTAGTGCTACTAACTCTGCACACCATGCCTTATGTGCACTGACAGCTGGGACTTGTGGTTCCACTGCACTGAGCTGTAGCATTTGCTTTCCATTGGACTGCAGGGTGCCAGGCTGATGATGGCATTACCCAGCCGGGCACCCTGGTGCATCTACAGCAGCTGGTGAGCAAGTGCTGGTGCCACAGACAATCCAGGCAGTGCACAGGACTGGTATACAGGGGATCATTGGTGGACTCTGCTGCCCCCCTGTAGATCTGATCTGGATCCGCAGTGGGCAGCAGGTAATAGCCCTGGACCCTGCATTATGGGCTTGTATGGCCAGTGGGGTATACATTGTACAGCTGGTATTTGGGGAATGTGAGGCGTCCGGGGGCGCAGGAATTCTCTCCTGACAAATTATAAATATAATGGAATTATCTCCGGGTCATCTGGTTTTTGTCCACTGAAGATAAACTGATCATGGGGGGTCCCAATAAATGAGTGAAGAGTGCCTGATGGCTGCCAGTTCACAAGTTGTAACTTATAAATGGCTGATAACAGAGAGCAGTAGCTTGAATCCACTTGTACTTTTGTTGTTCTATATTAATATTCTATATTGCATTGGACCAGTCCTCCAATTTTGTCTGACAGATTGGAACCACAGTATTGATGCTCCGCACAGTACCACTTCCCTTGGTCCATATGTTGGGTCTCACAGTACCACTTCTCTTGGTCCCTTGTGTGGGTTGCTCGTTACCACTTGCACCGGTCCATTTTTTGGGTCCCTTGGTCCGTGTTTTGGGTCGCTTGGTACCACTTCCCTCGGTCTGGTTTTTTTAGGTTACCTGTTACCACTTGCCTTGTTCTGTTCACTGGGTCACACAGTCCCGCGTCCCTCTGTCTGTTTGTTGGATTGCACAGTCCCGCGTCCCTCTGTCCGTTTGTTGGATTGCACAGTCCCGCGTCTCTCTGTCCGTTTGTTGGATTGCACAGTCCCGTGTCCCTCTGTCCGTTTGTTGGATTGCACAGTCCCACGTCTCTCTGTCCGTTTGTTGGATTGCACAGTCCCGTGTCCCTCTGTCCGTTTGTTGGATTGCACAGTCCCACGTCTCTCTGTCCGTTTGTTGGATTGCACAGTCCCGCGTCCCTCTGTCCGTTTGTTGGATTGCACAGTCCCACGTCTCTCTGTCCGTTTGTTGGATTGCACAGTCCCGCGTCCCTCTGTCCGTTTGTTGGATTGCACAGTCCCACGTCCCTCTGTCCGTTTGTTGGATTGCACAGTCCCGTGTCCCTCTGTCTGTTTGTTGGATTGCACAGTCCCGCGTCCCTCTGTCTGTTTGTTGGATTGCACAGTCCCGCGTCCCTCTGTCCGTTTGTTGAATTGCACAGTCCCGTGTCCCTCTGTCCGTTTGTTGGATTGCACAGTCCCGCGTCCCTCTGTTTGTTGGATTGCACAGTCCCGTGTCCCTCTGTTTGTTTGTTGGATTGCACAGTCCCGTGTCCCTCTGTCCGTTTGTTGAATTGCACAGTCCCGTGTCCCTCTGTCCGTTTGTTGAATTGCACAGTCCCGCGTCCCTCTGTCTGTTTGTTGGATTGCACAGTCCCGCGTCCCTCTGTCCGTTTGTTGAATTGCACAGTCCCGTGTCCCTCTGTCCGTTTGTTGGATTGCACAGTCCCACGTCCCTCTGTCCGTTTGTTGGATTGCACAGTCCCGCGTCCCTCTGTCCGTTTGTTGGATTGCACAATCCCGCGTCCCTCTGTCCGTTTGTTGGATTGCACAGTCCCGCGTCCCTCTGTCCGTTTGTTGGATTGCACACTCCCGCTTCCCTTGGTCTCTTTTTGGGTCACTTGGGATCTCTTCCCTCAGTCTGTCCCTTTTATGGGTTCTGTACACACGTTGCATCTTGTGATACAACTTCTTAGTATAACATACTAATAGGCCACAATATCTGTTTTTGGAAAAGCTGGATGACTACAAACGACAAGCTCAGGGCTTGTCATCCAGCTTCCCATACACCTGCCTGGCAGATCAGCCTGGGTAGTCTGTATTGTACCTACTCCTGTATGCCATGCAGGGCTCTGGGAAAGCTGAATGGTAAATGGGAACAGTACTGGTGGTACAGCCTCCTAGGGACAGATCCAGGTGCCACATTGCAGACAGGTATTCTGGGTGCAGTCTGTGGGCACCCTGCTCCGAGGTAAACTATGCGCAACAAGTGTGGGCACCTGCCGGGCATCTGTGTCCTCCGACAGCATGAATTAGATCTATAGAATAATGTCATATCAGAAAGCAAAATAGGAACCGCCCCTAGTCCTAAGAGCTTACAATCTACAGGAGGAGAGAGGTGATATAGTACAGGGAGGGACAGCACAGTCCTACTCCGTGTACATTCACAGTGAGCTGCAGATCCTTCCTGAAGAAGAGATGTGGAAAGGTGCAGCATGGTGGAAGGCTCTGTACATTATATACTCTAGTAGGATCCCCTCCTCCATTGATGAATGTATTTGCATTCTTAGCTGGTGACCCGGTATAATGTGTCCTGTATATCTGTATACTTATATGTGTACGTTATCCGCACAGACCACCTCCCCCGCGCCCGTCCTCTACCCACCGCTGCATGGAAAGTTATTGAATAGATTAGTTCTAGTTGCCCGAATCCCCATTTATCTTCCATCTACAGATTAGATCTATATTAATTATAGGTAGAACATTCCGGATTTATTACGTCCGGTGCAGCGTACAGGGATATACCGCAAATCCATCTGACTGCAAAAGCGATAATTCAAAACAGTCACAAAGTAAACATTTTTCTTTAAAGCAAATTGTCATTGAGCAGTCATATATATATGTATAAAACCCTCCAATTCTGGACAGCCTTCTATTCATAATTAAGAAACTCCCTAATGTCGCCTATAAAATTTTGGCAAATATGTTAGTCGAGTCCCTATGTAAGGATGGTGAAGACGAGTGCCCAGGGAGAGGATGGTATAGGTGGGGCCCTGGATGAGGATGGTGAAGACGAATGCCCTGGGTGAGGATGGTGAAGACGAGTGCCCAGGGAGAGGATGGTATAGGTGGGGCCCTGGATGAGGATGGTGAAGACGAATGCCCTGGGTGAGCATATGCAAATTGGGTGAGGATGGCGCAGTTGGAATCCTGGGTGATGATGACACAGATGAGGCCTTGGGTGAGGATGACATGGGTGGGGCCCTAGGCCTAGGAGAGGATGGTGCAGGTGGCGCCCTGGGCCTAGGAGAAGATGGTGCAGGTAGGGCCCTGGGTGAGAATGGCACGGGTAGGGGCCCTTAGTGAGGATTGTGCAGACGTGAGTCTTGGTTGAGGATAGTGCAGGTAGGGCCCTGGGTGAGGATGGTGCAGAGGGGCCCTTGTAAGTCTGGTCAGACTGGACCTTTATCATTTGGGATTATTTCCTTCCACATTAATTGTGCTCTGACCATCCAGCACAATCATCTCAAGATGAACGACGCTGCTGTCGACTTTGAAACCATAGTGATCCATTACACCGGGGAGAGGGCGGAGGGTTAATGGGCAATTAGATCAGAGCTGATAAACACTTTTTATGTGATCCGACCCTGACCTGCGTCCTCTGTCACTTACAGGAGGGGAACGTCTTAACCGCTACGCTGATTACAGCAACGGTGCAAAGCGGGAATGTGACAGATGTGTATGAGAACTAATGAGCTGATATGAGAAGAAAGTGACCCGAGGGATCCAAAATAACCACAAAATAAAGCTAACGTCACCCAATATGGTGGCCTGGTACTCACAGCTGTATATTCGCTCCATCCAGTATGGCAGCCGTGTATTCACTCCCTTCAGTGTGGCGGCTATGTATCTTCTCCGTCCGGTATGGTAGCCGTGTATCTTCTCCGTCCGGTATGGTAGCCATGTATCCACTCAATCCAATATGGTGGCCGTGTATCTTATCGCTCCTTCCGGTATGGCTGCCATGTATCTGCTCCGCTCCTTCCAGTATGGCAGCCGTATATGTGCTCCTCAGGTATGGCAGACATGTATCTGTTCCCTTCAGTGTGGCGGCCGTGTATTTACTTCCTCCAGTGTGGCAGCCATCTGTTCGCTCCCCCGGTATGGCGGCCTTGTGTTATCAACTCCCTCTGGTATGGGGCCGTAATTTGCTCCCTCCAGTATGGCGGCCGTGTGTTTGCTCCCTCCGGTATAGGTGCCATGTATTTGCTCCCTACAGTATGGCGGCCTTGTATTCGCTTCCTCCGGTATGGCGGCCGTGTGTTCGCTTTTTCCGGTATGGCATCCGTGTATTCGCTTCCTCCGGTATGGCAGCCGTGTATTTGTTCCCTCCGGTATGGCGGCGTGTATTCACTCCCTCCGTATGGCGGCCATGTATTCGCTCCCTCTGGTATGCGGACCATGTATTTGCTCCCTCCGGTATGGCAGCCGTGTATTCGCTTCCTCCGGTATGGGCAGCCGTGTATTTGTCTCTCCGGTATGGCGACCGTGTATTCACTTCCTCCGGTATGGCAGCCGTGTATTTGTTCTCTCCGGTATGGCGGCAGTGTATTCACTCTTTCCAGTATGGCGGCCGTGTATTTGCTCCCTCGGTATGGCGGCCATGTATTCGCTTCCTCTGGTATGGCAGCCGTGTATTTGTTCTCTCTGGTATGGCGGCCATGTATTCGCTCTTTCCAGTATGGCGGCATGTATTTGCTCCCTCTGGTATGGCGGCCATGTATTCGATTCCCTCCGTATGGTGGCCGTGTATTTTCTCCCTCTGGTATGGCGGCCGTGTATTTTCTCCCTCTGGTATGGCGGCCGTGTATTTTCTCCCTCGGTATGGCGGCCGTGTATTTTCTCCCTCTGGTATGGCGGCCGTGTTTTGTTTTCTCCCTCGTATGGTGGCTGTGTATTTGCTCCCTCCGGTATGGCGGCCGTGTATTTTCTCCCTCTGGTATGGGGCTGTGTATTTGCTCCCTCGGTATGGCGGCTGTGTATTCACTCCCCCAGTATGGCGGCTGTGTATTTGCTTCCTCCGTATGCCAGCATTGTATTTGTTCCCTCCTGTATAGCGGCCATGTATTTGCTCCCTCCCAGTATGGCGGCCGTGTATTCGCCCCCTACGGTCTGGCGGCCGTGTATTCACCCCCTCTGGTATGGCGGCCGTGTATTCGCTTCCTCCGGTATGGCGGTCGTGTATTAGCTCCCTCCGGTATGGCGGTCGTGTATTAGCTCCCTCCGGTATGGCGGTCGTGTATTCGCTCCCTCCGGTATGGCGGCCGTGTATCTGCTCGCTCCGGTCTTGTGGACGTGTATTTGCTACCTCCCGTATGGTGGCCGTGTATCCACGACCTCTAATATGGTGGCCGTGTATTTGCTCTCTCCGGTATGGTGGCCGTGCATCTGCTCCTTCTGGTATAGCAGTCTTGTATTTGCTCCCTCCGGTATGGCGGCCTTGTATTCACTCCCTCCAGTATGGCGGCCTTGTATTCACTCCCACCGATAAGCCAGCCGTGTATTTGCTCTCTCCGGTATGGCGGCCATGTGTTTGCTCCCTCCGGTATGGCGGCCATGTGTTTGCTCCCTCCGGTATGGCGGCCATGTGTTTGCTCTATCCGGTATAGCGGCCGAGTGTTTGCTCCCTCCATTATAGTGGCCGTGTATTTGCTCATTCCAGTATGGCGGCTGTGTGTTTGCTCCCTCTGCTATGGCGGCTGTGTGTTTGTTCCCTCTGGTATGGCGGCCGTGTCTTTGCTCTCTCCGGTATGGCGGCCGTGCCTTTGCTCCCTCCGGTATGGCGGCCGTGTGTTTGCTCCCTCCGGTATGGAGGCCGTGTGTTTGCTCCCTCCGGTATGGCGGCCGTGTGTTTGCTCCCTCCGGTATGAAGTCCGTGTGTTTGCTCCCTCAGGTATGGCGGCCGTGTCTTTGCTCCCTCCGGTATGGAGACCGTGTCTTTGCTCTTTCCAGTGTGGCGTATATCATTTATTGCATCATTAATGACCGTGTTACACATCAGCCGCTCTCCGTGACCTCAGACCGGACCCTGCACTTCGCTCTTTAGCGTTTCGCTGCCTGTTAATAAAGACGCTATATTTGCTCCTCTTCATACAGGGCAGGTATTGGAATAATCCGCTTCTATGAGCAGAATTTTAAGATTTGCATAAATCAAGCAAAAATATATAATGTCCTAGATTTACTGAGCTAAATTATGTTAACTCTTCCCTAACCGGGTTATAGCATACGGCTTATTACATGTGAGACGCGTCAGAGCGATCTGAGAGCGGAAAAAATGTTTTCATGCTTCTGTTCTTGTAACAATTTCGGCTGAACGAGATAATTGACGCTCAAGGTGAATTTATACATCTGCTGCTTTATATAATCCAACAGCTTCATACAAAGAGTCAGCTACTACCTATACCAGAATATGCTCCGGATGTACCAGCATGATCTATATCACTGGATAACGCACCAGCTGTACATATATAAATACATACACGAGATGCCCAGGTTATACAGCTGTACATATATAATTATATACAGGCGATGCCCAGGTTATACCGGCTGTACATATATAATTATATACACGAGATGCCCAGGTTATACCAGCTGTACATATATAATTATATACAGGAGATGCCCAGGTTATACCAGCTGTACATATATAATTGTATACAGGAGATGCCCAGGTTATACCAGCTGTACATATATAATTTATATGCAGGAGACGCCCAGGTTATACCAGCTGTACATATATAATTATATACAGGAGATGCCCAGGTTATACCAGCTGTACATATATAATTTATATGCAGGAGACGCCCAGGTTATACCAGCTGTACATATATAATTATATACAGAAGATGTCCAGGTTATACCAGCTGTACATATATAATTATATACAGGAGATACCCAGGTTATACCATCTGTACATATATAAATACATACACGAGATGCTCAGGTTATACCAGCTGTACATATATAATTACATACAGGAGATGTCCAGGTTATACCAGCTGTACATATATAAATACATACACGAGATGCTCAGGTTATACCAGCTGTACATATATAATTATATACAGGAGATGTCCAGGTTATACCAACTGTACATATATAAATACATACACAAGATGCCCAGGTTATACCAACTGTACATATATAATTATATTATTATTATTATTATTTATTTATATAGCGCCATTGGGTTCCATGGCGCTTTACATGAGGATGAGGGAGACAAGAACAAGTACACTAAATCTAGGCGATCAGGACGTACAGGTACAGGAGGGGCAGGGACCCTGTCCACGAGGGCTCACATATACAGGAGATGCCCAGGTTATACCAGCTGTACGTATATAATTATATACAGGAGATGCCCAGGTTATACCAGCTGTACATATATAATTATATACAGGAGATACCCAGGTTATACCATCTGTACATATATAAATACATACACGAGATGCTCAGGTTATACCAACTGTACATATATAATTATATACAGGAGATGCCCAGGTTATACCAGCTGTACATATATAAATACATACACGAGATGCTCAGGTTATACCAGCTAAACATATATAATTATATACAGAAGATATCCAGGTTATACCAGCTGTACTTGTATAAATACATACACGAGATGCTCAGGTTATACCAGCTGTACATATATAATTATATACAGGAGATGTCCAGGTTATACCAGCTGTACATATATAAATACATACACCAGATGCCCAGGTTATACCAACTGTACATATATAATTATATACAGGAGATGCCCAGGTTATACCGGCTGTACATATATAATTATATACAGGGATGCCCAGGTTATACCATCTGTACATATATAAATACATACACGAGATGCTCAGGTTATACCAGCTGTACATATATAATTATATACAGGAGATGTCCAGGTTATACCAGCTGTACATATATAAATACACGAGATGCTCAGGTTATACCAGCTGTACATATATAATTATATACAGGAGATGTCCAGGTTATACCAGCTGTACATATATAAATACATACACGAGATGCCCAGGTTATACCAGCTGTACATATATAATTATATACAGGAGATGTCCAGGTTATACCAGCTGTACATATATAAATACATACACGAGATGCCCAGGTTATACCAGCTGTACATATATAATTATACATAGGAGATACCCAGGTTATACCAGCATAGTATCGGTATACACAGGAGATGCCTAGGTTATACCAGCATGGCATCAGTATACACAGGAGATGCCCAGGCAATACCAGCATGGTATCAGTATACACAGGAGATGCCTAGGTTATACCAGTATGGTATCAGTATACACAGGAGATGCCCAGTTTATACCAGCATGGTATCAGTATACACAGGAGATGCTCAGGTTATACCAGCATGGTATACACAGGAGATGCCTAGGTTATACCAGCGTGGTATCAGTATACACAGGAGATGCTCAGGTTATACCAGCATGGTATCAGTATACACAGGAGATGCCTAGGTTATACCAGCATGGTATCAGTATACACAGGAGATGCTCAGGTTATACCAGCATGGTATCAGTATACACAGGAGATGCCCAGGTTATACCAGCATGGTATCAGTATACACAGGAGATGCTCAGGTTATACCAGCATGGTATCAGTATACACAGGAGATGCCCAGGTTATACCAGCATGGTATCAGTATACACAGAGATGCTCAGGTTATACCAGCATGGTAATCAGTATACACAGGAGATGCCCAGGTTATACCAGCATGGTATCAGTATACACAGGAGATGCTCAGGTTATACCAGCATGGTATCAGTATACACAGGAGATGCCCAGGTTATACCAGCATGGTATCAGTATACACAGGAGATGCTCAGGTTATACCAGCATGGTATCAGTATACACAGGAGATGCCCAGGTTATACCAGCATGGTATCAGTATACACAGGAGATGCCCAGGTTATACCAGCATGGTATCAGTATACACAGGAGATGCTCAGGTTATACCAGCATGGTATCAGTATTCACAGGAGATGCCCAGGTTATACCAGCATGGTATACACAGGTAGATGCCTATCTTGTGCCAGTTTCCTCTCCTTGTGGTAATAAACCATCCCGTCCTTTGTATGATTATATGCGGTGGCTTTATTATAAATATTCTCTGGGTTATTAGCTGCGTTCTGTCTGATATTTGCTTAGTGAGAACATTTTTAGTAAATGAATATTTCTCGGTAGGGGGCTCTTCTACTTCTGATAAAGCAATTACACTGCCCACATGACTGGCACTGCGGTTGTATGGCGGTATTCTGATGTGAGCAGATAAGACGCTGCGGCGTATCTAAAGCCCGGCCCTCCATCACTGGTGTTATGTATTGGATTGTTCGTGATCAGCATCCATGGAACCCAATGGCAAGAAGCGATGCCCCGAGTGGGGTCATACCCTCAGGGACACTTGGAGACATAATGGGCCCTAATGTAGGAAATGAGGCACACAGCGATAATGGATCCACAACATCGGAACCCCCTATAGTAAAAGGGCCTGTCCATTGGGCTGATGGGTGGCACCTGTGAGTAATCATTATGTGGGGTGAGTGCAGCAGATACTTTTCCTTCTCTTTGTGAAACGTGCCGATGTGAGGATACATTAGACACTCGGGTGTAGAGGTCTCGGTATGGCAGTAATGCCGGTCCTGTTAATAGTTCAGCTGCAGCTCTCTGCTCCAAGTTATTTAAAGAAGGGCGCGGTGCCCATGACTGCTCGGCGTACACTCCCTGTACATGGTTTACATTACACTGAGCCGCTGACATTTCCTGTACTGGATTATTACGGCTCAGAAACGTCACCCGACTGTCGATCCTTTGTTAGATCTGGAAAACAGCCCCCTACTATGTAATCATATATAATAATTCATATCACTCAGAAGGAAAAAGGGAACGGATTATTCACGACACTGGAATTTCATACAGTGGAGGGAGCCCATAGCAGTGCCTCCACAGTGCTGCCATCCATAGTGTCTCCATGGTAGTGCTCACATTGGTGCCATGTATATTGTCCCCAGAGTGGTGTCATTTATGCCATCCATAGCATTCCCATAGTGTTTGCACACAGTGGTGCTATCCATAGTGTCTTCACAGTGTTGCCATCCATAGTGTCTCCATAGTAGTGCCCACAGTGGTGCCCAGAGTGGTTTCATTTATGCCATCCATAGTATTCCCATAGGAGGCGCCCACAGCTCTGCCATCCATAGTGTCTCCATGCTGCTGCCATCTATAGTAGTGCCCACCATGTGGAGTCGGAGTTGTATTCAGAGAAGTGGGATGTTTGGCTTACTGACTTAACAGCCATGGTTGAGGAGTCGGAGTTGTGGAATTGGAGTTGAAGTCGGATTCAGGGAAATTAAAGAGTCGTAGTCAGATATTTGGATTACCGACTCCACAGCCCTGATGCCCACATTGGTTCCATTCATATTGTCCCCAGACCGATGCCATTTCTGCCATCCATAGCATCCTCATCGCCCACAGCTCTGCCATCCATAGTGTCTCCACAGTGCTGCCACTCAGATTGTCTCCATAGTGCCCATTCTGTAGTCATTCATGCCCTCAGAGCTGTCATCCACAGTATCCCCACCATGGTGCCCACATTGGCGTCATTCATATTATACCCAAAAAAGTGTCTTTCTAATTTACAACACGACACTGTCACCATAGCTGCCATGAATGGTGTCCCCAAAGAGGGGTCCCCCATATTGTTTAAATAGCCATGCACCTTAATTTGTATCGGGCGCTTTGATACAGCCCAAGAGGCCTCATCAATAATGTGCACACAGCAATGTCATCCACATTTGCAGCAGAGCTTGACACTGCCTTGTAGTCCCCATGCATACATTCTCCATAGTGGTGCCATATACATTACCCCTATGGCGGTGCCTTCTGCTGGGTCTACATAGTGTAGATGTAGCATCCACGGTGCCCCCACAGCAGTGCCAGTCATATTGCCCTTATGGCATCCAAAGTGCCCACACACCTGTAGGAAGTTACTGTGCCAGAATCTCAGAAGAGCAAAACTTGGGCTTTGTAGACAGATCTGAGGATTCCTTCAAGACGAGTCTCTAAACCTTTGGGTTTTTTTGAGTTTTCCCTTTTCTGCATATTTGAAGATTTCTTTGCCTACAGACATGTCCCCCACCCTATGGATGGTATGGCTCTGATATCTGTCGTCCCCAGTACATGACCAGTAATGGTTCCATACCAGTAATGTGGTACATGGTGCAGCGCTGATTGCTCGTCTCTCACGTCTCCCACACGACGTTCCCTGTTAATCCTCATCTTATCGGACGCGTTTCCTTCCAGTATTTACCAAGGTGTTACTCTTGTGATTCAATCTCCCGGAGCTGCTAATGTGAAATGTATTTTTTGGGGACTTGTCATATTTTACCGCTGAGATTCGCAGCCTTGGGATTGTGCAGTCCTTGAAATCTGTCTTATCGCCGACTTGCTAAAAAAATAAAAAGACAGAAAAGTAAGAAATAATCATCAGATAGGGAGACTGGAGGATGCCAGCGCGTAAAATATGGTGCTCAGACAATGAGCCGATAGCGGGATCCAGCCTTGGAGTGTTCAGCGGATGACGCACTTATTTATACTACTGTATTGGCGGATTCGGGTTTCTTCTTTTATTTAGTTTTTGTCATCAAAAAACTTTTAGATTTTCAAATGTATTGGAGGAGAAATCCCATTAGCCGGGTGAGAAACGTAACATTCGCAGCCATGGATGTCTGAACATTCCAGTAGTCCGGTATCTGGAGCTCCAGGCTCTCCTCTCCTTGGCTTAGAGGGGACCCGGCTGCTTCTCCAAACATAACATTTAGAAAAGGGAGACCCAGTGGGAAAATTGCACCACTTTTGGTTATGTCTTAACCTTTATTGGGTGAATAATGGATTTGGCAGCAGATACAACACAAGTAAGGTCATGTTCCCAGGGCCGCCGATAGGGCCTGACAGGTCTTACTAAGTAAGGGGCCCCGAAGTTTTTAGTTGCAGCCCTGCATGTGCCCATCTAACAGATTTCTGTATCAAATCCGGTAGGGAAAAAATGTGTGCTTTTAGTGTTTTCATGTGTTTTTTGCCCTGGGTTTTCTTTAACACATTCTAAGTGGAAAACGCAGAGAAAAACACAAAAAGGAATTGTCATGTTGCTTCTTTTTTGTGCACCAAAATCTGTAAGGAAAAAGCCTTTAAGGTGGGCACAACACTTCAGAATTCTCATTGACTTTGCTGGCTTACGTTTACCCTTACAGATCTTAGACAATCTGCAAGAAAAACTCATCCAAAATCACTAGGTGGGCACATAGCCTAAAGCCGATCGTGGATTTCTCCATCTGTATCCATATTCCTTGGTTTCGGTCTGATCCCACCGGTCTCGGTTAGGCCAACATTCATCTTGGGAATGGGGACGTGAGTGCTGAAATGTTATTGGCACGGCCACCATCTGATAGCGGCACCCAACATGGCACCAGAGGTGCGGGTCTGCATCTAGAGGACATTCCTAGAATATATCATATACCATAAATACCCATTTGAAAACTGGCTAAAAAGGTATCAAATCTTTTTTTTCTTCTAAGTAAATACCCAATTAAATCTGATATTTACACCTAAAGCCTGCAGTTTCCAGCTCGTTCTTGTGTTGCTGTTCTGCAACTACAACTCCCAACAGATGAGGGCTGGAGATCACTACTGCAAGTCAAAAGCATCTTCTCTTGTTGCCATTTTAGCAGATTAATAAAATAATACCAGCAAAAGCTGAGAAATCCTACAGTAAGTGGATGACTGTGTCCACATAACTGAAGACCCATAATTAGGTAGATATCTGGTCTGTTATGATGCCTGTCCACAGATGACTGTCGGCTAAACCCAAATATGTGCGAAACGTCCTATCTCTCTCAGTAGCAGACGTCTGGGAGACAGGATCGGACATGTTGGATCGCATTATGTTTGATCCTTTGATGCTGCCAGATGTATCTGATTCCAGCCATGTATATAGAGTGGACTTGAGAGCAATGTAAAGTATATGGTCCCTTTTAATAAGTGGGTTTTAGGGTTCAGAAAGTTGTCCTTTGACTTCTGATAAATGCCTGATCTCCAGCTCCTGCATGGACCCTTAAGCCTGAGTCACACATAACGATCGCTCCAACGATCCCGACAGCGATAACGACCTGCCGGGATCGCTGGAGCGTCGTTACCTGATCGCTGGGGAGCTGTCAAACAGGCAGATCTCCCCAGCGATCAGGCCAAGGGAGCCACCTCCCATATCGCTCCCTGCTTAGCGCTGGCAGCGCTAAGCAAGGAGAACGCAGGTAACTATGATAAACAGCGCGTATCCAGGCAGTGCGCGCTGCCTGGATACCCGCTGTTTATCATAGTTACCAGCGTTCTCCCTGCTTACAGGCAGTGCTAAGCAGGGAGGACGCTGGTAACCATGGTAAATGCCGGGTATCTAGGCAGCGCGCGCTGCCTGGATACCCGTGTTTACCATAGTAACCAGCCCTGTGAGGTCACAGATCGCTGATTTCTTGCAGTCACACGCAGCGATGCGTGCTGACCAGCGGGAAACCAACGATCAAAAAATGACCCACAGCACTTTGCAACGATCAGCGACCTCACAGCAGGGGCCTGATCACTGCAAAGTGTCACACATAACGATATCGCTGGAGAGATCGTTGTAACGTCACAGTTATAACAATCTCTCTAACGATATCGTTATGTGTGACTGGGGCTTTAAAGGAGTTGACCATTGTAAATGAGCTGTATTATTGCTTGGGCCCCACTATCAGCCACCAAGATATGATCACCCAAGTAAATGAATTGACTCCCATGAGTTGTACTGACCCCAGCAGTCCTCTAATGGTCCTGATAATGAAACCCCCTCACCCCACCCTTCTCTATCCATACATGGTTCCTTTTCAAAGAGAACCTGTCATTACCCATACAGTGTTGACCAAAAGTATTGACACCCCTGCCATTCTGTCAGATAATACTCAGTTTCTTCCTGAAAATGATTGCAATCACAAATTCTTTGGTATTATTATCTTCATTTAATTTGTCTTCAATGAAAAAAACACAAAAATAATTGTCCTAAAGCCAAATTGGATCTAATTCCACCAAACATAAAAAAGGGGTGGACAAAAGTATTGGCACTGTTAGAAAAATCATGTGATGCTTCTCTAATTTGTGTAATTAACAGCACCTGTAACTTACCTGTGGCACCTAACAGGTGTTGACAATAACTAAATCACACTTGCAGCCAAGTTGACATGGATTAAAGTTGACTCAACCTCTGTCGTGTGTCCTTGTGTGTACCACATTGAGCATGGAGAAAAGAAAGAAGACCAAACAACTGTCTGAGGACTTGAGAAACCAAATTGTGAGGAAGCATGAGCAATCTCAAGGCTACAAGTCCATCTCCAAAGACCTGAATGTTCCTGTGTCTATCGTGCGCAGTGTCATCAAGAAGTTTAAAGCCCATGGCACTGTGGCTAACCTCCCTAGATGTGGACGGAAAAGAAACATTTACGAGATTTCAACGCAAGATTGTGCTGATGGTGGATAAAGAACCTCGACTAACATCCAAACAAGTTCAAGCTGCCCTGCAGTCCGAGGGTACAACAGTGTCAACCCGTACTATCCGTCGGCGTCTCAATGAAAAGGGACTGTATGGTAGGATACCCAGGAAGACCCCACTTCTTACCCCGAGACATAAAAAAGCCAGGCTGGAGTTTGCCAAAACTTACCTGAGAAAGCCTAAAACGTTTTGGAAGAATGTTTCTCTCTTTTGGGCAAAGGCATCAACATAGAGTTTACAGGAGAAAAAAAGAGGCATTCAAAGAAAAGAACACGGTCCCTACAGTCAAACATGGCGGAGGTTCCCTGATGTTTTGGGGTTGCTTTGCTGCCTCTGGCACTGGACTGCTTGACCATGTGCATGGCATTATGAAGTCTGAAGACTACCAACAAATTTTGCAGCATAATGTAGGGCCCAGTGTGAGAAAGCTGGGTCTCCCTCAGAGGTCATGGGTCTTCCAGCAGGACAATGACCCAAAACACACTTCAAAAAGCACTAGAAAATGGTTTGAGAGAAAGCACTGGAGACGTCTAAGGTGGCAGCAATGAGTCCAGACCTGAATCCCATAGAACACCTGTGGAGAGATCTAAAAATGGCAGTTTGGAGAAGGCACCCTTCTAATATCAGGGACCTGGAGCAGTTTGCCAAAGAAGAATGGTGTAAAATTCCAGCAGAGCATTGTAAGAAACTCATTCATGGTTACCGGAAGCGGTTGATCGCAGTTATTTTGGCTAAAAGTTGTGCAACCAAGTATTAGGCTGAGGGTGCCAATACTTTTGTCCGGCCCATTTTTGGAGTTTTGTGTGAAATGATCAATGTTTTGCTTTTTGCTTCATTCTCTTTTGTGTTTTTTCATTGAAGACAAATTAAATGAAGATAATAATAACAAAGAATTTGTGATTGAAATCATTTTCAGGAAGAAGCTGAGTATTATCTGACAGAATTGCAGGGGGTCAATACTTTTGGCCAACACTGTACATGTGGCATAAATGCTGCTGGTCTCCTGAATCCAGTGATGTTTTCCTTTTGTTTTTGCTCTTTTCCGTTCCTCAGATATGGCCTCCGTCTCTTTGTATATAAAATCAGTCTTATTAACCACAGAATAGTTGAAGCCTACGCCCACTTGGCTAACAAGACTAGATTTAGATATAGGGAAGAAGGGCCAAATCTCAGGGGTGGAGAGGAGCAAGAACAAAACTAAAACTTCGCCGGATTCAGGAAAACAGCGGCATTTACACCAGGTACAACAATGACGTGTTTATGGGAAGCGTCAGGTCCTCTACAAGAGACCTATAATTGATTGTGTTTCCTAATATAAAGGGGGCCTCGTCCTACAGCAGGTTCTCTTAAACCATCTGCCCGGCTCAAAAGTGATAATGAAATGTTATTTTTAGGAAATGCAATTAACACCTAAAACTCACAATTTGTATGGTTTCTGTATATAAGACGTCACTCTTCTTCCAGATGATGGACCCTATTCCAAAGGAAACAAAGACCTGTCGGGGAACGATATGGCGTTGGTCTCCAGACGGCAAAGTATTCCAGGTAGGTCCCTAGTCAGATCATTTATATAGCTGAGGGAGTCTGCCCAGGGGACCTGCCCAGGGGGGGGGTCTGCCCAGGGAGACTGCCCAGGAAGAATGCCCAGGGGGATCTGCCCAGGGGGGTCTGCTCAGGGAGTCTGCCCAGGGGATCTGTCCAGGGGGTCTGCCCAGGGGATCTTCCCACGGGGGGTCTGCCCAGGGAATCCACCCAGGGAGTCCGCCCAGGGAATGCAGACATGTTGATCGTGTAACGACCCCCTTTCATTGATTTCACCCCCGGAGGACCCACATAGTATATCAGGGACATACATCAGAAGATCCTCCTTATTTTTTTGGAGCCTCCCCTGTTTTATATACATCAAGGTCAGGATACGCTTGATAAGAGAAGCTTCTTTTACTGGGTGACGTCCTCTCCACTTCTTTATAGGGGGCTTTAAATCTGCAAATGGGCTTGAGGGATAAATAGCACAAGAAAAGGGGCACCAAAAATGTGGGACGCTAAGGGGAACTCCAGCAAGATATGTAGGTGCCCTTGGTTTGCGATCTGTTTGGCTCCCGTACATTAGCAGGGCTTGTGCCCCGAGGGCTAACAGATGCAGTTTTCAGCACATATTCGGCTGCAGAGGATTTGGTGAGTTTTTCCCGTTTTCATAACTCCCCCACCGAATAATCCTGACTCCACACGAGGCGCCTCGGAGCAGCAGGGCCCCTGAAACTACAATTTAAATTTTTGTCAGGACAGAAATTAAACCACAGCGAGGAAGCATTAATATCCCCGCAAGGTGCCATCTGCAGTCATATTAAGACGTGTGCACGGGGCGGGCGAGGAGCCGGCATGGGCAGCCGATAATTCCGGCAGCAGCAGGTGAGATTGATAGGACGGAGGACTCCAGCCGAGCAGTCAGTCATCCAGGAGCGATCAGATCAGCTTAACCCCTCCTGTGCCCTTTCCCTGCCACTTCTAAGTGTTATTCAATTCCTGTTCCTGCTTCCAGCGCATTTCAGGTCTTTTTGCTTTTTTATGGGTCAATGAATATTTATATCACTTAAAGCAAAAAAAAAAACTGAAAAAAGCACTGAAATGCTCTTGGGAAACAACACAAACCACCCGTGGGGCGCACACATTTCACAAATCGACTTCCTTTACATATTCAACAGTTTGTTCTATCTACTACTGGGAAAGCTGGGTAATGGCAACTGCTACAGTGTACCCAGTGTTCTCATGTTCCATAGGAAATGTATCTCTACACGATTATAGGCAGATCTGTCATGTAGGAGTCTTGGATAGTTGAGTGTTGGCCCTAATGAGGGCCACAATGGTGGCCATAGTGGTTGTCATTCCTCTTTATCGTTAGCCTTGTTGTCCGAGGCCAAATCGGTTGTCACCCAGCTTAGAAGAATTGTTAGGGAATGGTTTCTTGGCCATGCACCTGCTGGTCCCAGTGGTGACTTGACTTAGTCAGACTGACTGAGCCATTATTGCCCTAGTGGCCATTGCATGATATAGAACCATAGGACTATTGCATAAAATATAGTGCACATGGCACTCCAAGATCAGCCTGGCATTCCTGAAGGGCAATGTGCCTGATGTAGCAGATCCCTCCCAATTTGTAGGAGGGGATTAGTCATCATCTTTGTGGTTTTTTTTTGCTCCTCAGAGGAGTTCCGGGGAGTGACCATTGTGGAGCTCATCAAGAAAGAAGGCAGCACGTTGGGACTCACCATCTCGGGCGGCACGGACAAGGATGGCAAACCCAGAGTGTCCAACCTGAGGCCGGGGGGCCTGGCAGCAAGGTGAGATCTGCATGGTGGCTTCCTAAGCATGAAGTTTCTGGGTAAGGCTATGTTCAGACACAACGTTTGTGCTCCGTTCTTTATTGTCCATTGTTGGTGTACTTTCTGCACCAAAAACGGATTCTCTTTATGCAAAAAAAGCATCGCGAACGCATCATCCGTTTGTGCTGCTTTTTGCTCCATATTCGAGACACGGACAGACAGACGCACACTTTCTTACCCTCCCTGTGATCCCACGGTGAGCCCCAGCGATTTCTTCATCCGCGAAGCTGCAGGACCTGTGTGTGAGTTATTCGGTGCTTGAGGACCTGAGTCACATGGGTTCTCAAGCACCGAACAACTCACACACAGGTCCTGCCACCTCCTGAGATGAAGACATCACCGGGGATCACAGGGAGGGTAAGTAATTGGATGATAGTGGTGCATAAAGCGCACCAGAAAAATGGAGCATAAATTGACGCTCATCATATTCTGGGTCCGCTTTCTGCACCACTAACGGAGCAGTAAAAAAATGCAGCGTCTGAACAGCAAATTGAAAACCCCATTCACTTTGCTGGCAGCAGTTTAAAAAAAAAAAACCAGCACCAAAAATGGATCAGAAACGTCCAGTGTGAACATAGCCTTATAGTCACTTTCATAACCATTATATTATATGTATCTACAGGAGTGACCAGCTGAATATCGGGGATTATATAAAGTCTGTGAACGGCATTAATCTGACAAAACTGCGCCACGAAGAGATTATCAGCCTGCTGAAGAACGTGGGGGAGCGAGTGGTGCTGGAGGTGGAGTACGAGTTGCCTGTGGTCTGTAAGTGAGCGCTCACCTAATGGTACTATGAATGGGGTCATAGATCACCAAGGATCGCACCGCAAAGATGACGTCTAATATCCTTAAAGCGGTTGGAACAAGAGTATGAGTTATCCCCTAATCATAGGATAAAGGATTGTTAGGTGGCCGACCACTGGGACCTTACCGATCCCGAGGGCAGAGCTTCATCTGAATGGAGAGGAGGTCGGGTATGGTGGTCCCATAGGCTTGACCTCCGCTCCATTTAGACAGGGCAGGTTCCAAATTCAGAGTCCCCGGTATCAGTAAAACATCTATTTTAAGGACTCGGGATAACTTGCAATCTTGATGCAACTCCAATATATGGGCAATCACCCCGAGACACAGCATCTGCAGTTTAGAGTTCTGATCTGGCACAAATCCTAAGCCATATTAACCCCTTCACCCCCGGCCTATTTTGACCCTAAAGACCTCGGCATTTTTTGTCAATTCTGACCAGTGTCCCTTTATGAGTTTATAACTCTGGAACGCTTCAACGGATCCTAGCGATTCTGAGATAGTTTTTTCATGACATATTGGGCTTCATGTTGGTATTAAATTTAGGTTGATCACTTTTGCATTAATTTGTAAAAAAAAATCAGAAATTTGGCGAAAATTTTGAAAATTTCCCAATTTTCACATTTTGAATTTTTATTCTGTTAAACCAGAGCGTTATGTGACACAAAATAGATAATGCATAACATTTCCCTCATGTCTGCTTTACATCAGCACAATTTTGTAAGCAAAAATTTTTTTCTTAGGAAGTTATAAGGGGTCAAAGTTCATCAGCAATTTCTCATTTTTCCAGCAAAATTTACAAAACCATTTTTTTAGTGACCACATCACATTTGAAGTCCCTTTGAGGGGTGTACATGACAGAAAACACCCAAAAGTGACACCATTCCAAAAACTGCACCCCTCAAGCTACTCAAACCTACATTGAATAAGATTATTAACCCTTCAGGTGCTTCACAAGAACTAAAGCAAAGTGAAAAAAAAAATGAACATTTTAATTTTTCCAACAAAAATGTTCTTTTAGCCCCAATTCTATCATTTTCACATGGGCAACAGGATAAAATGGATCCTAAAATTTGTTGGCCAATTTCTCCTGAGTACATCGATACCTCATATGTGGTCATAAACCACTGTTTGGGCGCACGGCAGGGCTCAGAAGGGAAGGAGCGCCATTTGAATTTTTGAATGGAAAATTAGCTGCAATTGTTAGCGGACAACATGCAGCCCCCATCATCCAGCCCCATCACACACACTCATTCACATGCACACTCACTCACATACACATATACACACTCACACACACACACACACATACTCACTCACATTCACACTCAATACACATACACACACTCACATACACATACACAAACACTCTTAGGGTATGTGCCCACAGGGCGTTTTTGCCGCGGTTTTCCTGCGTTTTCCGCATGCAGAAAACCTTGGTTTATGTAATGTATGCTAATCTTTCCTGCGGTTGGGCTTCCCAGCAAAACCAATGTGTTTTCAAAAACGCAGTGCACACACATTGGTTTTGCAAGTGTCAAGAAACTGTCAAATACCTGCGTTTTTGGTGCGGATAGCAAAGAATGGACATGTCAATTCTTTTTGCGTTTTGTACAGTCAATGGAAAAACGCAGGAAAAACGCAGCTATCAAAACGCAGGAAAAACGCAGTAAAAACGCGCAAAAAACGCCAAAAAACGCAGACAAGATCATAGCATTTCCCTGCAAGACTCTAGGATCCTCAGTTTCCTGCGTCTGGACTGCAGCAAAAACGTCCTGTGGGCACATACCCTTACACATTCACACACACACACTCACATACACTCACATACACCACATCTCACACACACACACACAACACACCACACACAACACACACACACACACATCCTACACACTCACAACACCACATAACAAACTCGCATACACACTCACATACACAAACACTCCTACACATTCACACTCACATACACACTCACATCACATACACTCACACACACACTACATACACACACAACACACTCAACACACTCCATACACACACAAACACCTCACATACACTCCACACACACACACATCACATACACACGCAAACACTCCTACACATTTTCTCACACACACACTCACATACACACATACACACACTCACATACACTCACATTCTCACACACCGATCCCGGTCATCAGTGCTGCAAGAACGGGATCCCACCATGACGTTGCACAACGTCATAGGTCGGGAAGGCAGAAAAACCCATGACGTTTGTGTAACGTCATGGGTCGGGAAGGGGTTAAAGAGTCAATTATGACTTTTAGGATTGCTACCTTTATTAGGTGACATTAGAGTTTTTCACTTCCTCACTGAAGTGATAATTTGCATAATACAATCAAGTAATCCCCAAAGAGGACCACAAATACTCAGTTATGTATGAGAGAAGCGTTTGGTGCCTGGTGTAGTGTTGTATGACGGACTGGACTCTCTGTGAATTTGATCTTATTTTTCCAGCTCCAGATAACAATGCTGCCATCATCCCAAAGACTCTGGAGATCAGCCTGTGCAAAGAAGGGAACAGCTTTGGGTTTGTGATGAGAGGTGAGAGCAGCGACCTTCATATAAAAAGTCCTTAACCTCCCTCCAGCTTTATCACGGGTCATTGTGTTTGTGGAAGGCTGGGTCAGAACCAGTATGGCTTCCCAGCTCTCCCAGTAACTACATGCCCTGCGCCCAAAATCCTGCATCACATCGTGGATTTTGCATTCCCAAGTCTTGGAAGAAAGTCTCTCAGGAGCTGTAAAGGTCGCCATGTTTAATTCATTCATTTCCTACAACCATTTCCAGATTGACCTTTAACAATAAACTGTAGCCAGACCATATCAGCCTGGAAAATAAGTGAGGCTGTGTGAACACAGGCGACCACGTGGCGCAGCGTAGGGCGATCGCCCGCCAAAGTATAGATGCTGCTTGCGGTATTTTTCCATTTATGCTCCATTGAGCTTTCACCCCATGTTATCCTCAGTTGTGGACGGCACTTGTAATTCCCAGAGGGAACGGAGATCCATGTATAGAGCTGTAGTGTAGCTCTGCAGCACTGAGGCCTATAGAGGGGGTTCAATGGGGGCAGTGTCTGTGTCCCTGTAAAAATAGGGTCTAGCAAATAGGTGCATATAACTTACTGCTATTAGGGGCTGTCGCACCCAGGCTCTGCTGCAAGGTTCCAGGGCCCTCGTACATTGCATATGATCAGATTTGATATGTCAGGTATACACAATGTGCCATTGTGCTTCTTATGTGGCCGATGACTATAGCGGGTGTAGAAGGGGCGCTGCCAGAATATGTTGGTGACCAGGTCTGAATTAATAGCTTAGAGGTACAGCGCACCAAACAAATAATGGGTTCCTGTCCTTTGCTTTGCAGGAGGGGCACAGGACGACTGGCACAAATCCAGGCCTTTGGTAATAACATACGTGAGACCGGGAGGACCTGCGGACAGGTACAGTAGCCCCGGCAGGACGCATCGGTGCCCGGCACACAACGGGTTACGTGAAGCATTTGTGAATACAACAGCAGGATCCGCAGTCTGGCACTTTGATAAATCCGTCCCCCATATTACTTACAACAGGCGGGAGCGGGAGGCATATTGCAAATGACTGCTAATGTGGCTTTAATTCCACAGCAGACAGTTTAGGACGGCGGATGAGCGACTCCACTAATTCCACCGTTAAATAAAAGTCCTGTCTCTTAGGAAAGATTTACATACGGCAGAAGCAACGAGCTGGATGTGGCTGACGTCTAAAATACAACAGGGACCAATGGCATTCTGCAATCTGAATACTCAGCAAATCCAATAATCCACAACCGTCCGATAATCCACAACCATCCGACGATCCACATCCGTCCGACGATCCACAACCGTCCGACGATCCACATCCGTCCAACGATCCACATCCGTCCGACGATCCACAACCGTCCGACGATCCACATCCGTCCGACGATCCACATCCGTCCGACGTCACATCGTCCGACGATCCACAACCGTCCGACGATCCACATCCGTCCGACGATCCACATCCGTCCGACGATCCACAACCGTCCGACATCCAAACCGTCCGACGATCCACATCCGTCCGACGATCCACAACCATTGAATAATTAGTATTTTGTATACAGCAGAGTGGTTCCCAATCGATCATAGTAGATTTTTGTCCACCTTGCGCAGGGGTGGGATAGGCCAGTACAGATAATGTAACTTGAAACAAGGACTGCTGGAGATTTTAGATCTGAATGATGAAGCGCGTCAGACCGTGGATCAAAAAGCCAGTAAATTTGTGATTAAGAAATATGGAGAATTTTTCCAACTTCTCTGTGCAGTTCTACTCTCTTCACTCCTTTGTCTCCACTGATACTATCTACCCGCAGGACAAGTAATTAGCGCCACTAATGTGAGAAAGGAAATAAGAACATTAATTGATTAATCGCAGAAGGAGTGAGCATGATGGTGACCATGACACTATCACTACTAATCACTATTGTGTGATAGTCACTACTTTCAGGAGTATAGGCAGCAGGGAAGTCAGGTAATCCAGGGTCAGGTTCGAGGAGAGCTTATAGTATTCAGGGAGTAAACAGAGACATGGTTATGCAACAGTCTAGGGTCAGTTTTCTAGGAGAGCACAAAAAGGATTCGGGGGAGTCAACAGGTCATGGGTTCAGGGGTCCAAATACCACGAGATAGCAACAAGTACAGAGAGCAGACAAAAGGGAAATCAAGTAACAGTATGGGGTAAGATAACAGAGCTCAGAACAGACACGGAAATGCAGGCCACACAGCACTTCACATAGAATGCATGACTGGCAGAGTTTTGGGAGAGGCTGCTCAATAAAGTAACTGAGCAATCCCAGGTAAGGTGGAACACCTGAGCAACCCAACATTTCCCAGAACCAGAATAGAAGCCTGCGCTGTCAATCAGATACTGACAGCTCATCACACCTGATACCAAACACAGGAGTTAGCTCTTATTACATCCATTACGCACTGCATGGAGGAATCGTGATACTGACCCTGATTATTAGCACAGTGACTTTCCTTTATTCTCGATCTGGCTTCACACTTTTACTCCCTCTACCCATTTCTCTATTAAATGGTGGTTTATACAATACTGAGCCACCATCAAGATAAGAGATGGGTAGAATAAAAGATCAAAGTGCTAAATACACGTCTGGTTACGGCCCCCAATCATTCAATTGTTACTGGCACCACATCCGTGAAAAAATGTGCCTGTGTGATCAGTGGATGGATAAATAAATTACAAAGCTCCTCCTATACATTGTAACGTTAGACATGGAAAGGACACTGATATCCAACCATGTGCTGTATGTATATTTCATAGACCCATAGACTTGTGTTACTGGCAAAAAACACATAGAAATAGCCCAATAGATTTGATGGATACAGTACATGTTATAAGCATGAAAACACTGATAGAACACGTATGTGACACAGGGAGTCTGAATGAGGCCTGAGGGTATATAATGGAACCTTTACTCTTATTAACGTTTGCCAAGTAAAGGTTTTATTTTATTATTTTCCTACTCTGGCCAATTGTAGTAGTGACAATGCGTACACAGTGACTGCACCAGCAGAATAGTGAGTGCAGCTCTGGGTATAATACAGGAGGTAACTCAGGATCAGTAATGTAATGTATGTACACAGTGACTGCACCAGCAGAATAGAGAGTGCAGCTCTGGAGTATAATATAGAATGTAACTCAGGATCAGTAATGTAATGTATGTACACAGTGACTGCACCAGAGAATAGTGAGTGCAGCTCTGGAGGATAATACAGGAGGTAACTCAGGATCAGTAAAGGATATTTATGATATTATACATGTAGCTATGGGAGGATTAAAGAATAGCAGCAAAAATATTTTTTACATTATTTTAATCTTGAATCAACTGAACCTAAGAGATCCTGAAATCTCATAGATTATCAAATGGATTTTGAGAAGCAAATTAATACACCAAAGCCCAATGGAAAACAAATATTTATATTGCAGGATAAGCTACTGTCATTTTATTTTTTTGTTTCATCCTTTAAAATTGTCACCTTGGTTATTGTTATTTTAATAGAAAACTGCAGAACTTTCCATAACCTGATATGATGTGCCCTGTTGTTCTTTGAGGAAGGATAAGTTTGGGTCGCTCCATTTGTCTGGACTGTTAGTTATGCTTCACCTTTCTCTTCATGTTAGATATGAACATCATTGTAATTCTGGCTTTTCACTGTTATAATGACATCACCCCCCTATATGACCTTGGCTGACGTATTATTCTTCATTTCGTCGCCCGCCCCATCTGAGTTTTCACTTTCACCAGAATGGTTTTGACACCATAACCTTGCAGACCAGACTGCCCCAATCCCTGCAGGATCCTCCATACTTTAGTCTCTTGATTCTAAGCATTAAATCAATGAGCAACATTTCCATTAAGATATGCAGGTGCCGCGGCAGTGACAGACCTAAGCAGATTGTTCTGATCAAAGTGAGACGCTGTCGGATATCGGGATGATTTAGAGCATTTGTCATTTTAATTCGCTCAGTTCAGCGCATGGAAAATTCATCCACAATGATAAGAAATGCGAAATACAGCGAAACCTAGAGGGAAGCAAGGGTTAATCTTTACTCTGATGTCAATTCAGCTTTTTAAAGATTCTGCAGCTGCCCTTACACATGGGTTATATGCCACTATGGATCCTGCAGCTATATCAGCAATAATACTAAAATACTGGTACTCTAGTAACTATGGAAACAGTCTGAAATAATACTGACTCTAGCTACATTATATAACTGCTATAATACTGCCCCATGTAAAGGATTTAAGTACTATGATACTGCTCCTATGTACAAATATATAAGGTAACTACTATAACACCGCCCTCAATGTACAAACATATAACTGCTATAATACTGTTCCCTATGAACAAGAATATAACTACTATAATACTGCCCCTATGTACAAGAATATAACTACTATAATACTGCTCCTATGTACAAGAATATAACTACTATAATACTGCTCCTATGTACAAGAAATATAACTACTATAATACTGCTCCTATATACAAGAATATAACTACTATAATACTGCCCCTATGTACAAGAATATAACTACTATAATACTGCCCCTATGTACAAGAATATAACTACTATAATACTGCTCCTATGTACAAGAATATAACTACTATAATACTGCTCCTATGTACAAGAATATAACTACTATAATACTGCCCCTATGTACAAGAACATAACTACTATAATACTGCCCCTATGTTCAAGAATATAACTACTATAATACTGCTCCTATGTACAAGAATATAACTACTATAATACTGCTCCTATATACAAGAATAAAACTACTATAACACTGCGCCTATGTACAAGAATATAACTACTATAATACTGCCCCTATATACAAGAATATAACTACCATAATACTGCTCCTATGTACATGAATATACCTAGTAAAAAACAGTTTATCATGGGTTGCTCTCCTGACTTTGGTGACTTTCAGCGCTCATCTTGTCGTGTTTTCTTTTTCAGGGAAGGAACTTTGAAAGTTGGGGACAGGATTTTGTGTGTGGACGGCATCGCTCTTCACAATGTTCCTCTCTGTGACGCTCTGAACATTCTCCGGCAGTGCACCCAGGAGGCAGTCTTCCAGATTGAATATGATGTCGCTCTTATGGGTAAGATGGTGTTTTCTGGGATAGAGATGCATTATACAGTACAGTATTCAACTTTACAGAAACATAACCTATGTAAGAATTTAGATAAAAGAAATATTGTGAATTGTTCTATAAATAAATTTGATTGATTTCAAATGACATCTTCATTGTTTGTTTGAGCAATTCTTTTAATACAGGGCTCCAAACAAGCAACTTCACTTCCCTGAAATTGTCCCTCTGTACAGTTTCCTGAAGTCAATTTCTTTGTTTTTAGCTCAATGGGATCTGTAAACATTATGTACAGGGAGCTCCCCCTAGTGGTGGCTGCAGACAGAATCTTATCATGTATCTCTGTATACAGGGAGCTCCCCCTAGTGGTGTCTGTAGACAGAATCTCATCATGTGTCTCTGTTTACAGGGAGCTTCCCTTAGTGGTGGCTGCAGACAGAATCTTATCATGTATCTCTGTATACAGGAGCTCCCTCTAGTGGTGGCTGCAGACAGAACCTTATCATGTATCTCTGTATACAGGGAGCTCCCCCTAGTGGTGGCTGCAGACAGAACCTTATCATGTATCTCTGTATACAGGGAGCTCCCCCTAGTGGTGTCTGTAGACAGAATCTTATCATGTGTCTCTGTATACAGGGAGCTTCCCTTAGTGGTGGCTGCAGACAGAATCTTATCATGTATCTCTGTATACAGGGAGCTTCCCCTAGTGATAGCTGCAGACAGAATCTTATCATGTGTCTCTGTATACAGGGAGCTCCCCCTAGGTGTGGCTGCAGACATAACCTTATCATGTATCTCTGTATACATGGAGCTTCCCTAGTGGTGGCTTCAGACAGAATCTTATCATGTATCTCTGTATACGGGGAGCTCCCCCTAGTGGTGGCTGCAGACAGAATCTTATCATGTATCTCTGTATACAGGGAGCTCCCCCTAGTGCTGGCTGCAGACAGAATCTTATCATGTATCTCAGTATACAGGGAGCTTCCCCTAGTGGTGGCTGCACACAGAATCTTATCATGTATCTCTGTATACAGGGAGCTCCCCCTAGTGGTGGCTGCAGACAGTATCTTATTATGTATCTCTGTATACAGGGAGCTCCCCCTAGTGGTGGCTGCAGACAGAATCTTATCACGTATCTCATTATACAGGGAGCTCCCCTTAGTGGTGGCTGCAGACAGGATGTTATCATGTATCTCTGTATACAGGGAGCTCCCCCTAGTGGTGGCTGCAGACAGAATCTTATCATGTGTCTCTCTGTATACAGGGAGCTCCCCCCTAGTGGTGGCTGCAGACAGAATCTTATCATGTATCTCAGTATACAGGGAGCTCCCCCTAGTGGTGCCTTCGGGAAGATGAAATGTTATTACATAACTCTCCAGGCTGCTGATTTTGCCCTCTTCAGTACTGATGGATGCACTGGATGCGATTGTCATCGTCTGGATTTTACTCGTTGCTGGTGACTTTGTGTACAGCAGTGTAGGGGAGGGAAGTGCTTCTCTTTCTTTGGTGTTTGTGTCAGTCCAGGCAAGTTGTTCTCCTCACTCCACAAGGGGCTGAGAGGCAGATCACTGATGCGTCTCGCTCAGAGTCATTTAACAAGTTGGAACCCTCCAAGGCGCAGTCACCCCACTTATCATCTGATGCAAGAAATTAATTGATTGGAGCAGAGCCAGCATCTTCTCTGTGGACTTCAGTAAAGAGCGAGTAACTCGTGGAGGCCCGAACACGTGTATTTTGGTTTATATTTCAGGACATAATGTAGTTTATTACTAAATAAATCTTTATCTTCAAAAAATAAAAACAGACCAGCATAAAAGAATGAAGCAAGTGTGAACAGGTACGAGCGTCTGTTACAAACCAAAGAGCACAAACGCTCTTGAATGGAAATATTGACTGTATCAAATGTGGACTGCATTACTGCTACATAGAATTGCTTAGAAAATGAAGGTACTTGTGCTCAACTTGGCCAATTCATGAGAGCCCACCAGCCATCACAGGAGAGCCTCGACGTAATATTTATCAGACATGCCTCTCCTAGGCAGGTAATTAGAGCCTTATTTTCCTCCGCTCATCCTGAAGCTACTGCTTTATCTTACCTGCCTGTTGTATTGTTCTCATCAAAGTAAGGTCACCTTGTTGTGGCTTGTGGGCTCACATAATTTGGCCAATTTTACCTATTACTTTGATTTTGTAAGTGTTTTCTACATAACCTATTTCCTACAGTCTACATTTCCAGACATCTTTGTGCTTACAGAGGCGACTGTATCCTTTGGTTTGCATCAATTATTAGTCTCCTCTATTTCTATTTCTTCACCAGACACTGTGACAAATGCATCAGGACCCCTGCTAGTGGAAATAGCCAAAACTCCAGGATCCACGCTGGGAATATCTCTTAGCACCGGCACTCACCGGAACAAGCAAGTCATAATTATTGACAAAGTCAAGCCTGCCAGTGTAGTTGACCGGTAAGTATTTCCAGTGGAAAGTCCTTTACATTACTGATCCTGTACTGATCCTGAGTTACCTCCTGTATTATACTCCAGAGCTGCACTCACTATTCTGCTGGTGCAGTTACTGTGTACATACATTACTGATCTTGAGTTACCTCCTGTATTATACTCCAGAGCTGCACTCACTATTCTGCTCGTGCAGTCACTGTGTACATACATTACATTACTGATCCTGAGTTACCTCCTGTTATTATACTCCAGAGCTGCACTCACTATTCTGCTGGTACAGTCACTGTGTACATACATTACATTACTGATCCTGAGTTACCTCCTGTATTATACTCCAGAGCTGCACTCACTATTCTGCTGGTGCAGTTACTGTGTACATACATTACTGATCTTGAGTTACCTCCTGTATTATACTCCAGAGCTGCACTCACTATTCTGCTGGTGCAGTCACTGTGTACATACATTACATTACTGATCCTGAGTTACCTCCTGTATTATACTCCAGAGCTGCACTCACTATTCTGCTGGTACAGTCACTGTGTACATACATTACATTACTGATCCTGAGTTACCTCCTGTATTATACTCCAGAGCTGCACTCACTATTCTGCTGGTGGAGTCACTGTGTACATACAGTTAGGGCCAGAAATATTTGGACAGTGACACAAGTTTTGTTATTTTAGCTGTTTACAAAAACATGTTCAGAAATACAATTATATATATAATATGGGCTGAGAGTGCACACTCCCAGCTGCAATATGAGAGTTTCCACATCCAAATTGGAGAAAGGGTTTAGGAATTATAGCTCTGTAATGCATAGCCTCCTCTTTTTCAAGGGACCAAAAGTAATTGGACAATGGACTCTAAGGGCTGCAATTAACTCTGAAGGCGTCTCCCTCGTTAACCTGTAATCAATGAAGTAGTTAAAAGGTCAGGGGTGGATTCCAGGTGTGTGGTTTTGCATTTGGAAGCTGTTGCTGTGACCAGACAACATGCGGTCAACGGAACTCTCAATTGAGGTGAAGCAGAACATCCTGAGGCTGAAAAAAAAGAAAAAATCCATCAGAGAGATAGCAGACATGCTTGGAGTAGCAAAATCAACAGTTGGGTACATTCTGAGAAAAAAGGAATTGACTGGTGAGCTTGGGAACTCTAAAAGGCCTGGGCGTCCACGGATGACAACAGTGGTGGATGATCGCCGCATACTTTATTTGGTGAAGAAGAACCCGTTCACAACATCAACTGAAGTCCAGAACACTCTCAGTGAAGTAGGTGTATCTGTCTCTAAGTCAACAGTAAAGAGAAGACTCCATGACAGTAAATACAAAGGGTTCACATCTAGATGCAAACCATTCATCAATTCCAAAAATAGACAGGCCAGAGTTAAATTTGCTGAAAAACACCTCAAGAAGCCAGCTCAGTTCTGGAAATGTATTCTATGGACAGATGAGACAAAGATCAACCTGTACCAGAATGATGGGAAGAAAAAAGTTTGGAGAATAAAGGGAACGGCACATGATCCAAGGCACACCACATCCTCTGTAAAACATGGTGGAGGCAACGTGATGGCATGGGCATGCATGGCTTTCAATGGCACTGGGTCACTTGTGTTTATTGATGACATAACAGCAGACAAGAGTAGCCGGATGAATTCTGAAGTGTACCGGGATATACTTTCAGCCCAGATTCAGCCAAATGCTGCAAAGTTGATTGGACGGCGCTTCATAGTACAGATGGACAATGACCCCAAGCATACAGCCAAAGCTACCCAGGAGTTCATGAGTGCAAAAAAGTGGAACATTCTGCAATGGCCAAGTCAATCACCAGATCTTAACCCAATTGAGCATGCATTTCACTTGCTCAAATCCAGACTTAAGACGGAAAGACCCACAAACAAGCAAGACCTGAAGGCTGCAGCTGTAAAGGCCTGGCAAAGCATTAAGAAGGAGAAAACCCAGCATTTGGTGATGTCCATGGGTTCCAGACTTAAGGCAGTGATTGCCTCCAAAGGATTCGCAACAAAATATTGAAAATAAAATTATTTTGTTTGGGTTATGTTTATTTGTCCAATTACTTTTGACCTCCTAAAATGTGGAGTGTTTGTAAAGAAATGTGTACAATTCCTACATTTTCTATCAGATATTTTTGTTCAACCCTTCAAATTAAACGTTACAATCTGCACTTGAATTCTGTTGTAGAGGTTTCATTTCAAATCCAATGTGGTGGCATGCAGAGCCCAACTCGCCAAAATTGTGTCACTGTCCAAATATTTCTGGCCCTAACTGTACATTACATTACTGATCCTGAGTTACCTCCTGTATTATACTCCAGAGCTGCACTCACTATTCTGCTGGTGCAGTCACTGTGTACATACATTACATTACTGATCCTGAGTTACCTCCTGTATTATACTCCAGAGCTGCACTCACTATTCTGCTGATGCAGTCACTGTGTACATACATTACATTACTGATCCTGAGTTACCTCCTGTATTATACTCCAGAGCTGCACTCACTATTCTGCTGGTGGAGTCACTGTGTACATACATTACATTACTGATCCTGAGTTACCTCCTGTATTATACTCCAGAGCTGCACTCACTATTCTGCTGGTGCAGTCACTGTGTACATACATTACATTACTGATCCTGAGTTACATCCTGTATTATACTCCAGAGCTGCACTCACTATTCTGCTGGTGCAGTCACTCTGTACATACATTACATTACTGATCCTGAGTTACATCCTGTATTATACTCCAGAGCTGCACTCACTATTCTGCTGGTGCAGTCACTCTGTACATACATTACATTACTGATCCTGAGTTACATCCTGTATTATCCTCCAGAGCTGCACTCACTATTCTGCTGATGCAGTCACTGTGTACATACATTACATTACTGATCCTGAGTTACCTCCTGTATTATCCTCCAGAGCTGCACTCACTATTCTGCTGGTGCAGTCACTGTGTACATACATTACATTCCGTTGGCCCTTCGTGCCCCCTCCCTGCACCCTGTTTTTCCACGAGTTCTTGGAATAAAGGACTATCCTGTATACTCCGGTGAGTGCCACGCTCTCTTTTTTGCATTACATTACTGATCCTGAGTTACCTCCTGTATTATACTCCAGAGCTGCACTCACTATTCTGCTGGTGCAGTCACTCTGTACATACATTACATTACTGATCCTGAGTTACCTCCTGTATTATACTCCAGAGCTGCACTCACTATTCTGCTGCTGCAGTCACTGTCTACATACATTACATTACTGATCCTGAGTTACATCCTGTATTATACTCCAGAGCTGCACTCACTATTCTGCTGGTGCAGTCACTCTGTACATACATTACATTACTGATCCTGAGTTACATCCTGTATTATACTCCAGAGCTGCACTCACTATTCTGCTGGTGCAGTCACTCTGTACATACATTACATTACTGATCCTGAGTTACATCCTGTATTATCCTCCAGAGCTGCACTCACTATTCTGCTGGTGCAGTCACTTTGTACACACATTACATTACTGATCCTGAGTTACCTCCTGTATTATACTTCAGAGCTGCACTCACTATTCTGCTGGTGCAGTCACTTTGTACACACATTACATTACTGATCCTGCATTGTGAGTTGCACTCAATGTTTTGCTTATGAATTAGGAAATGTTGCAAGATTTCAGCTTTAATTTTATTCTGTACAATAAATGCAGCTTCATCTGTCCATCGCTGACATTTGATGTAGTCTTTACCCCTGTGAGCAGACTGTTCTGCAGAATATTTTGCTTTATCTGCAGGGTTTAGTAATTGATGATAATTTACGTGTTTTGTGGCATCCTGACAATCTCTAGATGGATTTGAGCCCCCTATACACAGAATACATGATTGCCCCCTTTGTTTTGCAGGTGCGGCGCCCTTCACCCCGGTGACCACATCCTATCTATAGATGGCACCAGTACGGAGCATTGCACTGTGATGGAGGCTACGCAGCTGCTCGCGAGCACCACGGAGAATGTGAAGCTGGAGATCCTCCCGGCACATCACAGCAGGCTCTCTCTGAGGCCACCAGAGACTGGTCAGTCCATCAGTTTGCTGTTGTGCCGCCAATGGTGTCAGACAATGTGACCGCTATGAGGCACCCATGAGTCAGGGGTCCAGTGCCGGTACTAAGCCCTCACTTGCCATTGCACCTTCAACTGTGTCAGCATTGTGTATGCCGATACAGTTCAAAGCAATGATGAAAGAAGGAGTGCTGCGCTCTCTTCTTCATCATTTTCCCTCAGCTTCTAAGATCAGCACAGTGGGCACGATAATATCACTACTGCGTGCCGCTGTGCCGAGATTTGCAGAGCTGCAGAGACCTGAGCAGTGGGGCAAAAAAGAGAAATGAGTATTTTTTTAAATCAGCGAGTACATTGGTAGCTATAATACTACATAGCTCACTATGGGCTGCATTATACTATATGGAGGACTATAAGGATGCATTATACTATACGGAGAAATATGGGGGTGGATTATACTATATGAAGGGGTATAGGGTTGCATAATACTGTATGGAGGACTATGGGGGTTCATTATATTATATGGAGGACTATGGGGGTGCATTATAATATATGGAGGACTATGGGTGCATTTTGATATATAAAGGACTATGGGGTGCATTATATATATGGAGGACTATGGGGTGTGCATTATAATATATGGATAACTGTGGGGGTGCATTATAATATATGGAGGAGTATGGTGTGCTTTATGATATATGGACGGCTATGGGGGTGCATTATAATATATGGAGAGCTGTGAGGCGTACATTAAACTATATGGAGGACTATGGAGTGTGCATTATAATATATGGAGGATTATGGGATAAGTAATAACTAATGGAGGACTATGGAATGTACATTATACTATTTGAAGGACTACGGTATGTACATTATACTATATGAAGGACTATGGGGTGCATTATAATATATGGAGGACTAAGGGGGTGCATAATAATGTATGGAGGACTATGGGGTGCATTGTGATTTATGGAGGATTATGGGGGGGTGCATTATTATAATACATGGAGCATAGGGTGCATTATGATATATGGAGCGCTTTGGGGGTGCATTATAATATATAAAGGACTATGAAGGTGTGCATTAAAATATATGGAGGAAATATGGATGACTACGGGGGGGGCATTATAATGTTTGGAGGTCTATATGGTGTGTATTATAATATTGAGGACTATGGGATAAGTATTAAACTATATGGAAGACTATGAAGTATGCATTATACTATTTGGAGGAATATGGGGTGCATTACACTATATGGAGGATTATGGAGTGTACATTATAGTATTTGGAGGACTGTTGGGGTATTATAGTATATGGAGGACTATTCGGGTGCATTATAATATATGGGGTGCCTTATACTAATTGAAAGGCAATTTGGGGACCATTCTACTTCATGGAGGACTGTGGGCAATTTAAACTATGCGGAAAGGTATGTTAGGACCTTTATACTGTATGGAGGCTATTTGAGGTCCATTATACTATATGGAGGGCTGTTGGGGGCACAGTTGGGGATCATCATTCATTGCCAGGGTAGTTGAGGAGGACACAGTAGGGTCATCATACTGTGCGTGTAGAGCAATGCACTGTGGGCGATCATACAGTGTTTGGGGCACTTTTGTTGGCATCATACTTTATGGGGCAATGAAAGAGAAATCTAGGAGCTTCAATAGGGGGAAAATTACTTTATTAGGGCTGAAAGTTGTGAGCTATTTTCTTATGTGATGCAGCCGAATATTAATTTACTTATGCATTTATACATTTTTTTTGAGGGCGTGCAATTAGAATTTGCTATCGGGCCCCACGATTTCTACGATTTGTACGCCCCTGTCCCCCCGGGTGCGATGTCGGGATCTCAGGCCGGCCTGGTGAAGGTCGGAGCTGACTGCCTGCAGTTAATCTGCAGAGGAAAACTCTCTTCTCATCCATGAAGGGCTGTTATCAGACAGGGCAAGGTTGGAATGATGCTGCGGCTTAGTGTAGGCTGGGATGTATCTCACAGCATCGAATCTGACCGTATAGTTGTCTCTATGAATGAGAAGAGAAGCGACTGCAGGACATCTATGTTTTCTCTTATTCCAAAGGGACCAATAGAATCTGTTAGAATTGCAGTGTATTGAATGAAATAAGGAAGAGTTGCCCCCACAGTGTCGAACTGGCCACCCCACGCTATTTTGAGCCAGCCACCCCTTGCTGTTTTGAGCTGGCAGCCCCTTGCTGTTTTGAGCCATCCGCCCTCCGTTGTTTTGAGCTGGCCGCCCTCCGCTGTTTGAGCTGGCTGCCCCTTGATGTTTTGAGCTAGCCGTCTTTGAGCCGTCTGCCCCCTGCTGTTTTGAGCCATCCGCACCACTCTGTTTAGAGCTGTACGCCCCTCGCCGTCTCGAGCTGTCCGCCCCTCGCCGTCTCGAGCGTGCCGCCCCTCGCCGTCTCGAGCGTGCCGCCCCCGCCGTCTCGAGCGTGCCGCCCCTCGCCGTCTCGAGCGTGCCGCCCCTCGCCATCTCGAGCGTGCCGCCCCTCGCCGTCTTGAGCGTGCCGCCCCTCGCCGTCTTGAGCGTGCCGCCCCTCGCCGTCTTGAGCGTGCCGGCCCTCCGCCGTCTCGAGCGTGCCCGCCCCTCGCCGTCTCAGCCAGCAGCCGCCGCCGCCCCTCGCCGAGTCCGGCCGCCCCTCGCCGTTTGCGGCCTGCTGCCCCCAGCAGTGTCAAGCCAATTTGCCTCCACAGGGCCACTGTGTTAAAACTAAATATTGTAATAATAATTTACAGTCTACTCATCTTGATTTTTTTATTTTAACCACATCCAGAGCTGTATTCACAGTCCAGTTATCTCCCGCTTCCCTCCCTAGAACCAGGATGCATCATCCTGACAGATACTGACTGACTGAACGTGTATGTGCTATTAACACCCTCCCACAATGCACAAAGTGCAGGAAGGTGTCAGGAGGCTGGCAGAATTTTGCATGCAGCTCTGGATGTGATTGTAGTAATTTCTTAGTACCATCCAGGATTTGCACTGGTGATATTATCTTGAGTATTATTATGCTTATCATTATATCATCTTGACTATTTTCTTCTTTTAATCCTTCCAGTTAAAGTGCAAAAAAGTGAGCACCACCACTGCTGGGACCCCTGCATCAACTACTGTCACACGCACCACCCAGGGCACTGCAAGACCCCGACCTGGAACCCGAGCTCAAATCAGGACTACTGTAAATGTAAGTGCAGACACCACGTGATGATGGCAGAGCTGCATTCACAATTCTGCTGGTATTAAACAGTCAGTAAGCTGGTGCACAGACTCGTGTATGGCAGGGCAGGGCCTGGGGGCTTTTTCTTATATCAGTCTGATGTAAAGACGACACTTCTAGGATGAAAATGCTAAGGACAAACTGTACAAGCAGGGAGTGCTGGGAGATTTCAGCTCTGAATGAAGAATTCTGCCTGCAGTTTTGACAGCTCTGTAAAAATGTCATATATAATAAAAGTTTTAATTCTAACTTTAACCCTTTCTTATCCCCGGCAGCGTTGGTCGCCACCAACTTCTCTTCCTCTTCCTCAGCCGGAACCCCAGGGTTTAGTAGCAGCCAGAATTCCAACACCCTTCCCCGCTCTGCACATCAGATGAGCCCGAGGACCACCATGACCCGCCGGCGGCAGCGCAGGAAGGACCATAAGAGCTCAAGTAAGAGCTCCGCAGTAAATACGCTGCTGTCATCAAATAAGATAGGCTCTGTATGTCTTAAAGGGACGACATCACTTATGAATGTGATGATCCACCATCCCTAAGATGCATATGGTATATATAGAACAGGTATAGGAGCTGTCCTCCATGGTGCTCGATTGTGTGAGTGGAAGGAGACTGTGGGATATATGTCGGCATCAATAGCGCCTCACGCATGAATGATTATATATGGCGACTCTTCCTCTCCTCTCTCCTCAGTATCCCTGGCTTCCAGCACTGTGGGCCCCGGCGGACAGATCATCCATACAGAAATTACTGAGATCGTCCTACGAGGGGACCCCTTAAATGGATTCGGCATCCAGCTGCAGGAGGAATATTTGCCACAGAGACCCTGTCTTCTCCTCCGCTGCTCCGATTCATCGAGCCGGACAGCCCTGCCGAGAGGTAAGATGTTCTGCAGTGTCCTCTGCTCCTTGGTGGATGGGATCTGAGCAGGGCCGGAACTACAATAGGTGCAGGGGTTGCCTATGGGGCCCCAAAAGTCTCATTGGCCTATAGAAAAAGACTATTGCTATTAAAGACTTGCAATAATTGGGGGTCCCATTGGGGCCCATGAACTTCACGTTACCCCACTGGATCAGAGCAGATTTTCACATCACAAGGTTGGTTGTCGCCTTTCTTTGGCATCAGAATACTTCCATATGGCGCCATTGGTGACTCTCTGATTAAGTGGTGCTAATAGCAGAGCGGTCTGGATACTGATGATGTCTTCTGGTTGGAGTTCCTCTAGGGGGCGTCAGCAGCGAGTCCAGACTCAGAGGCTGTCAGGGTGACATATTTTGTGCAGCACGTGTTATGATGGCCGCTATGTTTGCTGGTCGCTTTCCCACAAGGACAGGAGATCTATAGCTCGGCTGCGGCCCCGGGAGCTAATTGACTGAACATTTTAATTAGCTTGTGTATCGACACCCAGGAACAATTGCATTTTCCTTGTCATCTGTTCCGTGTCTGGTCTCATTGCTGCTCTGTCCTGTGTATCGGGTCAGTGCTCGGCCCCAGGGGCAGACACCAGGCTGCAGAGGGTGACCCCTGTAATAATGAAGGGATCTGGCCACCACTCATCACCCCCCTACCCCTCCTCTTACACCTGCTGGGATCCAATATGTCCTCGCCAAACCAGGACCATCTGATCTCACCTTCACAATATAAGGATTTACTTGTAATTTTACATTTCCACCTATTTTTTGCAAAGGGGGAAATGGAACTAAGTGCTGATTTGGGGACCATGAGTGTATCGTTTGGTGACATGGATACACTATATACATAGTAATGGGTTAGTAGTGTAGCTACATGTGGGATGAAGTGTGCAGTCGCCCTGGGCCCCACAATTAGAGACACTGCCATTGTTAACTATATCAGCGGTGCACAGCATGCCAATACAGTTAATCTCTGCAGGAGGATAGGGTACATGATCTCCCTGGACTAGCTCATGATAGCATCGAGATCTCCCTGTGATCTGCCCGCACATGCCCATCAGAATCCTGATGATTAGATCAGTATATGATGGATTATTTTTTGTTTTTTTTATGTAAGACAGGGAACATATACACCAGTGTGGGACCAGTATGGGGGACAGAATATAGAGGGGCATCTCAATGAATTAGAAGATCATCAAAAAGTTAATTTATTTCAGTAATTCATTACATAAAGTGAAACACATATATTATATAGAGTCATTACACACAGAGGGATCTATTTCATGTGTTTATTTCTGTAAATGTTGATGATTATGGAAACCCAAAGGTCATTATCTCAGAACATTAAAGTAGGGAAGATGAAGGGTCTGAGAGATTAAAAGTGACCTAAATAGGTATCAGAGGCTTCACCTTATGTGGTTGTGAGAGTCACAACCACTATAAAAGCAGATCACGGCTGCTGCAGTCCCCAGAGTGGTGCATATAGAGTAGGGAGGATATTGGGTTAAACACAGCGCTGTCGTATTCCACAAGACATCAAAAGGTAAATATAATATTGAATAATTAGTCAATGCGTTTCAGGGCTCCCTGACACACCCTGAATCATGATGGCAATATGATATTGATTTGTCCTGAGAAAGGGGCCAGGGAGCCCTGAAACGCGTTGTATAATAAATCAATATTCTATTCCCCTTTGATATCTCGTGGAATACGGCAGCGCAGTGTTTAACACTTCATCCTCCCTACTCTATATGCACCACGCTGGGGACTGCAGCAGCCGTGATCTGCTTTTATAGTGGTTGTGGCTCTCACAACCGCACAAGGTGAAGCCTCTGATACCTATTTAGGTCATATTTTATCTCTCAGACCCTTCATCCTCCCTACTTTAATTTTCTGAGATAATGACCTTCGGATTTTCATTGGCTGTAAGCCAGAGGTGGGGAACCTCAGGGCCCAGAGCCGAATGCGGCCCTCAATGACTTTTTTGCTGCCCCCGGGCAGATTCCTGAGGACCGCAGTGCTCGGGCTGGCAGATTCGTTTTGCCGACTGTCTAGTCTTTAAATCCAGCTCTCCAGTGATCTCTATACCCCAGCCTCGGCCTCCCCAGTGAGGTATATACCCCCAGTCTCTCCTGTGATGTCTAGGCCTCTAGCAAATCCGGAAAGCAGTTGAGAAGCAAAATGACCAATATCAGCCACACCAAAAAGAAGCCGCTCCAGCCACCACAGTAGGGGCAAGTTGATTTTTTTTAACCAAATATATCGGGTAACTTTCAAGTTGATAATTTTGTACGGCCCCCGAAGGATTGTAGAAATTTCCAAATGGCCCTCGGCAGTTAAATGGTTCCCCACCCCTGCTGTAAGCCATAATCATCAACATTAACAGAAATAAACACATGAAATAGATCCCTCTGTGTGTAATGGCTCTATATAATATAGTGTGTCACTTTATGTATTGAATTACTGCAAAAAACTTTGATATTTATATTCATTGAGATGCAGACTATGTCCCACCTTTCTAGAACATATGCGCCCATCCTTGGCCCATCCTGCTATATATGTCCCCTCATCCTGGTATATAGGCCCTTCATTCTGGTATATATGTCCCTCATCCTGGTATATAGGCCCCTTCATTCTGGTTATTAGGCCCTTCATTCTGGTATATAGGCCCCTCATCCTGGTATATAGGCCCCTCATCCTGGTATATAGGCCCTTCATTCTGGTATATGGCCCTTCATCTGTATATATGTCACCCTATCCCATGGTATATAGGCCCTTCATTCTGGTATATAGGCCCCTCATCCTGGTATATATAGGCCCCTCATCCTGGTATATAGGCCCTTCATTCTGGTATATATATACCTGGAAGAGGCCCAGAATAAGGGACATTAGTACAGAATGGTGGACATTACTACACAATGAATGGGGAGGGCAACACTTAAGTCTTTATAAGATTTAGAAAGCTACAAGGGCCCGTACATCTGACCAACATGCAGGGGGTCGGAATGGGGGATGATCCAAGTCTTGCCCATCGGCCTCTAGTTACACCACTGCAATAGATGTAGTGTGTCTTTACTGCAGCCGGCTTACCTGAAGGAAGGTAACTGTGACCTGTCCCCCTCTTGACTGGTTATGAACCCCAATAGTTATAGAGAGCTCCCTATGGAAATTGGCATTAACATCTGCAAAATTATGAGAATATTCTATCTACTAGGCCATGTCCTAAGATTTGGGGTCCAAATGTTACTTATCAAACTCCTGGTCAATGGGGATTAATGGCAGTAATTATTTGTGTGTATAGACAGGGCTGCAGAATATGTAGGAGATAGAAATGATTGGACATGAGTCTGTCTGCTTATAAAAAGCTCTTTATAATGCTGCCATCTGGTGGCCATGTTGTGTTACTGCATGCTTTTGAATCTATTATGACAGTACTACAGTGCCATCTAATGGCCATTTTGTGCTATTGCATAGTTGTGCCTGAAATGACCAGTAGGTCTTGTCCTTCATCTGAAAATGATGTATTTTTGTTTGTTTTTACAACTAGCACTAAAATGTGCTATAATGGTCTGATTATTGCATTTTGTTAATGCCTTTTTCACCCTTTTTTTTTTACTGAGATTTGATTCAACATTCTTTTTGTAGTTTACATGTATTTTTATTTTCAAAAAGCTGAAAAAAAAACCCAATATCATTTGTACTACATGGGAACATGTCCTTAAAGGGAATCTGTCAGCAGGTTTTTTTTTCATGTAAGCTGAGCACAGTATGCTGTAAGGGTTAAAAAAACAAAAAGAAACTGTGCTTCTCTTATCAGTTTGTGTTATTGTGTCCTTAAACTAAAGGCTTTATTACCCTTTAATTAACATTACAGGACTAGAAAGTCACCCACATGGCAGTCTGACACACCCCCTGCTGTGATAGAGTCCTCACAGTGAATGCACAATCTCTGTATAGAGCCTGGTATGGGCGGCGGGGGGGGGGGGCAGATCTCCCAGCTCGGCTACATGATTGAATCTAAATGCTTTGATTCGATCAGAATGGCTGCAGCTAGTGACCTACAGTGGGGAAAAAAGGTGTTTAATAAGCCACCAATTGTGCAAGTTCCTTCACTTATAAAGATGAGGTCGGCCTGTAATTGACATCATAGGTGACCTCAACTATGAGACACAAAATGAGAAAACAAATCCTGAAATCACATTGTCTGATCCTGGAATCAATTGTCTGTTTGGAAAGAATAAAAAGCTCATCTCAATCCTTTGTTGGCAATGACAGTGGTGAAATGTTTTCTGTAAGTCCTCAGAAGGTTGGCACACACTGGTGCTGTATGTTGGCCCATTCCTCCATGCAGATCTCCTCTAGAGCAGTGATGTTTTGGGGGATCATCGTCATGCTGAAAGACCCAGCCACGTTTCATCTTCAATGCCCTTGTTGATGGAGTGAGGTTTGCACTAAAATCTCACGATACATGGCCCCATTCATTGTTTCATGTACATGATCAGTCATTCTGGTCTCTTAGCAGAGAAACAGCCCCAAAGCATGATGTTGCCACCCCCATGCTTCACAGTCGGTATGGTGTTCTTTGGATGCAACACAGCATTCTTTCTCCTCCAAACACAACGAGTTGTGTTTCTACCAAACAGGTCTACTTTGGTTTCATCTAACCATATGACATTCTCCCAATACTGTTCTGGGTCATCCAAATGCTCTCTAGCAAACTTCAGACATGCCTGGACATGTATGGTTTAAGCAGGGGGACACATTTGGCACTGCAGGACCTGAGTCCCTGGCGGCGTAGTGTATTACTGATGGTAGCCTGTGTAACATTGGTCCCAGCTCTCTGCAGGTCATTCACTAGGTCCCCCATTTGGTTCTGGGATTTTTGCTCACCATTCTCAAGATCATTTTGACCCCACGGGGTGAGATCATGTGTGGAGCCCCAGATCGAGGGAGATTATCAGTGGTCTTGTATGTCTTCCATTTTCTAATTATTGCTCCCACAGTTGATTTCTTCTCACCAAGCTGCTTGCCTATTGCAGATTCAGTCTTCCCAGCCTGGTGCAGGGCTACAATTTTGTTTCTGGTGTCCTTCAACAGCTCTTTGGTCTTCACCATAGTGGAGGTTGGAGTGTGACTGGTTGAGGTTGCAGACAGGTGTCTTTTATACTGATAACAAGTTCAAACAGATGCCAGCACTACAGGTAATGAGAGGAGGACAGAGGAGCCTCTTAAAGAAGTTAGGGTGGCTTCACACTGCAGTCAGGTCCGGTCCGGGGCTGTCAGGGGTGACAGCCCCGGACCGGATTTTGGCCCCATAGTATCCTATGGAGCCATATGCATCCGGCTGCCAGCTTGCCGGAAGAATCTGGGAGAAGTGGGATTTTCCTCCCGGATCCTAAAATGTTGCATGCAACGTTTTTGTGTCCAGGGAGACCAATTTGCACCTAATTGGTGTCTCCCGGATTCCCCCGGATCCTCCCGGGGCAATCCGGCACTCCTTAACATGGGAGCCTATGGGGCCGGATTGCCCTAAACCGGGAGGATCCGGGAACCGGATACCGGCGGCTGCACGCCGCTGTTATAATTCAGGAGCGCGGCTAGCTCCCTGCAATCAGCGGCAGGATGCACACCGGACCAGAGGGCATATTAGCCCTCTGGTTTTGTGTGCTGACCGGACCGGACCTGACCGCAGTGTGAAGCCATGCTTACAGGTCTGTGAGAGCCAGAAATCTTGCTTGTTTGTAGGTTTTCCACCAAAATTTGAAAACATTTTCTTTCCATATCATCAGACAATGTGATTTTCAGGATTTGTTTTCTCTTGCACAATTGGTGGCTGATTAAATACTTTTATTCCCCAGTGTATGTGATACATCGTTGGATTCAGGGATACTTTGCCTACATTATGTTGCTGTTAGACGAGGTAGCAAAAACCCGTTGCTAGATTCTCTTTAAGCTGATTCAACAAACAACATAAAGTATACCAGACCAGAGGTTATTTCACAGTATTTGATAGGACTGAGGTCAATCATCAATCATCAACAAAGGCACTACATTAAAACTGTCCTAAAAAGTACCAGTATACCAGTTCTAATGCCTACAGATGGTCATTATTGGTAAGAAACATCCCTTTAGTTCCCTAGGATGATAATAGGATTTAATCCAATGTGGCTGCAGTAGCCGTAGCGCAGCATGGCTGATGTGAACGGGTCCTGATAGTCACATGACCACATCTTTTCGGTTTGTCCAGGTGCGGCCTCCTGCAGGTGGGGGACAGACTGCTCTCTATCAATGGGATCCTCACTGAGGACGGGACACTGGAGGAAGCCAATCAGCTGCTGCGGGACGCCGCGCTGTCCAACAAAGTGGTCCTGGAGATTGAATACGACGTGGCTGGTGAGTTAGCAGGGATCCCCCACAGATCACATCTCAGTGCAGTCTGCAGACAGTTGTAACAGACGGAGTATGGGCTTGTGTGCACACACTGACTGCTGCCGTCTGCCTGTATTGGCGCCAAATATCGCATGGAGGAAATAAAAATGTAACGTGGGATAAACCGCTGTCATCACAAAGCTTTAAAGACACTCCATAGGAAATATATGTACTGGTGTCCCCAATGCAGAGCCTGGGGGAGGGGTATCCTATGGGGCCATATCCTTCACCATCATATCCCCTTTTGTGATAGGATCTGTATTAATAATCCTGTTTCCATTATTGATTCGCCCTTTTCCTGGTTTCTCCAAGAGTCTGTGGTTCCGAGCAGTGGTACGTTCCACGTTAAACTGCCAAAAAAGAGAGGCGTAGAGCTGGGCATCACCATCAGCTGTGAGTACCGGGGGGGTGTAATGTTCGTTAAAGGGCTTTTCCACTTTCTTAATACTTTATCGTGACCAGAGATATTCAGGAAGCTGAGATGTGTTTCATAATTAAGAAAATTTGCATTCATTTGTTATTTTTGGGCGTTAAAGAGAATAATAGCCCCTATAGTCACCCGGCATAGAATGCGGGGTCCGGCATAGAATATTCCAGGCTAATAAATGACCCCCTCCAGCTTCGTCCCCCCACTAATTCCTTTATATGCCAAAAAACATTAGTAAAACCTTGTTGCTTGTGGCTATAGGAAATCATTATGTATCATACGAGTGATTAGCCGCCCCCACCCGCTGCCGTTTTCCTCTGCGGCTCAGGGCATGAGATTATGTAATGCGGAGGTTTATATCCCCTTCGCTGCCGTCATGTCACGGGACGTGTCCACCGCAGCCTCCTCGTCATGTCTTTTCCCCCCTCGTTAATCATCTCCAAACCGGAGGCCCCAGCGGAGACGACACTGAATTAATGAGACGTTTATTATCCGTACGCAATCGATCTCCCCTTGTATTTTCCTTTCTGCTCCTCCTGTCCCTGCAGAAGGAGAAGCCTCGTGATTTATTATCTCTCCATCTCAGGGCACCCAGGACCGGCGTCTGGAATAACAATGTGCCAGCTAGCGGCATGTAAAGCTGTGCCCTATATGTGGGGACAAGTCACCCGCTCTGTATCCGAAGAAGGGCTCCTGTAGCTTGGATACAGAATACATGTCCGCTATGGGGACCTTGGAGAGAGCGAGCCCGGATCTGGTTGGCCCCATCCTCTTTACTGCTGGGTGCAATAAACTAAAGGCACCATCACACGTAACGATATCGTTCAAAAGTCACGTGTTTTGTGACGCTTGAATGATGTCAAAATGACATTGTTGAGTGTGACACTACAAATGATGAACGATCAGTCGGCTTATCGTTCATCGTTAGATTTGAGGTCCTGTCCTCAAATCAATCGTTGGTCGCCCAGTGGACACGCAGCATCGCTGCGTGTGATACCAGGAGACGAGCGATAAGCCAGCTCCCAGCGCCTCACTGCAAGCGCTGGGAGCTGATCTCCAAGGTAAACAGCGGGTATCTAGGCAGCGCGCTCTGCCTAGATACCGATGTATACCTTGGTTACCAGCCTTCTCCACTCACGGGCTGGTATCCAAGGTACACAGCGGGTAACTAGGGACCCTAGTTATCCGCTGTGTACCTTGGATACCAGCCGGTGAGTGGAGAAGGCTGGTAACAAAGGTATACATCGGGTATCAGGCAGAGCGCGCTGCCTAGATACCCGCTGTTTACCTTGGAGACCAGCCTGCTCCCGCTTACAGCAGAGGGAGCAAGACATCGTGGAAACGATATTTAAATCATTTCCACGATGTCACTGGTTCACCGATTGCTGGCGAGTCTGCCTGTGTGACAGCTCACCAGGGATCTGAATGATTTTGTTAACGATCGCGCGTGCATGTGATCGCTAACAAAATCGTTCATCGGATTGAAGCATGTGATGGCACCTTAATGGTACCTTCACACGCTGCAATCTCGCCTGGTGATATGAGGCGATCTAACGTGTGCGTGCACGTTTTTCATGGTCGCCTCAGATCGCCGATCGCTATTACACGCCTCAATCTTGCCCTGAAAGAAAGGCGGTGTGTCGCCCCGGAAATCGCCTTACCCACAGCAGAACCATTCCGGTGGAATTCCTTTGCCACTTCACATGCCGCAATCCCAAAGGCAATGTGGGCGTACATGTTCAGCGGTGCGAGGAGATAGGCGTGCCGCAGTGGTTTACACCGCACCCCATACGCGCTCATTGGACAACGCAACAGCGTTACGATTGGTCAGCCTGCTCTGGAAGGCTGGCTAATACATGACGCCATCGAAGATTGTGTGTGTTGCTGAACGGACAGCTCTTCAAATATGGCGCCCTGTGAACTGACAGCCAATGGGAACACAGTAGCCACCACCAATCATCGCAGATGTGGCGCGGACTACAGCATGCTGTGGCACGCCTATGGAAATCATAGGCGACGCTGATTCCATCACTATCGCCCGTTCACACGCCACAACACGGAAATATCGCCTTCATGATTGCGGCTGATTCTAGAGCAGTGCCCAGGAATCAGGTGACAGGAGAGAGGCGATTTATCGCCGCAAAATTCCCCAAACACACGCCGCAACTGTGAGGCAATTTCACGGCGATTGCTGCGGGGCGACATATCGCCTTTAGGATTCCCAGGCGAGATTGCGGCGTGTGTAAGGTACCATAAGAGTGATAAGTAATCTGCCCTGGCACTATTTTGATCCGTGCTATAGCGGTGCAAAGGCGGCACCAGAGGCCAGACATCAAGAATGGAGGGCTTGGTTCTGTAACTCCAACTGTGCGTGTATTATTGGGTTACTGTTGATTGACCGTTTTGATAAGCGGCGCTGACCCCTCTTACTGTTCTGTGACCCCTGTGAAGCACCGCAGCTTATCAGGTTTAGATCAGCACTTTACCGTCCAATTAATACCAGTCTGGTTTGACTATTATGTTTGTGTGAATGATATAAACTCATCGCTGACTGTTCTCATTCTGCTTTATTATCAGCCAGCAGAAAATCCGGCGAACCTTTAATTATATCGGACATCAAGAAGGGCAGCGTCGCTCACAGGTGCGGTCATGTGTCGGACTCTGAGCAATATGGAGACTTGTGCCACTGACATCAGACACTTTGTTACAATGTATCCGTCTGGGGTCTAGGTATTTTAGCTCGCAGACTTGATTTCTCAGCTGGGAGAAATCTCTTAGCAATAATGATACATTGTAACCAAACAGAAGAAAGATTCTTACACTTACCGTATTTTTCGGATTATAAGACGTACTATTGTTCCCCCCAAATTTGGGGGAAAGTGGGGGTGCGTCTTATAATCTGAATCTATATGGGTGGGGGGGGGGTGCGCTTTGGAGAGGTGTCCGGGGTCTGGATCAGGCTACAGCGGCAGCAGGAGGTAGCATGTTCCTGCTCATTAGCCTCATGTAATATGTACTGCATCCTGCTGTCCATCACCTCGGTGCTGAAGTCGTGCCGAGATGTGGACAGGGGTGCAGCAGATATTACCATGTGCCTGCAGTCACTCCCCCATCGTGGCTGTGCCAACCCCCTTATCACTTGATATGCCCCCTGCTGGCATTATACGATGGACCCCTTTTAATATAAAAAAATAATTTTTTTTTTCTCTTTTCCTTCACCAAACTTGGGGGTGCGTCTTATAATCAGGTGCATCTTATAAAGCGAAAAATACGGTATGTGTTTAGCTTGGATGCAATTGTAACAACCCTCTGCTGTGAGAACTATTAGGTTTATATGGTTTTTCAGCCTCTTGGTGCAAATAACAGTTGCGATTTCCTGACAGCAAGCAGAGATATTGACAATGGTAAAATAATTAAAATGGAAAGTGTATTATAGGCTGAAATGTACAAACCTTATTGACCCCATTTGTAAAGTGACATCAGTAGATTATAATGTTTAGTGCCGAACTGGATGCAATAGGTTGTGAGTGACGGCTGCATTCCCCGTATGCTTATATAATAAGGGTTTTTGGCTTCTCACTACAGAACTGGTACCTTGGAGCCCGGAGACAAACTCTTAGCCATAGACAACATCCGCCTCGACAACTGCTCAATGGAGGATGCTGTGCAGATACTGCGCCAATGTGAGGAGCTGGTCAAATTGAAGATTAGGAAGGATGAAGACAATTCGGGTATGAAATGATCTGTGATCATAGCTGCGAGGAAACTACAAATCCCCCAAATCACATTATTACATCTCATATTCTTGGTAGAGATCATAGAAATTAGTAATTACCATCTACCTACACTCAGAGAGAAGTTCTGTTATAGTATGGCGCCACCTGGTGTTCACCGTTAATAGTAATGTATATGTCCACCTAGTGGTCACACATGCTCAGTCGCTACTCCCCCACAGCAAGGTCTCCACATGGTGAACCTCTGTGATGAGAGCCAATAGGAAGATTCATATAGTCAGCTGCCAGAGGGTGAAGGAGACTCTTCTGTCTAGACCACCAAAGGGCACCCAGGAATGAAAATATTGTTAGTTATGATGGAGACACAGCTATTAACAGCATTTGAGGAATTTTATATGAAAGTGTTCAACGTGATAATTTCCCTTTAAAGCGATATACATTTAGACAATCTGCAATACCACCTGATAAACACTAAAAGTAGTGAGGCGAGTCACAGTTGCACTATGTAATTTGTAGATTACACTAGGAAGGGCTCGTACACACTGACCTGTATCCATGCGCTCACTTGTTTTGCAGACGAGCAGGAGACGACAGGTGCAATCATCTACACAGTGGAGCTGAAGAGATATGGCGGCCCATTGGGTATTACGATATCGGGGACTGAAGAGCCCTTTGACCCCATTGTTATTTCTGGCCTTACAAAGAGAGGACTGGCTGAAAGGTGAGTTTATAATGTCTGATGGTTCAGACCAAAGATAACCTGCAATATGACTCCTGACCACTGGGGGTGGCACAGAACTCCAGCTCACACTGTTTATATGAAGCAGGGAGGTCTCTGCGGTGCAAATCGTAGTTTTTATATTTTTGCAGTTGCTCGAATGGTTTTTTTTTCTGCACAGGACTGGAGCGATTCACGTTGGAGATCGGATCTTGGCTATCAATAGTGTGAGTCTAAAGGGAAAACCGCTGAGCGAGGCCATTCACTTACTGCAGATGGCTGGAGAGACTGTGACTCTCAAGATAAAGAAACAAGCAGAGAGTGAGTGGGCTCCTCTGACCGGGTGAATTGAGGTACCATCAATGGAGTGAATCTGAAAGGTGTGCAGATCATAAGGGGCTGGGTGCATGCAGGGGTAAGGAGCTGGAGGGTGCACAGGGGAAGGAGCTAGGGGCGCAAGCACGCAGGGGAAGGGGCGAGGGCCATAGAGACGTAAAAAGGTATAAAGAAGTCACGACATCCAGTCTTGGTTTATCAGGGACGAATTCTGAGAAGTTCTCTGATGGGGTAAATGAAGGGAGTGACCCCGAAGATGACCTCACCGATTCTCAGAAGACCAGCAAGTATCAGAGATCTACTCTACTACCATCCCCAGCGTGGACAGCGCTCTGGAATCCTGGGATGGCTCTGGTATTGATACGGGATATGGAAGCCATGGTGAGAAAAACACACTACCCAGGTTATGTCTTACTAGAGAACAATCTTGGAGGAGGGGCCCCACATTAGTCGTGGAGCTCACCTGCACTGGACCTCCTATGACAGCAATCATTGCTTGCTTTGCAGTTTCCTCCTCTGGTTCCTAATATCCAGGCTCCAGCTTGATCCTGTCCGCTTGCTTCTTCCAGGTAACTATATGCATCAGGCTGTGGGACTCTCATTACATCCTCACGAGTGGAGAACGGCCCGGCAGAAGATGAACACCCCACCGGCTGAGCACAGGAAGAGTTACCCCTTCCTGGACGGCAGCTTCAATGAGGAGGAGTGGGACAAGCCAGCTCGGTATGTGGCTGGATGAGTAAGATTCCCGCAGATATGTCCTGCTCATGTGATCCTGAACACTATGTAGTCACTACTCATCGATGACAGTGGCAACAACTAATAACATCGACTTATGGTGCTAGTTGTCAGTCAGCTGTCCACAGACCATTAATGGCAAATCACTGTTCATTGTACCTGTGGCTTCTAATGGAGGCGTCACACACGTCAATGTCGCCAGCGATTTCATCGTTGGTGACATTGAAGGCTGATCGCTGGTGAACTGTCACACAGGCAGACTCACCAGCGATCAGTACCAGCGAGATCGCTGGTAACCATGTAAACAAGCGGGTAACTAAGCGTTGTGCGGTGCTTAGTTACCCGCTGTTTACCATGGATACCAGTCCCAGCGCTTGCTGAGAGCTGGCTTCTCGCTAGTCTCCCAGTGTCACACGCAACAATGGTGCGTGTCTACCTGGCGACCATCAACCAGCGATTTATCGCTGGTTGATGCGCCCTGTCACACACGTCAATATTGCTGCAACGTCAGGTGCAGCAGCGATATTGACGCGTGTGACGTCCCTATTAGGCTGTGTGCACACATTGCAGATTTGTTGCATTTTTGATGCGGTTTTGAGTGCAAATTTGTCACAAAACCTGAAAGAAAATCCTGAAGGCTCCTGCACACATTGAGTATCTTCTTGTAGACTTGGTGCAGGTTTAAATCTGCAACCTGTCAATTTAGCGGGTTTGCTGAAGATTTCACCCATTCTAATGATTGGGAGAAAATTTGTACCAAAGACGCATAAAAAAAACACAAAATGCATTTTTCCTGAAAAGAGATGCAGAAATTTTTGCACCAAATACTTTCCGTATGCACATAGGAAACTATATACACATAGGACTGTCTGCATATGCAAGCAATGTTCATCCTGAACTTGCTGGTTCATACACAGAAGAGCTGGAACGTCCAAAAATCACATTTACTAAGCTGTTTAAACAGTACCAGGGCTCCCAAATGACTTATGTGCTCACCGCACAGCACTATGCACCCTCAAATGGCTGTTCAAGGATTGCATACACGTGACAAGATGTACACTGGATATCATGGTCAATAATGGAGCACATGTTCCTAGAGGGGATTACAGAAGACCAAAATATGAATAAGTAATTTAAATAAACATAAACAGAGATTCAGTATAAATTATTCCCCGAATCCAAAATGACTGGATCACAAGTCATACACTTAATCCAAATTACACTTTGAAACAAATCACACTCGCAAAGGAAGTAATTTAAATAGTTACCTTTTCCCATAGAACCTGCAAATCACGGCAATGTCTGCTGACACATACCGCACTAATTATATCCAGGGGGCTGGCTGAACATTTGCATAGCTAACTAGCCTCATCATCTATTTCTACATCCACCAGGCCGAGAAGGGGGTTGGCTTAGTAATATAAATGGGCAGCCAGGCCCCTTCAAATGCAGCACTTATTGTGTGGCAGGAGCAGAAATGCTCAGATGTGATGCTGCTGAACCATTTCCCGGACCATCGGCCCTTTGATAATTAATTTGAAACTTTTTAGTATAATTGAAAATAACCTTGATTACCACTTTATCTCTATGTAGTTTTTCCACATTTGTGTGCTACCCTTTCACAGCAAACTTTAGAAATGCAAAACATCTTAGAAAGTTTTATAACTCTTCTGATGTACAGTTGTGATTATGTAAAGCAGAGCATTGATACTGTATCGTAGTTTCTGGTCCCACTAACCTCCCTCCACCCATTCACCATCATGGCCACCCTGTTACACCTGCTCGTATTTTGTGCACCTGGAGGAGCATCTCCTATCATCATTTTCTCACCACGTCTGTTCTCCTCTGTGTTTTCTCTCTTTCTCTTCCCAGGTGTTCTATGTCTCAGCTCTGAGCCCCTCATCCTCCTCCTGTGTACTAACAACTCACGGGGGGCTCCTGTTTTGCTGTTTTCGTTTATCTCACCCCCACCCCTCCATATTGTCTGTACCATTGTTTGCACCTGTCTGTCTCCACCTGCATGTCTTCCTCACCTCCAGCTTCAGCCTCATCTCCCCCCCTGCTCCTCCTCCCCATCGGGGGAATGATCTGGTGAGTGCCTTGAGTTGTTGGGCCGCACTCATGATTTGTACACTTGGTGTCAGAAGACCTGAGTGTGAGCCTCAATGCTGCTCCGAAGACGCTGCTGAAGACTCACCATGTTTGGTTCAACAGATACCCCAGCCAGCCCAACGGCTTGGAGAGCGACCATGATGATAGCTTCTGGCGAGTTTTCGGGGAAGCTTTGGAAGACCTGGAAACATGTGGACAGTCGGAGCTCCTCAGGGAGATCGAGGTAACTGTGCCTGGCGGGGTTTAATAGGATTATCATAATTTTGGGAGCGTTTACACTCCTGCTGGACAGCCGATAGCTCTTAGGCTCAGATCTTGCTGCTGGTTTCTCTGCTATGGTATCTCACAAGAAGGTGGTCGAAATATGCATTGACTGGAGTACAAGTATAGCAAAGTATTTGTAAATGATGTGTTGTTCACATGCATTAGAGCTGTGGTAGTAAAAGCTTTTACAGACTTCATTAATTTCATGGGTCACCACAGGCTTCCATCATGACCGGCAGCGTGCAAAGTATCGGGCTTGATGGTAGCAAACTAATCTTAGAAAACTCCGGTCAAAGTAATCGCTTCCTGCACCGGAAAGGAGGTTCTCACCACTCCAAAAACAGCCCCAAGAAAGATAACAAGTTAAACCAGGAGCCCAAAATCCTGAAGACGACGGCCAAGACATGTCGGCAGCTGCTGCAGAACTGCTGAAGGTGACGAGACCCAAGAATATGTTCACATATATAGTAATATAATTGTATCTTGTCTGGGATTCCATGTGTAATACCACAACTAGGCTATGTAAGCAGAGATCTAGGCTGCTTTAAGCACAGGAGCTGTTTAGTTGGTCTCTCCAGTATGAAGACTGTGCATACAGCACTTATATCTCAGCTTTTTAAGGCACCAGAAGAAAACTGTATGTCCATATGACAGTTCCTGATGAATTATATATATGTCCCTTACAGGTGACTGTCATGAAGGATTTGGAGACGGAAGATTTTGGGTTCAGCGTTTCAGATGGGCTTCTAGAGAAAGGCGTCTATGTTAATATGATTCGTCCTGGGGGTCCGCAGACAGGAGTGGTCTACAGTCCAGCGACAGGATCCTGCAGGTCAATACAGCTACTATTTATGTACAAAAAAAAAAATCGCATTGTGGCAGCGCATGATTATAGGAGTTGTCGCTTAAATATTTATCAAATTGGATAGATTAAAGGGTCATCATCTCGCGCCTCCACTCCAGCATCGGAAGTGAATGGTCCCGATGATGATTGTGCACACGATTCAGCAGACAGGCTCAATAGTAACATCACCGGCACTACTACTTTCCTCTGTCAGATCTTATCTGGTGGCAGCAGAGTGAGTACATGCATATTAATAAAACCAACCATATGTCTCCTGATACAGGTGAACCACGTGCGCACAAGAGATTTTGACTGTTGCCTGGCAGTGCCTCTGCTGTCTGATGCTGGGGACAGGTTAGAACTGGTCATCAGCCGGAAGTCTCTGTCCGCCGGAATTCGGGAGGAGACCCTTAAACACCCCTCAAGTCTAGAATCCAAGACGAGCACAAAGACCCTCTGAGGAGCCTGAAATACGACTTTTCTGTATCCCCTAACCTAGAAGAAGCAGCTGATCTGTACTTGTCAGCCGGCAGTGGCGACTCCCTACGCACGTTGCGATGGTCACATCCTTTTATTTTTTTTCCCGTTTTGCTATTCCTTTAGCGTCTTCACTAGGATTTCGGTGTAACAGTCTTCGTGGTTGGAGATTCATCCCTCTCTCATGGTGCTATCAGTTTTACTTTGACTCTATACCTCATAGTAATAAGAATCTTCTCCTGTCAGGTCCTCGCCGCGAGATCCCGGAAAACTGGAAACCATTTTCCCTGTGGTTTGTACAATGTGGGTGATGCTGATATAATCTGTGAACCCCTCCTCCATCCCTCTTCAAATTTCTAGTATTTTGATCACTGACGCACTTTATACGCTCCTCAGTCTCCATGATCTGTATTAATCAATTTTTCACGTCACTCAAAATAGATTAGACACTTCTGCTCCAAAGATGGCCGCCCTCACAATTATGCCCCCCCATCACAATGGACGGCAACTACAGCTCCTCCACAATAATGTCTGCCCTTACAATGGCCATTCACACTACAGCTTCCACCACGTGTTGCTGATCATGTCACTAGCATTTGTTTTTTTTATTTTTTTTAAACCTCAGCGCCTTATGTGATGCTGGGAAACCGTGCACCTCTTCTGAGATTATAATATAATAGCACTTTCACCATCTTATGTTTCGTTGTCCAAAAATGCTCGTAACAACCAATCAGAGCTCGGCTTGTTGAGCTGAATCAGATAATGGAATTGGTTGCTACTGGCAATTGCACTTTTTTTTTGTTGATCATGGTGGGCATTTGCCAAAAGCATGAATGGGGGGCTATATAGTTTCATTTTGTATTTATTGGCTATCACATTTAGCACCCACACTGCCAGCGTCAAGAGAGAAACCACGTATTCATAGGTCAGCATGTGTTATAATGTAGCTTGCCGCCATTTTAATGTTTTGTTTTTCTTGTGCTATTTGGAAGCCAGGACCTGTCACACGTAGCCTCATGCCTACAAAGTGGAAGAAATGATTGTAACTGGCACCAATCCGGGCGGCTTCGTGTATGAAATTAGGTGTTGCCTTCGCAACCAATCAGAATTCAGTTTTCAGGTAGGTTAGAAAATTAAAAGCTGAATGCTGATTGGTTGCTATAGGCACTCCCCATATAAACAGGCTTCTCCAGAAACTAGGCCTCACCTAGAAACCAGTGGAGAGCCCATAGAAGCCAATCAGAATCCAGCTTTTAATTTTCTAACCTGCCTGAAAGCTGGATTCTGATTGGTTGCTATGGGCACTTCACCTGTAAACTGGTTACTATGGGCACTCCACTGGTTTCTAGGTGAGGCCTAGTTTCTGGAGAAGTCTGTTTATATGGGAGTGCCTATAGCAACCAACAGGCTTCTCCAGAAACTAGCTTCACCTAGAAACAGTGAGAGCCCATAGCAGCCAATCAGAATCCAGCTTTTAATTTTCTAACCTCCGTGAAAGCTGGATTCTGATTGGTTGCTATTGACTCTTCACCTGTAAACTGTTACTATGGGCACTCACTGGTTCCAGGTGAGGCTAGTTCTGGAGAAGCCTGTTACAGTGAAGTGCACATAGCAACCAATCAAAATCCAGCTTTAAGGTAGGTTAGAAAATTAAAAGCAGGATTCTGATTGGTTGCTATGGCTCTCTCCTACCTGTAAACAGGCTGCTCCAGAAACTAGCCTCACCTAGAAACCAGTGGAGTGCCCATAGCAACAATCAAATCAGCTTTAGGTAGGTTAGAAAATTAAAGGCAGGATTCTGATTGGTTGCTATGGCTCTCTCACCTGTAAACAGCTGCTCCAGAAACTAGGCCTCACCTAGAAACAGTGGAGTGCCCATAGCAACCAATCAAAATCTAGCTTTAAGTAGTTAGAAAATTAAAAGCTGAATCTGATTGGTTGCTATGAGCACTCACTGGTTCTAGGTAAGGCCTTAGTTTCTGGAGCAGCCGGTTTACAGGTGGAGAGAGCCCACAGCAACCAATCAGAATTCAGCTTTTAATTTTCTAACCTACTGTAAAGCTGGATTTTGATTGGTTGCTATGGGCACTCCAGTGGTTTCTAGGTGCGGCCTAGTTTTTGGAGCAGCCTGTTTACAGGTGAACAATTCACTGTGGGCACTGTAGCACCAATAGTTACTGCCGGATTAATATTTTCATCAAATTAAATTTATTTTAAAAAATTAATGAATTTACACAACAAAATGGCTTCCACAATGTCCGGGTTCTACAATTATTTGTAGTTTCACCTGCACAGTTACAATTGGGAGGCCAATGACATGACGGCTGCGACCTCCATAGTTTTTCTCTCGGTCCAGGTAAGTGACTGCATTTTGGGGCCTCTGTGTATCCAGTGGGGTCAGTGCCACAGCGGCTGCGGACACGTCTGCCCCCGTACGTAATGTGCCATAGCAGGGACTGAAGGTATTTTTATATGCAATATTTGTGGGGTACAGAGCTCCCAATTTATGGGCTTTTTTTTAACGATGCATTTAAACCGAAGGCTTTAACGATCGTCTCCCTGTACTCTTTCCTATGCATTTCCCACGAGCTCGCCCCGATCCCCGCATTACCAGAGGAGTATTTTTATCCGTAGGAGTAATCTTAACTTGTAAAGTATTTTTCTACAGATTTCAGTATTCTTATGTATTCAGGAAAGCACAATCCGTCGAGAAGACAGGAGCTGGAGAATTTTATTTTATTCCTGTTATGGGCACATTTGTAAATAGTCTTTTTCTGTATTTAAGATGAAAAAAAAGCAAAGAAAATGGGAATATTGTGGATAAAAAAGGGGTTTTAATAATAAAATATTGAATTTTACCCAGCTTAGTCGACTTATTGTCTTCAAAAAAAGGAAGCTGAACCTGTCTCCAGCTGTTCCGAAACAACAACTACCAGCATGTCCGGATAGCTTTCAGGTGTCACCGCATGCTGGGAGTTGTAGTCACACAACATTGGAGAGCTGCAGGATAATGACCATTGCTCCAGAGAGCATTTCTTCCTATATCCTGGTTTAGATGTGCATATCGAGCATTATATTTAGTAAACTTACAAAGGGTCGTCCAGCGCCACCGACTTCTGCAAAGGGAGTTGAGTAGCTGCCTATGATGGCATTCCCTGCACTGCACCCACCTGGCAGTGTTCCTCAAGTGTTGGATGGTCACTATCTCTCTCCCCAGCGTTAGCGTGCCACTATCAAGCTCCCTGGGTGGTGGAGAGTTACTCACTATCCCATTCCATGGGTGTCAGACCATCGTTATCCCGCTCCCTGGGTGACTGTCTCATTATTCATTCGAGTGACAGTGTGTCACTATCCCGCTCCCCGGGTGTCAGCTTGTCACTATCTCCCTGGATGTTGGAAAGTCACTATCCCACTCTCCAGGTGTCTGCACTTATTGTCCCACTTGGTGCAGGAATCCAGTTCTGATTCCTGCACCATCATCCAGGTTTTATGGGGAGTTCTGTGCTAGCTATAACATCAGATGGGGAATTTACTTTAATAAAATGTCAGAAAACTCAGGGCCGGCTGTCAGCACCCGGCATACCTGGGCAAGTGCCGGGGCCCTGAACTGCTGGGGGGGCCCACTGGCCGTCAGGGACAGGCAGCCCTGACAGCCAGGGGCCCATTAGGTACAGACAACCATGAGAACAGCCAGCCTCAGCAAGCAGCTGAGTGCTCAGCGAAGATGCCAGTGCACATGGCTAATTTGTATGCGATGCATATTAGCCATGTGCTGGCTCCGGGGAGCAGTGGAGCTTCCTCCTCTGACTACAGCATGATGAGTCATCACTGTGCGACCTCATCATACTGCTGCAGCAAGGAAAGGAAAGCTCCACAGTCCCGGGAGCCTTCTGCTATAAGGATGTGGTGGGGAAGAATCTGAGGAGGACACAGCCCCAGAGAGCAGATGGAAGGCGAGTATGATCAGGTTTTTTTTTTTTTTTTTTACAATGTGCAAATGGATTATATGTTTCAGGAGGTGTGTGTGGTAACGAGGCGCTGTGCTGGGTATCAGAGGCGCTTGTGCTGGTAACAGAGGCGCTGTGCTGGGGTATATGGAGGCTGTGCTGACTGTATATTGTGGCATATGGAGGCTGCTGCAGAGGTATATGGAGGCTTTGCTGATTATATGGAGACTGTGCTGGGGTACATGGAGGCTGCTGCTGTGCTGTATATATAATATGGAGGCCGCGATGGGCTATATATATATATATATATATATATATAATTATTGGTAGGCTGGGCTGGCTGTATATATTTGGAGGCTGCTGCTGGGCTGCCACAGCTTCCAAATAATATATACAGCCTGGCACAGCCTCCAAATAATATATACAACCCGCAGTCTCCATATTATATATACAGCCCTGAACAGCCTCTATATTATATATAGAGCCCACCTACGAGCCTCTATATTATATATACACAGCCTGCAGCTTCTATATTATATTAATGTATCATGGTTTGTGCTAAAGGAGCCCACTGATACGGTTTCGCCCGGGGCCCACAAAAACCTGGAGCCGGCCCTGCTTGAAGTAACGAAGTAAGAGTATGCAACATCCAATTTCTGTTCATTCAGTTCCTGGAGGGTTGACACAATGCAGAGTTGTGAAAGAAAAGAGAATACTTGCTGGGGGAATGAGTGTTCTTCTGCATTCTCCTATGGACATCAGAGGTTACACACAGTAATAACAGCACAGATTATAGTCGGGATCTTATTCTGTTTATTATTGAAGTTAATTACAGAAAGCCTCTAATGTTACAGGATAAAACAGCGGAGTGAAATCAGTGATACGGCAGGGAATTGCATTCCCTTCCCCCTGCTGGGAGCGAGTTTGCCAGCATGGTATGGGTTAATGTTGGACCTTAGAGGGTTCGTGCTCCTGTGAGGATCATGAGGTTTACATAGTAGAATTATAGTATACAAGAGTCTTTCCTACATTTGGTTTTCATAACATGTAACACGTTGCTTTATTGACCAGTGAAGTGGTGTGCACGAGCGGTACAGTTATTGGGAATCCTGCATGTACGGACTGACACAGGAGGATTTATTGCTGACCCTACCCCTTGTGTATCCGTATACAGCGCCTCCTCCCCGATGCTGCAACATGGCAAAAGGGAGATTCACAGCACAATTGAGAGGAGGGGTCCCTGCACTGCTGCCCCCATCTACAGCCTAGGAGGTGTATAGGCTAAGTGGGGTCTCAGAACTGGAAAAACATGACTGCTTCTTTCCAAGAACAGCGCCCCCTCTGTCCATGGGTTTAATGTATTATTACAACTTGGTCCCATTCTCATTAAGGCATCTGAGCTGCAATACCAGACAAGTCGTGGACAAGGCGGCGGAGCTGTGTCTGGGAGAAAGCAGCCATTGATTTGGATACCTCCTTTTAGGTTCTGTATTACACCCTGGCATCTGAGTTATCTGTGTAGAATATGGTGAACCGCTACAGAGCAATGTCCTGAAATGAAAACGGAACACCTGTCTGCTGAGTGACAGATGGACAAGACTTGCAAAGTAAATGGAGATGTCCTAGTGCACGATGAGAACTTGGATAACAGTATTAACAATCTAGATGGATGATGCCAATCCTAATCTCACCACTAGATGGCAGCAGCAGCTCTTCAGCTCCAGTGTCAGGAAATGCATGCAGAATCCCAATATAAATCCCAAAGGATCCCAACGCTTTGCTGTTTTGTGTTTGGGTTTTTACCAATGACATCAATGCAATATGAAGTGTTCACCGAGGTGAGGCCACGTTCTCAACATCCACCGGCTTGGAGATAACACATCCATGTTATGAGACAGATATTCCACGTTTGTACAAAACACAAGAAACTTTCCCAAATGAAAAAATACTTCGATATAAAAAGAAATAAAAGCTTATTAAATAAGAGACTGTGGTAGCACAGATGACCCGGCGGCTACAGCCACGAATCAGATGTTCATTTTCACGGCTGCACAGGACTGATCTGCGTTCATGTCGGGCCGCTGCACCACACAATTCTTATTAAATAAACCTTAACCAATAGGGTTCATGGCTGGTCATCATTATATGCTGTATTATATCAAGACACATTCAGAGCTGCATTCACAATTCTGCTGCTAGAGACTTGGTCGTTTCTCTGCACCGCTACTGTATTCTGGGTGACAAATCGGAGCAACGTGTAACTATGTAGCTCTGTTGTGTGACTGTAGAAGATAAGTAAACAGACTTATATCTCATGTACTATGGTGCCCAGCCGTGACCCTGCTCTTTCATCACTGTGTAGAGGAAGCATAGCCAACTCTTATTTCTCCAGCTGCTGGGAAGCCTTGGGCTGGTTATGGGTGCGGCACACGGTCACATGCGGTGGCTAATGGCTGCACGGTTTGACAGGTAAAGTTATAGCACTGGCATTCAAATCTTGTAGCAATTGGCCACTGCATGTGTTCATGGTTTTGGATACTTACAGCAGCTTTAGGATGAAAACACCACATTGGGCCTCATTCAGACAACCGCAATTTTTCACTAATGTAAAAAATAGAAAAACGGTCCAAATTTCATCAGTTTTGGTTAGTGCAGATTAAACAATGATGGAAAAAATTGACAATTCGGTTTTAATTCATGGAAAATTGCAAACTTTTTCCTACTCATTGTAATGTTAATCTCAGACCACACATAGGTTGTACTGAAGTCATCTGCAATTTTCATAGACTTGTATGGGTAATTTCGGTCCATGATTGATAATAATAATAATGGACTCGTCTGCATGATCTTTTTTCCGACTTCTCTGCATGATTTCTTTTGGACATGCAGTCCACGAAAATCACATGAATAGCATCAGACTTTAAGAAGCATATGTTCTAACCCAGGAAAATCACAGATTGATCATGTATATTAAAAGTGGCCATCTGAATGAGGACATTAAGGGGTGGGTCATCTTTAGAAGAATTTTTTTATTATTTTTTTTTTTTTACTTAGATGCCTGTATTTTGGGCTAAAAATATTTTTTCCCAATCAGATTTTATTATATAGTTTACAGTTTGGCATTTACAAGTTTTTTGTTTTCCTGCACATTCAACTTTACTGTAACCTGTGTCATAAAAATAAGCTAAGAGGAGCTCCGAAAAAGACAGATAAAAGCATTCTAGATCACATTAAAGCTAATGTGCAGGAGAAAGAGCTTGTAAAAGCCAAAATGTGTAACTTTTTAATGTCTCCCAATTGCAAAAACTATCTCTAGCCATCAATAAATATATGCAGTTGTTGTTGTTTAAGTTGCCTTGAAAGGTGGCCGACCCCTTTTAAAGCAGTTAACACTTCCCCCCTGTTTGCAAACTGCTAATGTGGCATCAACAGATTCTTCCTGTCTCATGCACCCATTAGGATGTGTGTGCCAAATAGACAAAGTGTCCACTGACACCAGAGTAGCAGCACCCCTTCCATCCAAATGCAGAAGTGGATTGGAATGCATAGCCCCCTTAAGGCTGGAAACACACTGTCCGAGTGACATGCTAGTTACTCGCATGAGTCTGGCTCATTCACCCAGGATGGCCTCCCCCTCTCTGGACGGGAGCAGTGGAGCTACATAGAAAAACATACCACTGACAGTATCTCGTCCAAAGAGGCAGGGGTTATGCCGGATGAATGATCAGAGTGTCATGCCAATAACTCGCATGTCACCCGGACAGTGTGTTTCCAGCCTAAGTCAACACTGAACCTGTGTCTTTCCTGCAGTTGGAGCAGAGCGGCCTGTGGAAGCATTGTTTGGCTGTCGCCTCTTCATATTGACTGGAGGTAGATACAAGCAATAAATCATCATTAAAATATATATTGAAGTATATAAAAATGTTTAAAATCTGATGATATGAGTCTGTCTCTGCATAGAGAGATCAGGGGCTCACTACAAATCTTTAAAAAATACGCATTTGCGCACACATATTATACAACGTTCTCTACGAGAGCCGACAAATCAGAATTCTAGTGCAAATAGAGATCTCCATAAACCTGAATCTAGGGAGAGGGTTAGTAAACCTCCGGATCGAGTGTGTTGCTCGTCTGAGGCCGGATGGACACTGGATCACATCATGGTCTCCACAATGACGTGTGTGGGCTTCATGTGACCTCCATCTGGACAGAAAGGTGTAGACCCTTCCGATTCCTGGGCCCAGCGATTAGTCTCTTTCGGGGCTGTCACCAACTTAATCCTCTGAAAACGGAAAAAACACAGGATTTAGACATGAACATTCACTGAGTGGTGCTCTACAAAAGATACCACATTTTGCATTTAGAAGAATGGGATGTACAGCACAAAGACAGGCTGACACTGACTACAGGGATAATGATTGTCTGATAATCGGGCTATGGAGAAAATGACACTCGATACCCGGGCAGCGAGATGATGACACCTGGAGAGCAGAATAAGGACATGCCAACACTTGGCAAGTGGTAAAATGACACACCGACAAACGGAGGGTGAGACGATGGGCTGAAACTCGGCAAATGGGACAATGAAAGGGGCAAAGGATGCTACGACACCCGGGAGTGGGACCATGTGCACCGACCCCAGAAGAGTAGGACAAGGATTTGCCGACATATAGGGAGCGGGATAAAGAATTAACTCCTTTACTGTCAGTAGATTCATCACAATCTTCCCATACCTCGACCAATGATCCTTCGGAACGCACAATTTTAAATACCACGACCAAAGGAATACACAGCATGGAGGACAGAGCTAGGGCCCAGCCCAGCCCAATAGACCAATCTGGATATGTGTAATACTTGTTGTACGTCAGAGGGGTATATTTGGCTAAAGAGAAGATGAAGCACCCCTGAAAAAAAAGGATATAATGAGGAATTAGCAATACTTGAGAACCCCTCTTCCTCCTCCCACAAATCCCTAAAATCCCCGAATGTTTTGGGCAGACTGCAGTTTCCTCTTTGTCCTATAGGGGGTACTGCAGGTTGGGCATGTGTTAGGCTAGCTTCACACCATGGTTTCTGTGCATCAGATTCTGTCTGGTTTGAAACCGGACAGAACCTGATCCGGTTTTGCTTCCCATGTATCCCTATGGTGCCGGATTAGTCCTATTTGGCCATCTGGTTTTGTGTTTTCTGGCCTGATCAAGTTTTGTCTGTTTTTTCCCCGACCCCAAAACCAGAGCCTGCAGCGGTTTTGTGCTCCGGTAAAAGAATCAGACAACACCGGACAGAAACAAATCCGGGGTTATCCAGCGCCCATAACATGGGAGTCTATGGGCGCCGGATCTGGGAAAAAAAATCGTATCGTTTCTCTGATGCGATTTCTTTGCACAGCGCATGCTCTGAAATGCTGCCGTGCTCATTCAGCACCATAGACAGCAGCACTGCACACACAGGCTGACAGATCAGCACCGTGGACAGCAGCACTGCACACACAGGCTGACAGATCAGCACCGTGGACAGCAGCACTGCACACACAGGCTGACAGATCAGCACCGTGGACAGCAGCACTGCACACACAGGCTGACAGATCAGCACCATGGACAGCAGCACTGCACACTCAGGCTGACAGATCAGCACCATGGACAGCAGCACTGCACACACAGGCTGACAGATCAGCACCGTGGTCAGCAGCATTGCACACACAGGCTGACAGATCAGCACTGGACAGCAGCACTGCACACACAGGCTGACAGATCAGCACCATGGACAGCAGCACTACACACACAGGCTGACAGATCAGCACTGGACAGCAGCACTGCACACACAGGCTGACAGATCAGCACCATGGACAGCAGCACTGCACACACAGGCTGACAGATCAGCACCATGGACAGCAGCACTGCACACACAGGCTGACAGATCAGCACCGTGGTCAGCAGCACTGCACACACAGGCTGACAGATCAGCACCATGGACAGCAGCACTGCATACACAGGCTGACAGATCAGCACTGGACAGCAGCAGATAAAGAATCCTGCAAAATAAATCGGGATCGGAGGCATATTTGGCCACACTTTATGCTCATCCTGTGCTGTCAGGTTCTGTCTGGTGCATCCTGTAAAAAACTGGATCCACCCTGACAGCCCAAAACCGTGGTGTAAAGCTAGCCTTAGTTGGCTGTAAAGGTTTACACTATACTGAGGTAAGCAAGGAACAAAGATCATTACAGACTTGTCCAAAAGTGGAGGACGCCTGTTATAAATAAGTGTTTTCTCACCACACAGAGCAGCGGAGTGATGGCACACCAGCTCCACTTCATCCACGGTCCTGGCCGATACCCGATCATGTCCTCAATGTTGTCATATAATTTATCAGCGCCTTGAGAGTGAAAACCAACACATTATATGGAGGCCCCAGGACAGGCGGCCGGGGTACAATCCACTCACTGATACTTACCATAAACCCAGGCTACAGCAATACATTCAAAGAATGCAACCCACAGGAGGCAGACACCGCTCGCTGCATAGTAGTCAAAAAGCTGGAATACATACATGCCGCCCTGTGGAAGATTAAAGAAATGAGGGTAAAGGGCCATATACACCTAAAAAGAGGAACTGGGCCATATACACCTGAAAGAGGGTACTGTGTCATATACACATCAAAAGGAGGGTATTGGGCCATATACACCTGAAAAGAGGATACTGGCCATACACACCTGAAAAGAGGGTACTGGGCCATACACACCTGAAAGAGGGTACCGTGTCATATACACATCAAAGGAGGTATTGGCCATATACACCTAAAAAGAGGGTACTGTGCCATATACACATCAAAGGAAGGTACTGGGCCATATACAAGTTTCCCAAGCAAGATGTCTGTGTAAGGGTCAAGCATCACATTACAATGTCATCTGTACAGAGAACAGCTGGAAAGAGTCCTTACCAGCGAGTTACCAGTTGCCCTATATTGCTGTGGTGGTATAAAAATGGCTCAGATATAAATGAAAGGGCCACCATGTGATACAGGAGGCGCCGCCAGACAAATCTGGACTTTATAGTGGCTCGTGAGGGGATTCCCAGGTGAAGGAATCCCCCATCCCCTTTTATACAACATCCATATTATATGCATGAAAAATAGGAACTTAAGTCTCCTCGTTAAGCAGCATACATATAGATTTGTGGAGAGTGGTCCCTTTAAATAGACTACAATGACTGATGAACTTGTGGAAAAAAACCATGTAAGCCCGTAGTCTGGAGCCGGCCTGGTACTGGAGTGGAAAATTAGGATTGCTTCATTTCCTACATTGCTAAAAAAATGCCCACAGCATTTACAGACAGCAAATAAACAAGAGCAAGCCCATCTGGACGCTCAGTACGAGGCGCCGCCACTCCGAGATATTCATCATGTTCTATGTACAGAGACAAATAGTAATACATAGAGGTGATCTGCATGGAAATATCCCAGGGGCCGGGAGACATTGCTGCAGGTGGCTCATGTAGAGCTGCGTACACAAGAAGGCGCTGGGAGCGTGATCTATGATCACACGGGGGTTTGACACTTCTTTGCACCTAGGATCCCACGGGCAGAGGTCTGACCGAGGGTCGGGTCCTGGGTACTTACCTCCGTGACCATAGTTAACCCCAGAAGATAGCTGAGGAAACACACGATAGCGATGAAGATCTCTCGCCTGTAACCCTTCCGTAGGAAGGACGGGTGCAGATCAACTAACGATGTGATCTGTCCTTCAACTTCAACAAACTGTCAGGAGGGAAAAGACGGGAGGGTGAGAGCGGGCAGCATGGCGGCAGCACGGGTACACAGCTGTCACCTCACACAGACCCAGTCATATCACTGTGTATCTAAGCCTAAGCCTAGCATGAGCGATACTGTACCAGGAAACCTGGAATCATACATTAGTAGTGGTTATAGGTAAAGACATTACATCGCTACAGCTGTAGGGTGGTGAATAGGTTAATCATGTCAAACTATGTCTTTGGAAGTTTGGAGGAAGGTGTACGTCACTGGAGTTCAGGTAGATCATTTTGTGTTATTAGCACTAAAATAGATCCCAAATTATTTAATTATAGAGGGTTTTCTTTTGCATACAGCTGCCAGCAGCCACCACTAGGGGGAGCTTATACTGTAACTATTGAGTTCAATGGCAGCTGTACAAATCCATCTGTATAGAAGATAGACAGAATCTGGCAGACAGACAGACGTCACACGTAAAGACTGTATTTGGGGACACGTACCTGGCTATCTAGTCCAAGCAACAAAAGCATTATAAAGAACAGGATCGCCCAGAAGGAGGGCAGAGGCATCATGGAGACGGCTTTGGGGTATGCGATGAAGGCCAAGCCAGGACCTAGAAAAATAAGAAAAAGGGGTAGGGGAGGGAGATTAAAGAAATCAGTCTGGTTCTGTACAAAGTGGAAGACGCAGCGCCCTGCCGGAGTGAGGGATTCAATCTGCTCCTGGCTAATTATTATGTCCGACAGCAAATTCCTATCTGATGTTCATTATCCTCTTACTGCACCAGAAAAGCGGAAAAAAATGGAGCCGGCATGTGTAAATGCCCCGTTACACGTAGCGATATCGCTAACGAGCAACCTCGCAGGGATGTCGCAGCGTGTGACATGCCGGAGCGATGAGCTCAATGATCACTGCGGAACGGCCAGGACCATTTTTCGGTCGCTGGTCTGCCGCTGTCACGCATGCATAGCGTATGCGACAGGGGCAACGACCAGCGATCTCCATCTGCGCCTGAGACCCTGAACGATCCAAGCGACCGTTGGGTGTCGGCGCATCACTGGGTGATCGCTGGTAGTATGCCTGTGTGGCATCTCACCAGCATCACATAGCGATGTGCCAGTGATCCCGATTGTGGGTAGGGTAGCTGGAACATCGGTATTGTAACTCGGCCTAAGAAAGGGTTCTCTAGAAAACCGTGTCACGTTTCCATACAGAGTTTTTGTAGGAGAAGCAGGAAACTGATGAAGCAAAACCTGCTGAAATGATCAAAATATCTGCTGCTAATAATATGGTGAACAGGACAGCTGGACTCCCATCGTGCCCTGGACAGTGGGAGTTGTAGTTCCAAAACTGACATTGAAGGGACCCGAACACTAGATAGTAATGACAGCCAAACTCGGGACAGACGGACCCTCTGAAGTGTTTGGGGGCTGTCAATCATCGCCCGATCCTTTCCTTTTCAGGGAAGACAAGCTGCTATCAGAGCAGCAGCGTCTCCATTCTGAATGCTCGTGTATGGGGGAGTTCGGAGAGATAGCAGTCTGCTGAACGAACAGCTCTCTCCTATGTTATGGCAGTTAAGAACAAAATCGACAGAATTAGGAGTGCAGCTCCGGATGTTAATGGAATATAATACAATGTGACATAAGATCCATACAAGATAAGTAAAGCGAAGTTCCAGGACATCATATGTAGATGCTGGAGCTGGGGTTCAGGCTCCTGTGCTGGATATAATACCGCAGCATTTCTATCTCCATATCAGGGGGGCAGGAGGAGGTAATAATTATCATCATATACTAATCAGCAGTGTAAGAGGCTCCCTGGGGAATACAGCGAGGACACAGACATGCAGTTGACTCTAAGCTATTCCTACAATCTCATGTCTCAGAACATTCTCTAAGATGTAGAAATAATCCTGTGAACCATCATCACTTTACTGAGAGCAGGAGGAGGACGGGGGCCTTCGCCGCTCAGTGACGCTCAGGGGGCCTGATGCTGGACACTGATATCTACACCATCACCCATCTGCAGAATGCGTTATTAACTAATGTCCAGCGACAAAGCCTGTATCACATAGAGCAAATATTGCTGGAGGGAAATAATGCTGATTAACTCTTTCATTGCAGGGTGTAAAAAATCAGCAGCGTTGTTTGATGTACTGCGGATGATAGAACCCCAACGCTGGTCAATTTACACCGCCCATGTACAAAACCATGTAAAATCTCACCCACAACGCTGAGAAAACCGCTGTGCATAACGCCATAGTGACATCTGCAATCTGGGACATGTATTATGGCGGCACAATCAGTAACCCAACTGCATAACCATATTTAACATGAGCCAGACTTTGCATTAGGGGGTAGGGGGCATACAGGGGTCTGATATGACAACCATTACTATGTTAGGAGGCCAACATTGTAGCTGCTTGTCAGAGTCCCTAAGTGCAGAGGTAGGTGAGCCGCCACGACTCAGGTCCCGCTCCCTAATTTACTATACACCCCATATTACCGGCAGAAGCGGTGTACTGGTATTGACTGGAGCTTTATCTTTATATAGGAATGTGACATTCAAAACATCGCACAGGAATGTTTATTATAGCCCCCCAAATTAGCAATAGTTGTAATGATCTCTCTAAGTAATGGTCCAATACATAAACAGGAGCGCTATTACATGTACAATCAGACATTTTTTTGTTTCCATCCTGTAGGAATCAGATGTTGGTAAAGGTTCTGTCACCCAACGCTCCGGCAGTCGGCGACAGCCCTCACCGTGTCGTGGTCATACAGTACCTGACTCTGCCACATCTGCAATGTCCACCCCTTGCTCTTGTGCCATGAAGCCCAGGACGGAAAAAATTGCGAAGCCAGACACAAAACTGGTACCGCTGTTGAGGCATCCCAGCAGCAAACAGTCCCTATGTCACACACATGTCACGGAGCAGTGTTAATGACCAACAGCAAAACCCGCACTCCACCCTCCCCCTCCGAGCGCTCACTTGCCTATAGCAGTTGTACTTGTACTTGTTGTAACTTCCCAGGGACGTCATGGCTCCCAGACAGATGGCATAGGAGAAGAAAATCTGGGTGCCGGCATCAATCCAGACCTGATGGTGAATGGAGACAAGAAGGGGAGTAAGAGGCAAATAACTAGACAGCAACGGTTAAAGTTACAGTCTCTGCCTGTGTCCTCATCACAAGACTTCCTGTCTCTGCACCTCGGCAGCTCTACATTACCACAACAACAAGATCCTTCATTTTCATAGTTGAGCTTGAAAAATGAAATCTGGATTTTAATTGTATAAAGCTCAAGATCCCTATGATAAAACTGAGCAAAGGGACAGGAAGTGTAGCCATGGGGACATAAGCCAAGACAATATAGGTAACTCAGGATTGAACTATATATGTAAAAATAAATAATCTACTGTATAAAAGCCCTATCCAGTCTGTAAATTTGTTCTGAAAACAGCGCCACCTATAGGACATTGTGTAAATTACAATTAATCTGGAAAATTACAGTTAAACAGGAAAGTGAATAAGCCCATGTGTTTGGTTGATCAGTCAAAGAAAACAGCACCACCTATAGGTTATATGTGACAGGGGATCCACATGCCGTCCGGGACACTGGCCGCAGCTCAGGCATTCATTATCGCATGTTCCTGGGTCCCTCTATCATACCCTTGGGGTGAACCCATCCTGCTGCTGCAACTCCTCAGTGTGCTGGGGGAAAGAGACAGCGCACAACAGGGGGACAGAGTGCACAGGGGAAGAGCCAGCACAAGGGAAGAGGACGCGCCCAGGGGGAAGAGGGAGCGCCCAGGGGAAGAGAGAGCTGATCAGTCAAAGAAAACAGCACTACTATAGGGTATCTGTGACAGGGGGTCCACATGCCGTCCAGGACACTGGCCACAGCTCAGGAATTCATTATCGCCTGTGCCTGGGTCCACTCCATCATACCCTTGGGCGACCCCATCCTGCTGCTGCCGCAGATCCTCAGTGTAAAGGGGGAAAGAGACAGCGCACAACAGGGGGACAGAACAAGCACAAGGGGAAGAGGCGTGCCCAGGGGGAAGAGAGAGCTGATCAGTCAAAGAATAAAGCATCACTAAAGGGTATCTGTGACAGGGGGTCCACATGCCGTCCAGGACACTGGCCGCAGCTCAGGAATTCATTATCGCCTGTGCCTGGGTCCACTCCATCATACCTTGGGGCAAACCCATCCTGCTGCTGCGCAGATCCTCGTGTAAAGGGGGAAAGAGACAGACTGCACGCGGGGGGAGAGAGGAGCGCGCGGGGAGAGAGACAGGGGGAGAGAGGAGAGCAGCAGGGAAGGGGCCAGCGGAGAGAGAGAGCGCACGCAGGGGCGAGAGAGAGAGAGCGCACGCGGGGGAGAGAGAGCGCACGCAGGGGGAGAGAAGAGGCAGCGCAGGGGGAGAGAGCGCACGCAGGGGGCAGAGAGAAGCGCACGCGGGGGCAGAGAGAGAAGCGCACGCGGGGGCAGAGAGAGGGCGCACGCGGGGGCAGAGAGAGGCGCACGCGGGGCAGAGAGAGGCGCACGCGGGGGCAGAGAGAGGGCGCACAGGGCGGGGCAGAGAGGAGGCGCACGCGGGGGCAGAGAGAGAGCGTACGCGGGGGCAGAGAGAGAGCGTACGCGGGGCAGTAGAGAGCGTACGCGGCAGAGAGAGAGCGCATGCGAGGCAGAGAGAGAGCGCACGCGGGCAGAGAGAGAGCGCACGCGGGGCAGAGAGAGGCGCACTGGGGCAGAGAAGTGCGCAAGGAATGTCAAGCAGCATCAGTGCCTGCCAAGCCACGACAACCCCATGCATCAGCAAATCCCCCCGCCCTCCTTGGTAGCACAACAAGTAGCAGAATAGTTGGACTAATAAACAATAGCACATTTCTTGCATTTAGCCCGATACAAGAGAATATGAAGGATAACACAAAAACTTTTTTCCCACTCGTGGTTAGTGGTTTGGGTGAAGCCATTTATTGTCAAACTACTGTGTTTTTCTTTTAAATCATAATGACGACCAAAAGCATCCAATGACCCTGATCAAAAGTTCACATCCCTGTGATTTTGGTCTGATAACATGCACAGAAGTTGACACAAATGGGTTTAAATGCTAATAAAGGTAACATCCTCACCTGTGACCTGTTTACTTGTAACCAATGTGTGGGCATAAAAGCTGAGTGAGTTTCTGGGATCTAGACAGACTCTTGCATCCTTCATCCAGCCACTGACATTTCTGGATTGTGAGTCATGGAGAAAGCAAAAGAATGTCAATGGTCTATAGGAAAAGATAGTTAAATTGTATAAAACAGGAAAGGGATACAAAAAGATATCCAAGGAATTGATAATGCCAGTCAGCAGTGTTCAGACTGTGATTAACAAATGGAAAACCAGGGGCTCTGTAAAAACCAAACCACATCAGGAAGACCAACAAAAATGTCAGCCACAACTGCCAGGAAAATTGGTCAGGATGCAAAGTAAAACCTACAAATAACATCAGCTGAAATACAGGACTCATTGAAAACTAGGTGTGGCTGTTTCAAGATGCACAATAAGGAGTCACCTGAAGAAAAATGGGCTGCATGGTCGAGTCACTGCGCAAATGCCACAAAGTATCCTCGCCGACAGGTCTCCAAACTTCTGGAACAAGGTAATTTGGAGTGATGAATCCACAATCGAACTTCTTGGCCACAACCATAAACGTTACATTTGGAGAGGTGTCAACAAAGCCTATGATGAAAGAACACCATTCCTACTGTGAAGCATGGACGCGAATCACTGATGATGTGAGGATGTGTGAGCTACAAAGGCACAGGAAACCTGGACAAAGTTGAAGGAAGGATGAATGCAGCACGTTATCAGCAAATACTGGAGGCAAATTTGCTCTCATCAGCCCAGAAGCTGCACATGGGACGCACTTGGACGTTCCAACATGACACGATCCAAAACACAAGGCCAAGTCGACTGTCATTGGCTACAGCAGAACAAAGTGAAGGTCTGGAGTGGCCATCTCAGTCTCCTGACCTCAATATCATTGAGCCACTCTGGGGAGAACTCAAGCAAAGCGCAGATCATGCAAGAAAGCCCAGGAATTTACAGGAACTGGAGGCTTTCTGCAAAGAAGAATGGGCAGCTTTACCATCTGAGGAATAAAGAGCCTCATCCACAACTACCACAAAGACTTCAAGCTGTCATTGATGTTAGAGGGGGCAATACACAGTATTAAGAACTGGGGGATGTGAACTTTTGATCAGGGTCATTTGGATGCTTTTGGTGTGTCATTATGATTTAAAAGAGAAAAACACAGTAGTTTGAAATAAATGGCTTCACCCAACCACTAACCATGAGCGGGAAAAAGAGAATGTGTTATCATTCAATATCTCTGAAAAAAGGCCAAGAAAGCAAAAAATCTATATATATGAAAATAAAAAAAATGTATATAAATAAATTCAATAAATTATATATATATATATATATACACACACGCACATATCACACACACACGCATATACATACAAAATATACATACAATACATACAAAATGTATTTTATGTCCATGTCTATAGATATATATGTATATACACATATACATACACTGGCAATCAAAAGAATGTACATGTAACAGAATGTAATCTACATTGATGAGCATTTGGCGGTGTTTGTGATGTTTGTGACGGGGTGCACATGCCACTACAACAGGGTTTTCCGTAATAACTAAAGTTTATCAATTAAAACCTTTATTTTACACAAAACGTGATAATCATAATTAGAGAACAGCAATGACTGTAGACAGAGAAGGTTTAAAAATAAATGTTGTGAAGGTTACAACAATCACAATCAGTAGGCAGTGTACAGGCCTTTGCTTTGTACAGCCTCTGCTGTGAAGTGTACAGGCCTTTGCTGTGAATGACTTCAGCACATCTGCGCCACAGGACATCACTAGTCTCTCACACTGCTCTGGGGGGATTTTGGCCACTCTTCTTCCAGTCTCTTCCACTGTTCTGTGAATGCTGTGGGTTTCTTGGCTATAACTGTCACTAAGGATTTCCCGAGGTTTCCTATTGGCTTTAGATCAGGACATTAGGTGGCTTTTCATTGTTTCAATGTTTTCTGTTCCAAGAACTGCTTTACCCGTTTTGCTGTGTGACGGGGACATTGTCCTGCATGAACATTGCTGGCTGATTGAGTGCTGAATGCAAGTAAAGAACCACGTGTTGTTGGAGAAGGGTCTGATACACACTTGCATTCACTCTGCCATGTAGCTGTATGAGAAGTCCAACCCCGGTGGCAGAAAACATTCCCCAAACCACAAAATGTCCTAAACCACCTTTCACTAACTTTTTTACACACTTTAGGTTCAGTCCTTCCCCAGTTTGTCGACGAACATAATGTTTCCCCATCAGACCCAAATACAAAACTTGATTTTATTACTAAAATTAACTGTGGACCACTTTCTCCACTGTGCGCACAACATGCCCCTCACCAAAGGTTTTTCTATACTTTTAATTATTTCTGCTAATAAGAAGTTTGGTCACTGCAGAGTGGGCTTTCAGTCCAAATGCTCTTAACCTCCCTGGCGGTATGATTATGTCAGGAATTTTGTGCTAAAAGCAGTACCATTTTTTTGCATGGAAATTTGGTGTTATGTACTGTCGGCCTGCAATTCTTAGTAATTACCTGATCAAAGAAGACTCTAGTAGACCACTCAGATGTGATAAAGTTTGAAACATAAAATCAAGAATTATAATAAAATAAATAATATAATTTTATTCAATAATCAATAATCTTATACCTGGCGGTATGATTATGTCTGGAATTTTGTACTAAGGGTACTTTCACACTAGCGTTTTTTTGAAATTGCGGCAGATGCGGGGAAAAAAAAAAACAATCTGCCGCGATCACCGCATAGCCGCCGCATAACCGCTGTACTTGCGGCGCGGTTGCGGTAATCGCCATAGTAAGTATAGGGGGACTTGCGGCAGGTGCGGCAAGTGCGGTTTTGCACTTGCGGCAGGTGCGGCTGCGAAAAAAAACGCGTTCAGCTGCGGTTTTTTTTTCGCGGCCGCACCTGCCACAAGTGCAAAACCGCACTTGCCGCACCTGCCGCAAGTGCAAAACCGCACTTGCCGCACCTGCCGCAAGTCCCCCTATACTTACTATGGCGATTACCGCAACCGCGCCGCAAGTGCGGTGGCTATGCGGCAATCGCAGCAGATGCGTTTTTTTTCACGGCCGCACCTGCCGCAAGTGCAAAACCGCATTTGCCGCACCTGCCGCAAGTCCCCCTATACTTACTATGGCGATTACCGCAACCGCGCCGCAAGTGCGGCAGCTATGCGGCAATCGCGGCAGATGCGGTTTTTTCACCGCATCTGCCGTGACCGCTTTCAGTAGCTTTCCAATATGTTCTTGGTTCCTGTTCACACAATGCAATAATGCAATAATACTTGTTAGCCATACGCTTTTTCCTTGAATATGAAGTGCTGGTGTGCAGCAGAATCTCCTTCTAGTAAGTATGTATATTTTCATGCTAGCACCCACCACTAGAGGTGTGCGCCCATCTTATATATTATATTGTATGTTTTTTTTGGTTGCAGCACCCTCCCCCCCACCCAGTAACTGCTATGAGAACCTACACATAGTCCTGATAATTTCCTTTATAAGCAGGTTTTAATTGCATACAGGGCATTATCCCATTCACATATCCAGACTGCAGACATGAGGTTTTTAGATAGGACCCAGTAGAGTGAAAAAACCTTGAAAGCGGTTACTGGGCTTCCGGATGTCGGCTATTACATTCTAACTAATTTTTCACATTTATTCTTAGATAGCTTTCATTAGCTTTCCAATATGTTCTTGGTTCCTGTTCACACAATGCAATAATACTTAGCCATACGCTTTTTCCTTGAACATGAAGTGCTGGTGTGCAGCAGAATCTCCTTCTAGTAAGTAAAAACAACATATACACACTATAGGGAACACACTTTTTTGTCACCGATATAGAGTGTCCTAAATGACCTTATTTCTTACTCCTGCCTAACAGTGGAGATTTATCGCATCCTATACATGTGGTGCCCTCACTCAACGGTGGCTTTCTTTTCCAATACCCCTTGTCTCTTATCCTTTCATAGTGAAAGGGACCTTCTTAGGGCAAGCCACCGTTGAGTGGTGGGCATCACATGTATAGAATGCGATAAATCTCCACTGTTAGGCAGGAGTAAGTAATAAGGTCATTTAGGACTCTATAATCGGTGACAAAAAAAGTGTGTTCCCTATAGTGTGTATATGTTATTTTTATTGTCTGTTAATCTGTGGGTCAATTACTTTTTAACTTTTGTATTAATAAAAGTAAAATGTTTAACTTAATTAAGTTGGTAATTCTGATCAATTTGATAGTTGTTGTAAAGATGCAATATTCTAGAAATCACAGACTTGGAACGACCAACTTCTGTTGCTCTGGCTGATAGGGGACCCCTTTGGCCTTCATCTGGACAACTTAATGCCGAAGGGTTTCAGTAACTTTGGAATGGCAAAATGAGTGCAAACTGGAAAGTTAGGCTGCCAGTTACATAGAGTTTGTCAGATAATTAAGGAAATTATCACATGGTGCCAAAATAACACCAATAACTTGCAGATGTCTGACAGTGTTCTATCATTTTGATCTGTGTCCTTTTTCATGCATCTCATTTAATTTTTATTCTGTGCTTTTGAATATATTTAATTTATGAAATAACCTTAAAATACTGATTTTACTCTATAGAGCAACACAATGACCTCAACATTAAGGCAATTGTGTGTTGTTCTCTAATCTTGATCGTCACTGTATAATGTCATACCCAAATGGCCTTCAATGACAAGTTACTAATATGTCTACTAGCCGAAGAGTTCACCTTATAGACAGAAGCCATCTGATAATAGTCCCTTTCCCTGCAGACCTTGAGGACACAGGGTTAGAGAACATGGCTGCTTTCTTCGAGAAACATCAAAGTTGTCCAAGTGTTGTGCTAGTAAATGAAAGGGATTCATCTGCAATATGGCTGATGTGACCGTTATCCCATAAATTGCCACTTGATCCACAGCAAGAGGAATCCGCTATAATTCCCTGCTGCTCCCCATATATTCCCCCGCAATGATAAAAGTTTACATAGATGGATGTGCATTCTATATAAGTGCAGAGGGAGCTGAGCAGACGTCCCCTGTGATTGCTCCTTAGCAACTCTCCCTGGTGCCGATTCCGGAGTGTTTATGGCATTTCCACTTTGCACAATTGCTCCCGACGGCATCTGCCTGAGCGACCAGTTCGGCTTAGCTCATACTGTTGTCAGAGCCTCCATTGACAGACTTGATGGGAACCCTTCATCCTCCCCTAAGGAGCAATTGTAGAAATATAAAATGATTCAAGCCATTGGAGATTTGGCCATTTTATTAGTTATGTGCTTCTGCTTTTTCCTTGCAGTCTAAGAGCCAGAACTTTCCTTTATTTTAGTTTCACCATATCTGTATGAGACCCACCATATCTATGAAGACCTCACCATATCTGTATGAAGACCTCACCATATCTGTATGAAGACCTCACCATATCTGTATGAAGACCTCACCATATCTGTATGAAGACCTCACCATATCTGTATGAAGACATATTTTTGCAGGACAAGTTGTAGTTTTGATCAATCCGACACCATTTATTGCACCATTTTCAACTGGAAAAAGTGTGGCATAATGGTGAAGAAAAAAAAAAGAAAGGGGGGAAAAAAAAAAAAAAAAAAAAAAAAAAAAAAAAATCGCAGCTCCAACGTTGTTTTTTGTTTTACCTTCGCTTATAGTACGATAGACCTGGTAACGTCATTCTCCAGGTCAGCACAATTATGTTAATTCCAACCTTGTACAGTATTTATTTTTCCACTGAATCCGGTGTGAAAGCTTATTTAAAGAGGTTTTCTACTACTAATGTAATTGCATTTCTTTTATCCTACTGTATATCTTCCTGACTAACACATTCCCAATATACTTCTACTTCTGCGGCCCATCCTGCTCTTGTGAGCTTATCTCTCTCTGATGCTCATAAATACCTGTTGTAGCTTTGATCCTCCCAGTCTGCAGACCGGAATTGGACTAACTGAGCAGGGCATGTAACTGGTGGAAGGTGGTGTGATCTGGCCATGCATGCCCAGACTGCAGTCACTCAGAGAGGCAGCCCCGCTCCCCCCCCAGTGACATGCCTTGCTCAGCTGTTCCAATTCCAGTCTGCAGACAGGGAGGATCAAAGCTACAACAAAGGTATTTACAAGCTTCAGAGAAATAAACATATAGGAGCAGGGTAGGTAGTAGAAGTATATTGCCTCAGTGTTAGTTGGGAAGAGTTAGAACAAATGAAAGGGGGTCACATTAGTAGTGGAAAATCTCTTTGTACAGGTTAAATAATTTTACATTTTGATAGATTGAACTTTTACAGAAGTGACAATACCAATTATGTTTATTTTTTTATTTTTAAACTGGAAAAATAAGAAGCAATTCATACATGTATTTTCATTTAATAACTTACTTATTTGTTTTTATATATATATATATATATTTTTTTTTTTTTTGCCTTTATTTTAATCCACTTAGTAGACTTGAATTTATGCTGACTTGTTCAATATGAAATTCTGGGCTTTACAGAGGTACCAAGGTGGTGACACCAAGGGCCTTCACTATGCCCCTGGGTGATCATGCCCAAAAAGGTTCGCCACTAACAGCGAGTCTTAAATGCCGCTGTGAGATTGAATGGGGCATTTCAGGGATTAGGTAGCAGAAATCAAATCTACTCCTGGCTGCTGCAGTTAGGGGTGCTGCTGGCTGTAAAATACCACTACCGAGCCCGCTCCATATACCTGCACCCAGCGTGTGATGCATGTATATCCTACATATCTGGAAAGTGGTAAGAAAGTTTGCAAGTAAATGGTGCACTCACCTGAGGGTCTGCTAAGCGGTTGATGTCCGGATAAAGATAAAACTTGATCCCTTCTGCAGCTCCGGGAAGGGTGACCCCGCGGATCAGTAAGACGAGAAGCATAATGAACGGAAACGTGGCTGTGAAATATACCACCTGCGGGGAGATCAAAAACACCACGGTCAGGGCCGCAGAGGCTTTACCTATAGGCATGTGGGCACATGTACAGAAATTGGGTGGAAAATTTCACAGGCACCAGCCATATAACGGGTCTGGCCGTCATTCCCTGGACGCAGGCATGCAGCAGCGTGTTATTTTGGCGGTGGCGCTCCACTATACAGATAGTAATGGGACTTCTTCATACCTACTAATATTAGACAGGCGCAGTGTCTTTCTTACCTTCCCTGTGGAGCGCACGCCTTTCCAGATACAGAAAAAACAGATCACCCAAGTGAGCAGAAGACAAAGCGCAAGGTCCCACTTCACTATGCCGATATCATCAATTCCCTTTGATAGACTAAGAACTTTATTCCTAAATGAAAGGAGGAAAAATCACTATTTACTTGATGGTAAACGGTCAGATCTGGAGGTTCCCCTTATAATAAGCAATTATTGACCCATTATCCTATAAGGGGGTGGTCTTCTCACATAGGAGGGCGCAGTCACACACTGCCATAACGTCCCGATGTTTACATCCTTTTCTGCCTCCCTGGGCTGGTGTGATTGTGCTAGTTCATGCCACCATGGCAGGAGGGACCTTCACTTATTCATACAATCTTCGCTTAGGACAAAGGTAAATTGGCTTGGGACACATAACAATACCATGGATGGACAAAGAAGGGCACTGTACGGTCCTGTGTGTGCTGAGCTGTCTGGCAGGCCATGTTACTCAGATCATTAATCACAGGGATTGGCTTTAATTCTATTTTAATTCTTCCCTTTGGCAGGACATACACCCAACAAATGCCTTGAATGTCTGACAGCGAGAGGAGCCTCCTGCATCACATAACTAGATTGCTGTCAACCTAAGGGGAATGTCAGATAAAGTGTTCATCAGGGCAGTAGTGCACACAGCATGAAGCCACCAGACACAGGAGCTCACAATCTAGTGTTTGGCAGTTGTCATCCATCGTTATCAGGCTATAAATATGTAATTATGTACAGATGAGTTCCTGTGAGCTGTAGTGAGGTCATATTGGCAGCACGGTGGCTCAAGTGGTTAGCACTGTAGCCTTTGCAGCACTGGGGTCCTGAGGTTCTGGGTTCAATTCCCACCAAGGACAACATCTGCAAGGAGTTTGTATGTGCTCCCCATGCTTGCGTGGGTTTCCTCCGGGCACTCCGATTTCCTCCCACATTGTAATTGTAAAGACATACTGATAGGATGTTTAGATTGTGAGCTCCAAGAGAGACAGCATTACTCATGTATGTAAAGTGCTATGGAATTAATAGCGCTATATAAATGAATAAATTATTATTGTTATTGGTGCTGCTGAACAGGGATGGGCTGCCGTTTAGAAAGGAGCCGCCATACACAGAGGGTTGCCGCACAGAGAGGAGCTGCCGTACAGAGAGATGGGCTGCAGTTCACAGAGGGCTGCCGCACATAGAGAAGGGCTGCTGTGCAGAGGGGCTGCCGTATATTGAGGAGCTGCCGTACAGAAAGATGGGCTGCAGTTCACAGAGGGCTGCCGCACATAGAGAAGGGCTGCTATACATAGAGGGGATGCCATACAGAGAAGGGCTGCCATACAGAGAAGGGCTGCTGTATATTGAGGGGCTGCCGTACAGAGAAGTGCTGCCGTACAGAGAAGGACTGCTGTATATTGAGGGGCTGCTGTATATTGAGGGGCTGCCGTACAGAGAAGGGCTGCCGTACAGAGAAGGGTTGCTGTATATTGAGGGGCTGCCGTACAGAGAGGGGCTGCCGTACAGAGAGGGGCTGCCGTACAGAGAGGGGCTGCCGTACAGAGAGGGGCTGCCGTACAGAGAGGGGCTGCCGTACAGAGAGGGGCTGCCATACAGAGAGGGGCTGCCGTACAGAGAGGGGCTGCCGTACAGAGAAGGGCTGCCATACAGAGAGGGGCTGCCGTACAGAGAAGGGCTGCCATACAGAGAGGGGCTGCCATACAGAGAGGAGCTGCCGTACAGAGAGATGGGCTGCAGTTCACAGAGGGCTGCCGCACATAGAGAAGGGCTGCTGTGCAGAGGGGCTGCCATACAGAGAAGGGCTGCCGTATATTGAGGAGCTGCCGTACAGAAAGATGGGCTGCAGTTCACAGAGGGCTGCCGCACATAGAGAAGGGCTGCTATACATAGAGGGGATGCCATACAGAGAAGGGCTGCCATACAGAGAAGGGCTGCTGTATATTGAGGGGCTGCCGTACAGAGAAGTGCTGCCGTACAGAGAAGGACTGCTGTATATTGAGGGGCTGCTGTATATTGAGGGGCTGCCGTACAGAGAAGGGCTGCCGTACAGAGAAGGGTTGCTGTATATTGAGGGGCTGCCGTACAGAGAGGGGCTGCCGTACAGAGAGGGGCTGCCGTACAGAGAGGGGCTGCCGTACAGAGAGGGGCTGCCGTACAGAGAAGGGCTGCCATACAGAGAGGGGCTGCCATACAGAGAGGGGCTGCCGTACAGAGAGGGGCTGCCGTACAGAGAAGGGCTGCCATACAGAGAGGGGCTGCCATACAGAGAGGGGCTGCCATACAGAGAGGGGCTGCCATACAGAGAGGGGCTGCCGTACAGAGAGGGGCTGCCGTACGGAGAAGGGGTGCCGTATATTGAGGGTCTGCCAAACAGAGAGGGTCTATTGAACACACTGTTTGCTGTACAGAGAGGGGCTGTCATACAGAGAAGGGCTGCAATATAGAGAGGGGCTGCCATATAGAGAGGGGCTGCCATTCAGAAGAAGCTGGGACTCCCTCAGTAGGAGGCGGAGCAGCAGCCATATTGTCATACCCAGTTTTCCCAGGATAATAAAGCTGGACAAAGCTTGATTTCTCTTTTTTCATCTGTACGTTTTTCATTGCGATTTCTCTAGTATCACAGACAGACACATTCCAGCGACGCCGCAGAGTCCGGCTGTCACCTCGTCATTTCTGACCCCCATTTCCTGAACATCTGCGGGTCCCAAGAGAACGTTATTCCCGCTGAGTAAACAAAGCTGAGTGAACCTGCACGATGGCGTCACAGTCACTAAAATCCGCCACCCGTGGATTATAGCGTTTTCTTTTCTGTCATAACACGGAAACAGTCAGATGCTGTAACCAAATCTGTGTCTGGCTTCCCCCCCTACATTCTGGCTGTAAACATCAGGCGGCCCCTCATAATGTGCCAGACTGCCCGTGGCCATACAACTTCCTAATTAGTAAGAAGGCGCCATAAGCAAAAAAAGTGTATAATAATGACAAATTGTTGCAAATTAACTCATTTGTTAAATCCCAAATCAGAGGCCTCATTTCCCATAGCAACCATTTATCCATAGCAACCATTTACTCAGCGCAGGCTGTAAACTGAAAGCCGAGCTTTGATTGGTCGCCATAGCAGCAAATCAGGTGGCTCATTTTATTTCTCATACGGCCTTACATGAATGAGAATTGGGATCTGATTGGTTGCTATGTGTAGATGTAAAGCCGCCGTTCCAAAGCTTCAACAAAACAAGAGGGATCAGGACATCAAAGCTGCCAGCGTCTATTTTAGATCTAAAGTATTTATCTGCCAACGTCCCCGGACAGTGAGACGCCGCAGTCAGATCGAGCAGATGGCGCCTGGTGTCTATTAATATCCGAATAAATACAATATATTGTGTAACACAAAGGAGGACATAAGTCACAGGCGGGTAAAGGAGTCCCCAGAAAGCACCTACAGGAGTCATGGACTCATCCGTACAAACCCTAGTCAACAGTTTCCTAATTCAATACTTGACGAGCGACAACTCACTACCAATCGTTCCTACACATCAGCACCTCCATGTTTTTCTAATCCTGGACAATCCCTTTAAGCACAACTCCCTCCCATCACAATGTATGGAGCGGTGCCACTATCGGAGGCCACAGCCCCATCAACACGGTGATCAGTGATTGTATCTGGGGCAGGACCCCAAATATCCGACACCACCGATCCTAAGGGTACCGTTACACGTCACAATATCGTTCCGATATCGCATGTAATTTCACGGGAGCGCACACGTTTTTGGCACTTGTGCAAGATCGCATAGGAGATGTCACACAGGGAGATATCGGCAGGCAACGCAACTAGGATGTTGTACGCAACTTTTGTGCAACCCAGCATCCGAGCATTAACATTGGAGTGAATAGGGGAAGTTGCGTTCTACATCGTAGTTGCGCCATCACACTGCACGATCATGCCAGATCGCATATGCAACACTGCACTGTTGAAGAGCTTGCACAATGTTCTTGCAATATCATCCTTGCTCTGTTACACCACACAACGCACCAACGATATCAACTGCAACGGCCACACCACGTGACTTTTTGTCGATGTTGCATTGCGATATTGCGACGTGTAACGGTACCCTAAGGCCCCCTCAATTACCAGTCAATTTATTTGTTTTTGCACTTTAATTTTTTTTCCTCCCCTTCTTCCATATTTTTTTTTTATTTTTCCATCAATATAGTAGTCATCTTGAGTTCTAATTCTGAATGACCCCATTCATTTTATCATATGGTGTAATGAAAAACAGGGAAAAAAATTCCATGTGAATTGGTGAAAAAATGAGATTCCGACAAACTGTTTGGAATTTTGCTTTACTGCGTGGTAAAAGAGATGTCAGTATGACTACAAGACCAAAATATTTTTGCATTTTTTTAATTATTATTTTTATTATTATTATTATTATTATTGTGGCTTAAAAAAAATTTGTGACCTGGAACTTCCTCCCCCCCCCCCCCCCCTCCTCTCCATCAATGGAGCCGTGTCAGCTTTCATTTTTATGTGCTAAAATGTCATTTTTTATTGGTAACATTCTGGGCACGGCTCTATGACAGCTTGTTTTCTATTGCATTTTTGGAACGGTGACAGAGAAACATTAATTCTGGTGCTTTTATTTTTTTATTTCCTTTTCCGGTGTGCACAGTTTAGCTAAATTCATTTTAAATTTTGATGATGATACTGTATAAGTCTTATTGTTGCGTAGGGTGAACGTTCACGTTTTAAAAACTTTTTACTTAGCTTAATTTTTTTTATGCCCCCCTACATAACGCTTGATCTAAATACTGCAAAATTTTAATATCACATTATGTTGCACAAATAGTGACCTCTTAGGAACACAAGCCCACCACGAGGCTTCATAGGTGTGCTAAGATGGCGACAACCACCATGGGAACCAATCAGAACTCAGCAATTCTAACCCCAATTGTTTCCACTACAGGCAGGGGATAGGTGTGTTATAAAGAGCAGGTTAAGGACCCCTCCATAGGATGCACCTTTAAAATCCAGGACGAACCCTTTAACTACAGCCGTACTTGGGAACGTTGGGTGACATTTTCACCAAGCATTCACAGCTTTCTAAACAGTAAATCTGCCAAATCATACACCGATACATCCCCGTACCAAGTTACAAGGCAGAATTCCCAGCTTGCAATCATATCTGCTTCCAGGAAAGGTGGGAGACAATCGATACGGCCACCATCACCCCCCCCCCAGGGCTCGCTCATTATCGTAGATTAGTTTAGCACCTTTGTTCCTCAGTTTCCTCCCATCTCAATGTCCACACGGGTTCTGACCCTACACAGGTGCCAAGCTGGCACTTAATCTGTATGCCAAAGCCAAGATGGGACCGCTCCAAAACTTCGCAGTCAATAATTAACCGACAGGACAAATAAAGCTATGACTGGGCGATTATATACAGGGAAGGGGAAGTTACTGATAAGAAAGTCCCATGGGCGTTGTATCATAAAGTTTACAATAACAGAGTGACCGACATTTTGGTGCACCATGAGTGTTAAAGGGGTACTCCCATCTTAGTAAAGGGGTTGTCTCTATCTGGATGACCCCAGGATGTTGGATAAAGTAAAAAAAAAATATCGTATAAATATATATGGTATGTATACTTGTCTCCCGAAACGGTACCATTGCTCTGCTCTCGGCACGTGTCCACCTCCGGTCTCATGAAAAAGACAATTGCTGCAACTAATCATCAACTAATTGAATGCAGCCTTTACAGTGATGTCTGAGCAGAAGATCAGCGGTAATCAGGGCTGAGAGCAGAGCGGTGCTGCTTGTTCAACTTGTTATCCAGCACTCTTTGGTGACAAAAAATAAGGGGTTGTCCGGTAGAGGAAACGTTTTCAACTGATGGAATATTACTAGGACATGATAAGTGGATGCCGACTTATGAGGCTCATAATAATCCTACATTTTACGCTGTGTCCCCCTTCTAACTTTTCTCTAAAGGATAGCGCTCCTGGCCCTCAGCTGTGCTGGACCGCGTGCGGCCAGGGCCGTCAGTGAGAATGGAAAGAAATGTGACAGCGATTTGGGACTACACCAATAACGCAGCCCCGTCATTCTTAGGATTAGTCAAGGTGACAAAGGTCGGGCTCCCACCTTACCCTCACAATCTGCAATCACTAAATGAGATGGGAACATTATTTTATTCATAAAGATCAACATTAGAGTACAATACTCTGAAAGAGGTTGCCCATTCCTTTTTCAGTTCGTGTCAGAATAGCAAAGGTAGAAAGGGGTTAAATTGTCGCGCCGCTGTTGTAGATTAAAGCTTGAGATAGGATTTTCAAATTAAGTGATTTCATTTTGACGCGTTTCGCAGTCACAGCTCCTTCTTCAGGAAGAAAAATCAGAGCTGGACACCTGACTCAGGAATGCATGAAAATAAAATCACTTCATTTAAAGATCATCTCTCAAGCTTTCATCTTCAGCAGCATGACAATTTCACCCCCTTGTACCTCTACTGTTCTGACATTGCACCATGAGGACTGCAGCGGCCGTTGTTTGGGATTATATACCTTCTATAGTGGTTGTGACCATTCACAACCACCCCTGGTGAGCGACCCTTCACTATATTTGCTTATCTGGTACTTCCTGGATAAAACCCTGCACTCTGAACAGCTGCATTCTGAACTGCTAAGGCCCCTTTCACATCAGCGGCATTAGAAAAATGCGGCAGTTGCAGTGAAAAAAAAACGCATCTGCCGCATTTACTGCATAACGGCTGCCCTTGCGGTTCACCTGCGGCAAGCCCCATGCAATGTCTGTGGGGCATGCGGCAGGTGCGGTATAGCTGCGTTTTCGACAATTGCGGCAGCGAAAAAAACGCAGTTAGCCACGGTTTTTTCGCGGCCGCATCTGCCGCAAGTGCCAAAACCGCACTTGCCGCACACTTACCGCAAACCCCATAGACAATGCATGGGGCTTGCCGCAAGCGAACCACAAGTGCGGCCGTTATGCGGTAAATGCGGCAGATGCGTTTTTTTCACCGCAACTGCCGTATTTTTCTAATGCCGCTGATGTGAAAGGGGCCTAAGACATGCATACCGTGAATATAAGACTATAGAAATTGCAATGGGTGACCTTAGCATACCGTAGGTACCCAGTAGGAAGAAACACCTCGACGTGGTTACTAGGCGGATATAGAAATGGCCATCTTTATATGCCAAGTGTCTCATTTTTCCATATATTTCCTTAGCAATATTGCAATTCTATATTCATGGTATGCATGTCTTATCAGTTCAGATGTGTTTTGTTTGGTATCTTGAAAACAGTGAGAAATTTAAATCAAGTCTATTAGAAAGATGAAGAATGACTGTGTGTAATAATTAATATGCCACTGATTTTTTGTTTTCTTCTTGGTACATAATGATTGGTTTTAGTTCCTTGCACTAATTGGAAACAAAAATTTCCATAGAGAGAAACCTTAGATATCTTTTATCATCTACCCCTTTAACTGCATCAGGATGAGCCAACACGATGGACTCGGCATATGTACTCACTCCCAGAACTCTGTCACTGGGGAGGTGAAGTTGGTGGAGTTCATTGACAGCCACGTGGTCATGTTCTTCCGAAACGTGTCCTCCACGCAGGTCGGGGTGTTCCACGGCTGGTGGCACAGGGCCCACGGCAGCTGGCTTTGAAAAGACTGGAACAAGTAATAGACCCCCCAGGCCAGGATGACAATGTAATAGACGTTGAGGAGAGACACGATGACAATAGAGGCGTAGCCAATTCCTGGAGCGGAGGAAACACAAAGAAAAGGCTGTAAGTACACCAGATTTACATGGGGATACATTGTTTCTGCTGGATTTCTAGTATAGATCATGTGACGACCCTGGCAGGGATCACAGAGCACGAGGTGACGCTCCACGAATCCTGCAGCATAATGGACTATTGTTACTGCACATAATGGCTACATCCAACAGGACTCCCACATGGTTATACTGGAAGTGACATCCAAGAGTGAGAAGGTCACAAGTGCAAAGCTAACGGGTAATTACATCTCCGACCTGTATGGCTTATCCTAGAGATGCAGGTCTCGGGTCTCTTGGCCATTTTTAGAAGTCCCATAGAAGAGAATGCAGAACGCTGCATATACACACATCAAAGGTACAAGAACATAGATTTGTACATGTACCACCATATACAGTGGATACGGAAAGTATTCAGACCCCTTTACATTTTTCACTCATTGTTTCATTGCAGCCATTTGGTAAAATCAAAAAATTTCATTTTTTTTCTCATTAATGTACACTCTGCTCCCCATCTTGACTGAAAAAAAAATGAAATGTAGAAATTTGTTCAAATTTATTAAGAAAGAAAAACTGAAATATCCCATGGTCATAAGTATTCAGCCCCTTTGCTCAGTATTGATGATAAGTATTCAGCCCCTTTGCTCAGTATTGAGTATTTGCACCTTTTGAGCTCGTACAGCCATGAGTCTTCTTGGGAATGATGCAGTTTTCCCCCCTGGATTTGGGGATCCTCTCATTCTTCCTTGCAGATCCTCTCCAGTTCCATCAGGTTGGATGGTGATCGTTGGTGGAGCCATTTTCAGGTCTCTCCAGAGATGCTCCATTGGGTTTAGGTCCGGGATCTGGCTGGGCCGGTCAGGAATGGTCACAGAGTTGTTCTGAAGCTGCTCCTTTGTTATTGTAGCTGTGGCTTAGGGCCATTGTATTGTTGGAAGGTGAACCTTCGTCAGGTCTGGAAGAGGTTTTCATCCAGGATATCTCTGTACTTGGCCGCATTCATGTTTCCTTCTATTGCAACCAGTCGTCCTGTCCCTGGAGCTGAAAAACACCCCCATAGCATGATGCTGCCACCACCATGTTTCACTGTTGGGATTGTATTGGGCAGGTGATGAGCAGGGCCTGGTATTCTCCACACATACTGCTTAGAATTATCACCAAAAAGTTCTATCTTCGTCTCATCAGACCAGAGAATCTTATTTCTCATAGTCTGGGAATCCTTCATGTGTTTTTTGCAAACTCTATGCGGCTTTCATATGTCTTGCAAAGAGGAGAGGCTTCCGTTGGCCACTCTGCCATAAAGGCCCGACTGGTGGAGGGCTGCAGTGATAGTTGACTTTGTGGAACTTTCTCCCATCTCCCTACTGCATCTCTGGAGCTTAACCACAGTGATATTGTGGTTCTTCTTTACCTCTCTCACCAAGGCTCTTCTCCAACAATTGGTCAGTTTGGCTGGACGGCCAGGTCTAGGAAGACTTCTGGTGGTCCCAAACGTCTTCCATTTAAGGATTATGGAGGCCACTGTGCTCTTAGGAACCTTGAGTACTGCAGAAATTCTTTTGTAACCTTGGCCAGATCTGTGCCCTGCCACAATGGTCTCCGAGCTCCTTGGGCAGTTCCTTTGACCTCACGATTCTCATTTGGTATGACATGCACTGTGAGCTGTGAGCTCTTATATAGACAGGTGTGTGCCTTTCCAAATCAAGTCTTATCAGTTTAATTAAACACAGCTGGATTCCGCTGAAAGAGTAGAACCATCTCAAGGAGGATCACCTCCAGAACGCCTCCTAAGCTAGCAAAACATGTCCCTGCAGCATCCTATCACTAATCTCACACTCCTTTTGTCTCCTAAAAGCATCCTGTGAAAGTGCATAAAAACGTTTTAAAACTCACTCATTAGAGATTATAATTAGCAGGGGCCATATTCTTTAGCCCTTAGGGCGTGTTGTTTTGCAGCCTCCAGGATCCACCCTCTCTGTCTGTGCTGCTTTGCTTGTGCAGACATTTCCCTCCCCCCCTCTATCACTCACAGAATGCAAATCATTAGTCCTGCCTTCAGCTCCACATCACAGCAGCACAGACAGAGTGAGGGTGGATCCTCGAGGCTGCAAAACAACATGCCCTGGTGACTAAAGAATATAGCCCCTGCTAATTATAATCCCTAATGAGTAAGTATTAAAACGTTTTTATGCACATTCACAGGATGCTTTTAGGAGACAAAAGAAATGTGAGATTAGTGATAGGATGCTGGAGGGACATGTTATGACAGCTTATGAGGCGTTTTGGAGGTGACAGGATCCCTTTAAATATGAGTGTCTGGGCCAATTTTCTTTTTTTTTTATAAATTTACAAAAATTTCTACATTTGTTTTTTCAGTGAAGATTGGGAGCAGAGTGTACATTAATGAGAAAAAAATAACTTCTTGACTTTACCAAATGGCTGCAATGAAACAGAGTGGAAAATATAAAGGGATCTGTAAATTTTCCTCATCTGTTCTTCTACCCTTTTCCTCTCATTTGGTGCCAGATTTCTGTAAGGTTTTGTGTATTATCTGTATACAGGTCTCTAGTGTTTGTTTTTAACTTGTCTTATAATACAACCATGATTGACCCGTTATCTGGGGCCTCTTAACATATTCAGTATATCATCCCCGACTAAAAAGCTGCAGACACAGGACAGGCCCAGAATAACCCCCCACCCCCACCCCATCCTGGCACAGGCCCTGCACTGTAATATTACAGCATAGCACTGCTCCCAGCCAGGCAGGAGTTATCACATCTCACATCACTGCTGACATGTCCGCCGGATCTCATAAATCTGGAGTCTAAATGTATAACGAGAATCAGACTCCTAATATGTAAGGAAATGATTAGGCTTTATCCTCCTGTCGCTACAATATAGATAACCGAGTTACATTATCCTGTACCCCCCAGTGTCATTATCCTGTACCCCCCAGTGTCATTATCCTGTAACCCCAGTGTCAGTGTTATTATCCTGTGCCCCCATTGTCATTATCCTGTACCCCCCAGTGTCATTATCCTGTACCCCCAGTGTCAGTGTCATTATCCTGTGCCCCCATTGTCATTATCCTGTACCCCCAGTGTCAGTGTCATTATCCTGTGCCCCCAGTGTCATTATCCTGTGCCCCCAGTGTCATTATCCTGTACCCCAGTGTCATTATCCTGTACCCCCAGTGTCATTATCCTGTACCCCCAGTCTCAGTGTCATTATCCTGTACCCCCAGTCTCAGTGTCATTATCCTGTACCCCCAGTGTCAGTGTCATTATCCTGTACCCCCAGTGTCATTATCCTGTACCCCCAGTGTCATTATCCTTTACCCCCAGTGTCATTATCCTTTACCCCCAGTGTCAGTGTCATTATCCTGTACCCCCAGTGTCATTATCCTGTACCCCCAGTGTCATTATCCTGTACCCCCAGTGTCATTATCCTGTACCCCAGTGTCATTATCCTTTACCCCCAGTGTCAGTGTCATTATCCTTTACCCCCAGTGTCAGTGTCATTATCCTGTACCCCCAGTGTCATTATCCTGTACCCCCAGTGTCATTATCCTGTACCCCCAGTGTCATTATCCTGTACCCCAGTGTCATTATCCTGTACCCCCAGTGTCATTACCCTGTACCCCCAGTGTCAGTGTCATTATCCTGTACCGCCAGTGTCAGTGTCATTATCCTGTACCGCCAGTGTCATTATCCTGTACCCCAGTGTCATTATCCTGTACCCCCAGTGTCAGTGTCATTATCCTGTACCCCCAGTGTCAGTGTCATTATCCTGTACCCCAGTGTCAGTGTCATTATCCTGTACCGCCAGTGTCAGTGTCATTATCCTGTACCCCCAGTGTCCGTGTCATTATCCTGTACCCCAGTGTCCGTGTCATTATCCTGTACCCCCAGTGTCCGTGTCATTATCCTGTACCCCCAGTGTCCGTGTCATTATCCTGTACCCCCAGTGTCCGTGTCATTATCCTGTACCCCCAGTGTCCGTGTCATTATCCTGTACCCCCAGTGTCCGTGTCATTATCCTGTACCCCCAGTGTCATTAACCTGTACCCCCAGTGTCATTAACCTGTACCCCCAGTGTCATTAACCTGTACCCCCAGTGTCATTATCCTGTACCCCCAGTGTCAGTGTCATTATCCTGTACCCCCAGTGTCAGTGTCATTATCCTGTACCCCAGTGTCAGTGTCATTATCCTGTACCCCCAGTGTCAGTGTCATTATCCTGTACCCCCAGTGTCAGTGTCATTATCCTGTACCCCCAGTGTCATTATCCTGTACCCCCAGTGTCATTATCCTGTACCCCCAGTATCATTATCCTGTACCCCAGTGCCAGTGTCATTATCCTGTACCCAAGAGTCGGTGCCTCTAACTTTAGTACAGGGTTTTGCAGTCACATCCTGGGGCTGAGGAGCAGAACAATGGCTGCCATCACAGCAGTATGAGGTGTTCTTACCTGTGAAGATTGGACAGATCTTCTCCCAGCAGGTGATTCCACCCTCTGATGTAAACTGTCCTAAAACAACCTCCAGGAAGAACACAGGTAACCCACCCCCAAACAGGAAGATGAAATATGGGATTAAAAAAGCACCTGTAAAAAAGCAGGAGAATGGAGTCAGCAGATACCCGGCTGCTTCATACAAGCAGGTACAAAATGGCAAGAAAACAGAACAGTTGTGAGATTTCCTTCAGTAAGAAGTCACTGCTATAAGACCTCATGTCCTATGAAAACACTGAACTAGCAGAGCCCCAAGGAAGGAAGCGTTATCCTGAGGACTCGGGTATCGGGCTCTATAGAGTACAGTCATCCAAGCCCGACACCTCCAGGTCCAGTACACGACCAGGCAGAATTATACTTGTCCACTGATTGTTCCACTCCTGGTTTTGGCTACAAATAATGAAGTAAAAAACTCAAATACTGAATGTGTGAACGTGGCCTAAGGCTGGGACTACACAGAAACTTTAGCAGTGACAAAGGTCACAAGCAAATTGGTAAAAAATCCACCTTTCTGTGCCTTGCTTGCACTCGGCACTTGGTGTACCTGGGGGCTCACTTCCATCCCCATCCACCTGCATTACGCTGCAATGTAGAAGTGGCATGGTCGGAGCAAGCTGAACCTGTGTGATGGCCAAAGTCGTACTGTAGGCCCAGCCTAAGAAGCAACTACACTGACACATTGGAGCAAGTCTCAGCAGTGTGAGCAGCACTGGGTCAGCTCTACCTTCAGTAAGAACAATAAATATAATGTAGTAAGAGTGATAGCGAGGCAAGGCCACGGTATATGTGCAGGATGCGCTGTGACTCACCTCCGCCGTTCTTATAGCAGAGGTACGGGAACCTCCAAACATTGCCGAGACCAATGAAGCCTCCGGCCACTGACAGCAGGAAGTCAATCTTGCTGGCCCACTTTTCCCTCTGTGGGGGCTTCCCGTCGGCCTCATCCTCCGGCCGGGTCCCCGGACTCTTTCCTGGAAATGGCTTTAGGATGTCTTTGTGAAAGTCCTTCAAACACTGCAGTTTTTCCTTGTTGGACATCTTTGTATCTAAGAGAGATAGACGTTGACAAGAACTGAGCTATGAACAACAGGAGGGCATGTATCACTGAGCTCTGACCTCACACCCACACCTTGGTCTTATATTCTGGTCACATCCAGAGCTGCATTCAAAGTGGAAATGCAAATGGTGCAAATATACAGCAACAAAGTTGTCTGATTTGGCGATTCCAATGTATATGGGGGCGCATCTTTCCATCAAGAACACATGCACACTCATCCAAGCGGAGCATGCATATAAACATGTATGGGTAAGTCAGCAGGAACAGGCCTTAAAGTTCAGCGATGTGTAATGGTCACCTGAGCTCCCACAATGCACAGCTTCCTATTAACAAGAAAAAAACAGCAGAACTGTGCATGCAGCTGTAAAAGGACTGGATGAGGATCCAGGGGCACAATGATGTGGCACAAGTCTTACTGCAACTTTGTTCTTGGCTAATAGAAAAAGTTAAAAAAAAAGTTTTTTATTAAAAAAGTGAAAGGAGTTCCTGATATGGTCAAGACCCTCCATACATGAACACCCCAATCCCCCACCCTACGAAAGCCGCAGGCGAGAAGGCATCTGCTTCTCTGTGACTCACCCTCAGTGCATGACATAATGACTCAAGCAGTCCGTGCCCTCCATGCCCAGATAATGCCACAGGGAGTGGGAGACAGATTCATTTTCTGACGCCAATAGTAACCCTTTCTATGCCGTGATGTAAGGGGATGGAGGGTGCTCACTCGCTGAAATGTAAAGGAATCTGCTCAGAGTAGTTGTCTGTCCTATTCCCCTGCTGTTCAGCATTGAGTCCATGCTTGTGAGAAATTCAATGCCTACCGCTGACCACGAGTGACCTATAGAGCCTCATCAATAGGATTCCATGGGCATCGAGGGACATTACCCCAGTGGATTACAACAGAATTTCGAGGATTTCTTTTGAATTAATAGATTGGTGAAAGAGGGAGTGTAGGGAGTCTGTATTAAAATAAACTATTTCCAGTGTCTTTTTTTTTTTTTTTAACTTTACACTTACCGGATTAGTAATGTGGGTGTCTGATAGACACATCTCCATTACTAACCAGTGGGCGTGATGCCGGCTGTCAATTCACAGCTGACAACAACCCTAAAAATATAACCCTGGTTGCCACTTCATCAAGGCAACGGGAACAGCTGTGAAAAGCACTAAAATTGCCCTGATGAAGTGGCTATGAGCCATGAAACACGTGTAGGCATAAATAAGCAGAGTGTGTGATTAACTCTGTGTTTATCTTTGTGGTCAGTGTGGCATTTCATCCCAGCTCTTTTCACCCTTATCTGGATTAAGCACTAAAATTGGCGCATCTAATGGATGCTCTACTTCTAGGGTTCCTGCAGGCTGGTATATTTAGGCTGGGAAAGGCCAAAAAAACATGGATCATCCAGACTGCTAATAGCAGCCCCCAACTGTCAGCTTTACCTTGGCTGGTTATCAAGTATACAGCGGACGCCACGTCGTGTTTTGTTTCATTATTTATTAGTTAAATAAGGCTAAAAATACCCTTTAGTGTCCCATGAAAGGCACTTAAAGGAGCAAGTCTACAATATGTAGGGGCAAGACATTGCTTTGGTCAACTTCCAGTGGACAGTGTGTGTTGAGCATCGCATCACCAGGACCTATATAGACCCGATGATGCGATGCGGCCGACTAATCACAGCCATGCCAGTGCTCGGTATGGCTGTGATGGATCCGGAAGTGACCAAAGCTGAAAAGCTTGTTGATTGGCTGCGCTGTATCTTTTCAACAAGCTTAATTCGACTACCGAACACTAACCGTAACACGGACTTCCGCTTAGATGTTCGTTTTCGGAATTCAGCACCGAACACAAGGTGTCCAGTATGAGCTCCAAACTTACCGGTCAGGTTCGCTCATCCCTAATTAAAGCCCAAAACTGCTGGGTACCTAATGTGCTCAGCAAGTGTGACACCGGTTTTTTCTGACTTTCACCAGTCTCCTAGAGATGCGGATTATCTGTCAGATATACCAGGAAGAATCTTTGCAATTTTAGAATTCTCAGCACAAGAAAGATGAACGACCACCGCAGTGTATGATCCAGTATCCGTAGCCGGGCAGCTCACCTGCAGGTTGTATTGTAGAGTGCGCCATCACTTCCGTGCCAGGCGGCTCTGCACCTGTATCTTCACATCTCCAGGGACACAATTATATATTATTGATGTTTCTACACAAATAACCCAACAGCAAAAGAAATGTTCCTTAATTATGATTACATCGGCTGGTAATGAGGGAAGCGTTATCAGTCCTGTCGTTAACCCTTCTGCAGCCAAGTGTGTACAATGAAGCTCTAACTGATACCAGAGCCTAAATACAAATGATAGGAGCGCTGACACAGATGATGTCATCATGACATCACTGGTGGTGAAGTGGTAAAGCCAGTGGCAAAAATCATTGGCTCCCCCACAGAGGGTCAATGACATACTGAAGTTGGTGCTATAGGAGCAGGGGTTAATCCTCCGGTACACGCCCTCTGCCCTCATATTATATTGATAATAGGTAATCAGTATATGACAGCAGGAGAGGCGCCCAGTAGATAACACCCATGAGTAAACCGCCACATTGACTTTAACTTTTTATATCATGTCATCCACCGGCAATAAAGGAGAAGTTCAAATAAAGCTGATATCCGACCCAGATCTAAAGAGCCGACAGCATCACTTTCTGCTAGTGCTCTGACATCACTGTGCGTATTAACTCTGTACTGTAACATCACTGTGTGTATTATCCCTGTGCTGTGACATCGCTGTGTGTAATATCCTGTCCTGTGACATCGCTGTGTGTATTATCCCTGTACTGTGACATCGCTGTGTAATATCCCTGTCTGTGACATCGCTGTATTATCCCTTTGCTGTGACATCACTGTGTGTAATTACCCCTGTGCTGTGACATCACTGTGTGTAGTATCCCTGTGCTGTGACATCACTGTGTGTAGTATCCCTGTGCTGTGACATCACTGTGTGTATTATCCCTGTGCTGTGACATCACTGTGTGTAGTATCCCTGTGCTGTGACATCACTGTGTGTATATCCCTGTGCTGTGACATCACTGTGTGTAGTATCCCTGTGCTGTGACATCACTGTGTGTAGTATCCCTGTGCTGTGACATCACTGTGTGTATATCCCTGTGCTGTGACATCACTGTGTGTAGTATCCCTGTGCTGTGACATCACTGTGTGTAGTATCCCTGTGCTGTGACATCACTGTGTGTATTATCCCTGAGCTGTGACATCACTGTGTGTATTATCCCTGTGCTGTGACATCACTGTGTGTATTATCCCTGTGCTGTGACATCACTGTGTGTATTATCCCTGTGCTGTGACATCACTGTGTGTATTATCCCTGTGCTGTGACATCACTGTGTGTATTATCCCTGTGCTGTGACATCACTGTGTGTATTATCCCTGTGCTGTGACATCACTGTGTGTATTATCCCTGTGCTGGACATCACTGTGTGTATTATCCCTGTGCTGGACATCACTGTGTGTATTATCCCTGTGCTGTGGACATCACTGTGTGTATTATCCCTGTGCTGTGACATCACTGTGTGTATTATCCCTGTGCTGTGACATCACTGTGTGTATTATCCCTGTGCTGTGACATCACTGTGTGTATTATCCCTGTGCTGTGACATCACTGTGTGTACTATCCCTGTGCTGTGACATCACTGTGTGTATTATCCCTGTACTGTGACATCCTGTGTGTATTATCCCTGTACTGTGACATCCTGTGTGTATTATCCCTGTACTGTGGACATCACTGTGTATTATCCCTGTACTGTGACATCACTGTGTGTATTATCCCTGTACTGCGACATCAGTGTGTGTATTATCCCTGTACTGTGACATCACTGTGTGTATTATCCCTGACTGTGACATCACTGTGTGTATTATCCCTGTCTGTGACATCACTGTGTGTATTATCCCTGTACTGTGACATCACTGTGTGTATTATCCCTGTACTGTGACATCACTGTGTGTATTATCCCTGTACTGTGACATCACTGTGTGTATTATCCCTGTACTGTGACATCACTGTGTGTATTATCCCTGTGCTGTGACATCACTGTGTGTATTATCCCTGTACTGTGACATCACTGTGTGTATTATCCCTGTACTGTGACATCACTGTGTGTATTATCCCTGTACTGTGACATCACTGTGTGTATTATCCCTGTACTGTGACATCATCGTGTATTATCCTGGTAATGGACATCACTGTGTGTATTATCCCTGTACTGTGACATCACTGTGTGTATTATCCCTGTACTGTGACATCACTGTGTGTATTATCCCTGTACTGTGACATCACTGTGTGTATTATCCCTGTACTGTGACATCACTGTGTGTATTACCCTGTACTGTGACATCACTGTGTGTATTACCCTGTACTGTGACATCACTGTGTGTATTATCCCTGTACTGTGACATCACTGTGTGTATTATCCCTGTACTGTGACATCACTGTGTGTATTATCCCTGTGGACATTATCCCTGTACTCAGTGGATTAAGTGACATCACTGTGTGCATTAATTTGTGCTATAACATTAAACGTACTGCAAACCAACAAAAAAAGTGCCCAATTGTACAATGATGATAATTTAACATAGATTATGTTAGCTTAGTACAAAATGTTCCTCAGTGGTTAGCGCAATCTCCTACTCTCCTATGCACGGAGTTCCAAGCCTCGATGGACCCATATATTCCTGGGTGATCACCTTACTATACATTGCACATTTCATATTACAAATTTTGGTTCAAGTATGAGCAAAGCTGCACTATAAAGCATGGACATGGACACAGGAGCCAGTCATGGGACTGGAGTCCTTCCTAGGTCATTCGGCCATTACCGATGGGTTTCCTGCTCAGCACCACCCTCTGAGGTTACCAAGGTTTATAAATATCACACTCTTAAATTGCATTTTCCGAGATGGATTGTGGTGGTCCCATCAGGGCTGGAGGGTGGCATTAACACATCCCTAAACTGCAAACACCAATGTTGGTAACTATGGACACAGCTTCATATACTCTTATTAGATTTGCGAGTCGTTGTCGTTCTGGGCATTGCGGTGTATATACTGATGTGAACCATGGATGTCTGAATTCATCATAAAGCATCAGCCGATAACATGGACTGCCCCTTTAAGAATCATGATGTTTTATTGATATATAGACTGCATGGGTGGGTCTTTCCATGGTAACTTACGTTTCAACAACACAAATTAAATACAAAATCTAGTGTTATTACTTGGTAACTTACGTTACAAAAACCCAAAATTGTAACGTAAGTTACCAAGTAATAACACTAATTTTGTATTTAATTTGTATTGTTAAAAAAATTAAACTGTGTTGAAATCTATTGAGAAAAGTTCAATGTACAATATACATTCACTCATTTTTGTGCCTGCCTTCAAAGAACAGTCTGTAGTCATTATTAACTCAGTTTTTGGCGTGTGAATGTAATGTAATTTACCAATGAATGACCCATGTCGCTATAAAAACATTTGAGGGAGACTTTACAATGACATTTCTGCATATTTCTTCTAAAAGAAACAGTGAATGATCAAATTATCATTAATTTTCATGGCAACATGACTTTGAACATCAACCAATCGGATCCCTTCTTTCATTTTCTAACCTGCACTGGAAAAGTTAGAGCTGTAATCTGATTGGTTGGTATGGGCAACCCTGAGGTCTAGTCGTCTATCCTGTAAACTTCATGGCCTCAGTTTTGTGTGTCATTTAAACGATGATAAAGGGCCAAAACGCGTCCGCGGAGATCAGTCGTTGTCCCCAAAACTCACTTATTAAATGTTAACGATTTTATTCACTAATTTTGAGGGTTCCATGTAAATTCTAATGGAAATTTCCCGCCCGGCGTTCACACAGACGAGCTGCACGTACTGCAGGAACTTGAAAACCACATCCTGTTTCTATCTAAATCAGATGATATTTTTTTATTTTTCTTTCACCATGACAGAAACATAACTTTATAGGAGGAAGTGGCCGGCTGGGAGAGAATTGGCCGGGCGATACTTGGTGCGGCCTTTACTTACAGGGACACTGTCAGGTCATTTTTCAGTATGATGCTAATATTGCTTTTGAATAGCGCCTTTTCAAAACATGTAAAATCATTATTGTACACTTTCTAGTTTCCATGCTATAAGCATTTTCACACCCTGCAGTCAGTTTCTGCATTAGTCCTCTCCCTTATAGTCTGGCTGCTGTAGACGTGTTATTTAAATATCATAACCACCCAAGCTGGTGTTCTGTCCCTCCCCTCTGTGCCTCGGAGAGAGAGGCGTTTTGTGCTGTACTGTGCTTTCTGTAAGATTTCTATTATATAAAGGTTGGTTTTCCTGCATTATGTAAGGCTACTTTCAGACTACGATTTTTAGGGAGCCGATGCTGTCCGATAAAGTCGGACAGATCGGCTCCCTTCTGATGCCTTGAATCGGATGCCAAATTGAAGGCCCCTCCCTTCTCTGTCTGCAATGAGTCACACAACATACAGATCACAGAGAACGGCAGGGCAGTGTAGTGATGCATGAATATTCATTCCTTGGGGAGTGGGCAGCAGAGAGCTCACGGTGATTGACAGATGGAATTCATCTATTATTTTGAAGTTTATAGAGCATAGGAGGGAAGCATAAATAATAGAAAGACATGAATAGAGAGAGCTTAGAGGGAGGAATTAGAAAATGATAGCAGATCCTGTGGATTTTTGACCTGACAGATTCCCTTTAAAGGGGCCGACCCCCTGAGAGAACTCAGAGGTTCTTGTTTCATGCAACAAAAAAAGTATATTGTAAAGTTCTGCAGCTATCAAATAGACTTTTTCACCATTTTAAAGATCTCTGATCTGCTGCCAAGAAATAGGAATGTTATTTATAATCCAGAGAAGTGTGCAAGCTGTTGGCGGATATAATTGTAACAAAACCTGGGCTGTGTGAAGTATTCAACTACAAAAAGTGCTCTCATTCACTGAAAGCAAGCTGAGATGCTGAAAAAAAAGGATGAAAAATGGTTACATGAACTTTTCATCTCAACTGAGATTAAGCATCCGACGGTTAGAGAAATCCGCCGCCACGACGGAATAAACTGTTTTGTGTGTGGGTGCCATGATTCAAAATGGCAATGAGTGGGAGAACGCGGTGGTTTCCATGACAACGGATGCTCTGGTCGCACCTGTTGTCATCAATACATAGACATATAAACAGAACAATAAAAATGTAAAGCAGCCGACAACAGCCGGGGAAGCTGTGGGAAGCAGCACAGCCATTATGGCGTTATCGCTTCCTCCTTCCCTCCCCAGCAGCGTCCCCCTCCCTCCCGTCCATGGCTCTATGCCTCCTGCTGGGGAGAAATGAGAGTCAAAGGATCCTCTCACTGTCATCGCATTTTCTACCCCATAAATCCTCCACAAATTGGCGAATGTATGTTAGACTAGAAAGTAATCGCCAGAAATGGTGCAAAATAGACCACAACTACCCTATGCCGGACACATGGGACGATATTGTGAAGATCACCTCTTCAATTAACTGCTTCCTGAATAGGCAAATTTTCTTTCCGCTTTTTCCTTCCCTTCTTCCAAGAGCCATAACATGTGTTTTTGTTTCAGTCGATAAAGCCGAGATACGAGGGCTTATTTTATTTTTTTTTCTCTGTGTTTTTAATATTTTACCATATAATGTAAATGCGTAAAATTCCACATACGGTGAAAAATAAATGCAGAGGAATGGGTAATTGCCCCTGTGGGTGCCGTTACCAGCTGGTGGACTCAACAGATAAAAAAGTATCAGTAAAGATTCTTAGCATAATCCATCCAGTTATTTTCTTGTTTATTGAGAAAATTAAATAAACAGCAGTGCATGTTAAAAGAAACGCATTTCAGGCATGTTGTGCCCTTTATCGAAGCCTGCTTTTAACATACACAGCTATCTATTTAAATTTTTTCAATATAGAAGAATATATCATAATTTGAGATAAGGCACACTTTTTCCCTCCAAAATTGGGGAAAATGGGGCTGTGTCTTACAATTCGAATGTTGTTTTTTTAAATTTACCAAGGGGAGGTGGGGGGGTGATGGTGGAGCAGATGGTGCAGTAAGGCAGGGTCCACGGAGGATTGGGTAAGGGGGCAATGCTGCTGGACTGGAGGTGGGGGGGGGGTTGTTGTGGTGATGTGCACTAGCAGCCACCATTTTCGAGTTCCTGAAGGCATTGGCAAACTGCAACCTTGCTTCTACTACCCAGGACTTCCAGAAAATAGCAGTGGATCCCAATCTGCGCATTTGACGCCTCCACTGCCCTTTTGCTGGGCAGTAGAGGCAGAGTCGCATCTTGTCAATGCCTGCAGGAACTTGGAAAATGGCATCCGCCAGCGCACATCGCCACAACACACCCCTAGCCCCAGTCCCGCAGCCTTGCCCACATCCGTAGTGGACCTGCCTCCTGCACCTCTGCTCCACCACTGCAACCACCTCTCGGTAAGTCATGGTGAGTTCAGGATGGGGGGGGACATGTGCACCAGGATGGCGGCGGATGGCGACATGTACACCAGGATGGGGGACATATATACTGATTGTAAGACTGACACTGTCATTATAAGACGGACCCCATTTAACATTAACATTTTTTTTCCTCTTTTCTTTCACCAAATTTGGGGTGTGTCTTATAATCCGATGCATCTTATAAAGCGAAAAATACTAAAGTATAACCTGGATGAATTGTGCTGAAAGTACTTACCTTTTTTCTAAGGCTCCATTCACACTGTGCGTTTTTGGTCTGTTTTTTTGTCTTGTAGATCCAGGAGTGGGTGATAAATACAGAAGAGGTGACATGTTTCTATTATACTTATCATCTGATTGTTCCACTCCTGGTTTTGGCTAAAAAAAAACTGCCGAGTAAAAACAGACCAAAAACGCACAGTGTGATTGGAGCCATAATGTTAAATCTGGAGTATTGATTTTCTTTTTTTATGTCGTTTACCATATGGGTTATGTAAATGTATAATTTCATGGGTCAGACTTTTGCCCTTGTGGTGATACCAAATATATTTATTTACTTTATTACTTGGGTTAAACAAACTTACCGTATGTTGTTACTTTATTTTTTCACTGGGAAAATTAAATACTGAAGGCGTGTAATGGCCAATGAGGGGGCATGGTCTCCGCCATGTTTGTACATAGGCTGGGCTTCACATGAGATTGTAGATTTCACTAATTAGTGAGGAGAGGTGCTACCATGCGTGGGTGCTCAGTACTCCAAACGAGCAGTTGGATGCTCAGACAGACGCTAGTCGATACTGAGTATAATGGAAGTCAATGGGGAACTCAAACATCTTTTGAAAAAATGCTCCAGTTCCCCATTGACTTCCATTATCCTTGGGTTCTTGTGTCGCACCTATCCGAGCATCCAACTGCTCATTAAGAGTACCGAGCACCCAAGCAGGGTAGTGCTCGCTCATCACTAATTGTAAATTCCACTATCTCATATAAAGCCCAGCTTATATACAAAGATGGAGGCAACCATGGCCACTTATTGGCCCCCAATTGATTGCAGGAGGAGGCAGGTTGGTTAAGCAGTAGTGACCGGAGCTGTGTAATTCTCATGCTGCCAATTAAACCTCACCCTAAACTGTAAACCAAGTAAGAATTGCATAGAAATGGTAGCCAGACGCCATTTCCACTCCTATCTTGCTCACATCAATGCTATGGCCTCATTCAGATGTACCGTATATTGTTTTTGGATAGGGACCATTTGTCATTACTTTTTGGTCTGCAGGTCCATTTTTACTACCAGTGTGGTATCTGTTATTCTCATGTCCAAAAAATAAATAAAAGATTCCAAGCTTCTCCTATACAATAATACAAAAATACACGGCATTTGGATCACAAATGGATCAACCAATCAGATCCCTACTTTCATTCTCTATTATGCACTGGGAAAATGACATCTAGAATCTGATTACTTCATATAGGCGACCTGTACATTATCAACACCAATGTGAATATATAATGTACAATGGGGCTCATGAACCAATAATATCCCTTCTACCATTTTCAAATCTTCATTAAACGAATGAGAGCTGGAATCTGATTGGTTGCTATGGGCAACACCTCAGCTGCATAACTGAGGCCTAGTCAATCTAGTAAATCCCATGACCAGAGTTTTATTTATATTTGACCAATGATAAAGGGCCAAACGCGTCCCCAAAGATTAGTCATTGTCCCCAGAACCTATTTCTTAATAATTTAATGTATATATGCATAGTATACAGCCTAACGGAAAGTATTTTCACAAAAGCTTTCATATTTAAGAAAACCTCGATGGAGGGGAAAAAAAAAAGAATGAATGTCCCTATAGATTATAACACGTCTGTTCTCCCATTGTGGAGCGTCAAAATCCATAGATTAAACGGCGGCCATGTTTTTCTTAAAGACATCATTCAAAGTCATTGTAATCCGCATTTCCTCCTACAAACAGTAACATGGCAGGTCAATATGGCGCTGCTAGAGATGTAGGATCCAATGTGTGGCACTGTAAGGTCACGGTCAGCATAGCGACATATATATGTTGGTATAATTGAGTGTGGGAGTCAGACTCTTGTGTATATACATCATGAACAATCTATATATTCACACTTTACATTATAACTATCACAATAGGTAGCAAAGCCGAATTTGTCACTTAAAGGGATGCTACAATAACAAGTTCAATTTTAGGATCTGTCATTATTTCGAAAGGAATCCTTTCGAAACCAGCTACTAAATATTTTTGGCACCAATACGGTCATGCTGTTACTGAGCAGAACGAGCGTCAGCGAGCAGCTGACACATCTTCCTCTCCATACACCTGCATGTATTTGGTTGAGTCCACAACATTTACATGCAGGTAAAGTATAATGACATCACCATTAAATCTACCACTTTCCTGTAGCAGAGCTGAGTTTGCAAACACAACTTTGCAATTGATCAACCATACTAATTTGTGCTTACAAGCTCAGCTCTGCTACATCGGTGCAATAATATACTGTATACCGTAACTAATATTGGGGATAGTGTTAGACCGGGGAGTAACTACAACAGGAGCAGGGGATGCATCTGCACCCGGGCCCCAAAAGTCCTTTCATCCTATAGAAAAAGACTATTGCAATTAAAAATGTGCATTAATAATAATTCAGGGCCCCATTAGAGCTTTGAATAGGAGCTGAAAGTTACGCCACTGGAGTAGTTATTTAGTGATCAGTATACAATTTTCAGTCTAAGAACTGTACACAAATGTTGCAGAAATGAACACGACATTTGGCACTGCTCATTTTATTTAGCCCTGTAGGCAGACCGAAGGGTTAAACGATGGAGTCAGCTCTGCTACATCTGTTCTGCCACAGGGCTGCGAGGGCAAAGTCCTATTTATTAGCAGCGCTGACAACAAATTCCTGGTATGAGAAGAACCATGACACTTCACCAACTAGGAGAAAAGTAAAAAAAAAATCACTTCAGACTAAACACCCGCCATAAATACTGTATACCAGAGCACTGATGAAGCAGAGCTGATTATGTTGGGTCTACATCCTTTATGATTGAGACGATTATGGTCACTTACGGGAAAGTTGTGCTAAATGACAAACTCAGCTCCGCTACACTTGTACCTATAATCCGGTACCCGATGTCATCTATCGGGGAGGGAGTGGGGAAGAGTTTCCAGGCCAATAGCCTATAATGCTTAATGCATGATACAACCATGCACACTAATGTAGAACTACAAATACCAGAGTTTGCAGCCTGTGAGACACCCAGCAATCTGGGACTAGTAGTCCCTCAACTGCAAAGACTCGCAGAAACCCAACCTGTAACTCATATTGAGATGCTGCCAGTGACAGCTGTGTATAAAAGCTATGCATGATACTATCACATCACTGTGCTACATAACATTATTACATGTTATATTGCTCTGCATTATGCACAACATTGTTAGCTATTACATTACAAGATGTTATTTTTACTATGGTATAATGAGACATTACTTGTTATTTAAGATTTGGATATTATATCACTCTACATACACTATAACTGTATATTATGTAGTTCATTACTAGGTTATATCACTGTGTTATAGTATATTATGCTTCATACTGTTCATACAATAGACTGTACATGTGTGATACACTGTATTATGTCATAATATACATTGTATGAGTACACTAACATATAATCACATATAGCTGTACACTATTACCCCAGACATTATATACTGATATATTATAGTGTAATAGTTTTCAGATGGCAGGCGGGTGAGCAGCTCATCTCTATTGAGGAGATGAGTATCAGGAGTGCAGGGATCATCATGTTATGTATGAATGAAGTGTGTGATCCAGATATAAGAGGGCAGAAGGTTATCTCCAGTTATCAGCAGATATGTTATATACACACACATGTTAAACATTATATATGTACACACACAGCTGCATCTCAATGAATTAGATTGTCATCAAAAAGTTAATTTATTTCAGTTATTCAATACATAAAGTGAAACACATATATAGAGTCATTACAGTGATCTATTTCAAGTGTTTACTTTTTTTGATGTTGATGATTATGGCTTACAGCCAAACAAAACCCAAGAGTCATTATCTCAGAAAATTAAAGTAGGGAAGATAAACCATGCTGCCATATTCCACGAGACATCAACGCGTTTCAGAGCTCCCTGAAATGTCCTGAAACATGGCAATATAATAATGAATGTCCTGAAGAAGGGACCAGGGAGACCTGAAACGCATTGACTAATAAATCAATATCATGCTGACCTTTTGATGGCTCGTGGAATATGGCAGCGCGGTTTTTAACCCTTCATCTTCCCTACTCTATATGCACCACGCTGGGGACTGCAGCAGCCGTGATCTGCTTTCATAGTGGTTGTGATTCTTACAACCACAAAAGGTGAAGCCTCTGATACCTATTTAGGTCATACTTTCTCTCTCAGACACTTTCATCCTCCCTACTTTAATTTTCTGAGATAATGACCTTTGGGTTTTCATTGGCTGTAAGCCATAATCATCAACATTAACAGAAAAAGACTTGAAATAGATCACTCTGTTTGTAATGACTCTACATAACGTATACATTTCACTTTTTGTATGGTAGTACTGAAATAAATTAACGTACTATTGTAATTCATTGAGATGCACTAGCATATATATATATATATATATATATATATATATATATATATATATATATATATATATATATATATACACCTCACACACACTGGACTAAGGATGTATGTGTCCGAAACAATCAGTAGGAGCTGCCTGTAATCTATAGTGAAGTGGACATTCTGCTACTACAGGTTTTCTACAGATAAGTGTAGCAGAATACTTGTGAATAGTTGACCAGTATCCTGGATGATGAGTGCAGTAGTTCCTGTATGTGGGATGATGAGTGCAGTAGGTCCTGTATGTGGGATGATGAGTGCAGTAGCTCCTGTAGGTTGGATGATGAGTTCAGTAGCTCCTGTATGTGGGATGATGAGTGCAGTAGCTCCTGTAGGTTGGATGATGAGTGCAGTAGTTCCTGTATGTGGGATGATGAGTGCAGTAGCTCCTGTAGTGGATGATGAGTTCAGTAGCTCCTGTATGTGGATGATGAGTGCAGTAGCTCTTAGGTTGGATGATGAGTGCAGAGTTCCTGTATGGGATGATGAGTGCAGTAGCACCTGTATGGGATGAGGAGTGCAGTAGCACCTGTATGTGGATGATGAGTGCAGTAGCTCCAGTATGTGGGATGATGAGTGCAGTAGCTCGTACATGTGACACGTATTGGATGATGGTGCAGTAGCTCCGTATTGGGATGTGAGTGCAGTAGCTCCAGTATGTGGGATGTGATGAGTGTCAGTGAGTACGTTCCTGTATGGATGGAGTGCGTATCTGTAGGGGATGATGAGTGCAGTAGCTCCTGTATGTGGGATGATGAGTGCAGTAGCTCCTGTATGTGGATGATGGCAGTAGTCCGTATGTGGATGATGAGTGCGTCCTGTATGTGGGATGATGAGTGCAGTAGCTCCTGTATGTGGATGGATGAGTAGTCTGTATGTGATGGCAGTAGCTCCTGTATGTGGGATGATGAGTGCAGTAGCTCCTGTATGTGGATGATGAGTGCAGTAGCTCCTGTATGTGGATGATGAGTGCAGTAGCTCCTGTATGTGGGATGATGAGTGCAGTAGCTCCTGTATGTGGGATGATGAGTGCAGTAGCTCCTGTATGTGGGATGATGAGTGCAGTAGCTCCTGTATGTGGGATGATGAGTGCAGTAGCTCCTGTATGTGGGATGATGAGTGCAGTAGCTCCTGTATGTGGGATGATGAGTGCAGTAGCTCCTGTATGTGGGATGATGAGTGCAGTAGCTCCTGTATGTGGGTGATGATGAGTGCCGAGTAGGTCTGCTGTATGTGGGATGATGAGTGCAGTAGCTCCAGTATGTGGATGATGAGTGCAGTAGCTCCAGTATGTGGATGATGAGTGCAGTAGCTCCTGTATGTGGGATGATGAGTGCAGTAGCTCCTGTATGTGGATGATGAGTGCAGTAGCTCCTGTATGTGGGATGATGAGTGCAGTAGCTCCTGTATGTGGATGATGAGTGCAGTAGCTCCAGTATTGGATGATGAGTGCAGTAGCTCCTGTATGTGGGATGATGAGTGCAGTAGCTCCAGTATTGGATGATGAGTGCAGTAGCTCCTGTATGTGGATGATGAGTGCAGTAGCTCCTGTATGTGGGATGATGAGTGCAGTAGCTCCTGTATGTGGGATGATGAGTGCAGTAGCTCCTGTATGTGGGATGATGAGTGCAGTAGCTCCTGTATGTGGGATGATGAGTGCAGTAGCTCCAGTATGTGGATGATGAGTGCAGTAGCTCCTGTACATGTGGGATGATGAGTGCAGTAGCTCCAGTACGTTGGGATGTGATGAGCTGCCTGAGGGTATTGCGCTCCTGTATGTGGGATGATGAGTGCAGTAGCTCCTGTATGTGGGATGATGAGTGCAGTAGTCCAGTAGGTTGGGATGATTGATGAGCAACCTATACTATGTAGGTGAGCAGAGCAGCCCCGGGGTCGCATCCACCAGCCGCAGGTGTGACACTCAAACCCGGGGTGTCTGCGCTCCAGCTCCAGGGTCAGTGCTGCTCTCCGGCTCGTCTGCTCCGGGAGCTGCTCAGCGATCACTGGGTGAACGGAGGCTCCAGAGCTGATGACAGAGCGGGTCATGGTGGAAAATCACGGCTCTCACACGCCGGAGGCGGGGCTAAAACAGGAGGGCAGGGACACACAGAGGCGGGTAAACGGGAGAGAGGGATAGAGAGCACGTGCAAAGGAAAACAAAGGAGACGACAGATAAGAGAAAGAGAGAAGAGGAGAGAGAGAAAACGTGCAGAGGAGACAACAGGAGAGATAGGAGAAGAGAACTAGTGCAAGGGAAACAATAGAAAGGAGAAAGAAAAAGAGGGAAGAGAGAACTAGTGCAAAGGAAAACAAAGGAGATAACAGAAAGGAGAAAGAAAAAGAGGGAAGAGAGAACTAGTGCAAAGGAAAACAAAGGAGATAACAGAAAGGAGAAAGTAAAAGAGGGAAGAGAGAGCTAGTGCAAAGAAAAACAAAGGGGAAGACAGAAAGGAGGCAGAGGAGAGAGGCGAAAGAAAGATAGAGAGCTAGTGCAAAGAAAAATAAAGGGGAAGACAGGAGAGGAGAAAGGGAGTAGAGAGAGAACACATGCAAAGGAGAAAGGGTAGAAAGAGAGGGAAAAGAAAGAGAGAACACATGCAAATGAGAAAGGGTAGAAAGAGAGGGAAAAGAAAGAGAGAACACATGCAAATGAAAACAAAGGAGAGGACAGATAGGAAAAAGAGAGGAGGAGTAAGAAGAAAAAGAAGAGAGAAACACCTACAAAGGAGATGACAGGAAATAAGAGAGAGGAGAAGAGAGAAAAAGAAGAGAAGAAAGAGAGAACACTTACAAAGGAAAACAAAGGAGATAACAGAAAGGAGGCAGAGGAGAGAGGCGAAAGAAAGATAAAGAGCTAGTGCAAAGAAAAATAAAGGGGAAGACAGAAAGGAGAGGAGAAAGGGAGTAGAGAGAGAACACATGCAAAGGAGAAATGGTAGAAAGAGAGGGAAAAGAAAGAGAGAACACATGCAAATGAAAACAAAGGAGAGGACAGATAGGAAAAAGAGGGGAGGAGAAAGAGAGAAAAAGAAGAGAGAGAACACCTACAAAGGAGATGACAGGAAATAAGAGAGAGGAGGAGAGAGAAAAAGAAGAGAAGAAAGAGAGAACACCTACAAAGGAAAACAAAGGAGATGACAGGAGAGAGAGAGAGAGATAAGAGAGGAGAAAGAGAAGAGAGAGAGGATAAATAGAGGGGAGAGAAAAGAGAGAACACGTTCAAAGGAGATGACAGGAAATAAAGAGAGAAGAGGAGAGAGGAAAAGAAGAGAAGAAAGAGAGAACACCTGCAAAGGAAAACAAAGGAGATGACAGGAGAGAGAGATAAGAGAGGGTAAAGAGAAGAGAGAGAGGAGAAAAAGTACAGAGAGAGGATAAAGAGAGGGGAGAGAGAAAAGAGAGAACACGTTCAAAGGAGATGACGGATAGGAGAAAGAGACAGAAGAGAGAGAACTAGTACAAAGGAAAACAAAGGAGACGACAAGAGAAAAGAGAGGAGACCGGAGAGACAGAACTACAGTAGTGTAAAGGAAAATAAATTATATGACAGATAATAGAGAGAGGAGAAAAGAGAGAAAGAGGGAGAGACCATGTGCAAAGGAAAACAGATGACATAGAAAGAGAAGGAAGAGAGAACACAAAGGAGAAGACAGAGAGAGATAAGAGAGGGAAGAGAGAGAGAGAAAGGGGGATGAATGAGACAGATATCATATACATGGCTGGATATGAGGCGTTCCACAGGGGGACACCACAGGGGATAAGCGTTTTCCTCTCGCTGTTTTCCCCTGATCTGCTCTATTACATGCCTCAGTCTCCACTGGAACAAAATGTGCCCCCGGACCGGGGATTACAGCAATGATTTGTTTGCATGTTGTACTTACACATAACACATCACTTTCCAGAACATTCTTGTACTCTAAGGATTCAGTCGCTGCTTCAGGACATTTCTCCTATGAGCCTTTGATTGATTTCCGGTAGCCAAATTATACGAACAACAGCAGACACTGAGGAGGCCCCAGTGCAAGAGCAGTATATGGGCTTTTTGCAATCCAATAGTTTGTAATAATGAACAATTCCTCCTCCTCTGTAGGAGGGTGTACCCCCCACCCCAACCAACCTCTTGTGCAGCAGCAATGGTAAATCGCTTCTGTACGTGAGCTATGAATGAGAAGGAAAGTGCTGAAAATCCATGGACTACTCCACTGGTCTGTCTAAGTGTAGACCTGAACCTCCCCGCTGGTCTGTCCCTGTGTAGACGGAAACATCCCCGCTGGTCTGTCCCAGTGTAGACCTGAACTGCTCCAGTGGTCTGTCCCAGGGTAGACGGACACCTCCCCACTGGTCTGTCTCAGTGTAGACCAGAAACCGCCCCGTTGGTCTGTCCCAGTGTAGACGGACACCTTCCCGCTGGTCTGTCTCAGTGTAGACCAGAACCACCCCGTGGTCTGTCCCAGTGTAGACGGAAACCTCTCCTCCAGTCTGTCTCAGTGTAGACCAGCACCGCCCCACTGGTCTGTCCCAATGTAGATGGAAACCTCCCCTCTAGTATGTCCCAGTGTAGACCAGAACCACCCCGCTGATCTGTCCCAGTGTAAACGGAAACCTCCCCTCTAGTCTGTCTCAGAGTAGACCAGAACCACCCCGCTGAAATTGTCCCAGTGAAGACCGAAACCACCCTGCTGGTCTGTCCTAATGTAGGCTGGAACCAACCCGCTGGTCTGTCCTAATGTAGGCTGGAACCAACCCGCTGGTCTGTCCTAATGTAGACGGAAACCTCTCCTACAGTCTGTCTCAGTGTAGGCCAGAACCACCCAACTGATCTGTCCCAATGTAGACGGAAACCTCTCCTCCAGTCTGTCTCAGTGTAGACCAGAACCACCCCGCTGGTCTGTCCCAGTGTAGAAGGAAACCTCCCCTCTAGTCTGTCTCAGAATAGACCAGAACCACCCCGCTGGTCTGTCCCAGTGTAGAAGGAAACCTCCCCTCTAGTCTGTCTCAGAATAGACCAGAACCACCCCGCTGGTCTGTCCCAGTGTAGACCGGAACCGCCCTGCTGGTCTGTCCCAGTGTAGAAGGAAACCTCCCCTCTAGTCTGTCTCAGAGTAGACCAGAACCACCCCGCTGGTCTGTCCCAGTGTAGACCGGAACCGCCCTGCTGGTCTGTTCCAATGTAGGCTGGAACCACCCCGCTGGTCTGTCCCAGTGTAAACGGAAACCTCCCCTCTAGTCTGTCTCAGAGTAGACCAGAACCACCCCGCTGAAATTGTCCCAGTGAAGACCGAAACCACCCTGCTGGTCTGTCCTAATGTAGGCTGGAACCAACCCGCTGGTCTGTCCTAATGTAGACGGAAACCTCTCCTACAGTCTGTCTCAGTGTAGACCAGAACCACCCCGCTGGTCTGTCCCAGTGTAGAAGGAAACCTCCCCTCTAGTCTGTCTCAGAATAGACCAGAACCACCCCGCTGGTCTGTCCCAGTGTAGACCGGAACCGCCCTGCTGGTCTGTCCCAGTGTAGAAGGAAACCTCCCCTCTAGTCTGTCTCAGAGTAGACCAGAACCACCCCGCTGGTCTGTCCCAGTGTAGACCGGAACCGCCCTGCTGGTCTGTTCCAATGTAGGCTGGAACCACCCCGCTGGTCTGTCCCAATGTAGACGGAAACCTCTCCTCCAGTCTGTCTCAGTGTAGACCAGAACCACCCCGCTGGTCTGTCCCAGTGTAGAAAGAAACCTCCCCTCTAGTCTGTCTCAGAGTAGACCAGAACCACCCCGTTGGTCTGTCCCAGTGTAGACCGGAACCGCCTTGCTGGTCTGTCCTAATGTAGGCTTGAACCACCCCGCTGGTCTGTCCCAGTGTAGACAGGAACCGCCCTGCTGGTCATTCTGGATGTAGGCCAGCTTTCGCTACAACAATGTAGGGAAGGGGTATCACTAAACTACTAGACTGTATTTAGATTAATTTACTACTAGACCACTAGGTGTGAGAACTAAACCAGTGGGACCCTAGGGTTAAGCATTTACTACTGGATTATCAATAATGGCACCTAAACTGCTAGGCTACCAACGAACCACTAAGAATTCCAGCGTTCACAGGAGATCAATTGGGATGATCACCTTAAAAAAGATATAAACACAAATAAAATCAGCAAAGTGGAGCACAGAACCACTAGAGGGCAGACCACAAGATCCACAGTGATGACCACCGCGTCAATGGATAGGGATTGAAAAAAGTGACACTGTCCTTTTTGTATTTTCCAGAACATTTTCTTGAAGAATGTACCCATGCAAAACTAAAGAGCTACACCACAACCGAGATGAAGACATTTCTGCACCACAAATGTGATGTGTTTTTCCCATGCATTTGGGGTGGGGTAAAACGCTGCAAAAATGCTGAATGAATTGACATTCTGAAAATGTATGTGTGCACCAAATCTGCAAAGGAAAAAAAAGTAACGTGCACAAATCTTCAGAATTCTCATTGACTTTGCTGGCAGTAGGATTGCCATGTAGTTGTGTGACAAAACTGCACTAAAAAAACACATTAAAAAAAAAACTTAATAAAAACGCACTGTGTGCACAGGGCCTAGTACTGCTCACATCCGTGGGCTTACTATAGCTGCATCCAGTCTGAACAATCCTCTTCAACTCCAGACTGCACTGATACATTGTAGCAAAAGATCAAAGAACGTAAGTTTGGGTTGCTGAAGTAACTCTCAAAAGACCGGATGCAGTGGCAGCATACCCTCAGTTGTAAGGGTGCCTTCACATTTCAGGACGTTTGCGCCGCGGACGGTGCGGCTCTGTGTCCCGAAATCCGCATGCAGATTGCGCACCTATTTAACATGGGATGCGCAGTCATCCGCACATAGCCACGTTCGTTCGCGTTCAGCTGCGTAACTATACGCATGCGGACGGAGAAGAAGATTTTATGCCGCCAGGGAACGCGGCTTGTAGCATTTTTCGGCGCGTCCAAAAAAACGCAAGTGTCCGCATGCGCACGCTGCGGATACAATTAACATTAGCCCCCTATGAGACTGTACGCATGCGGATGGTTTTGCGCGCAGCTGCGGATGAAACGCATGCGGACACCTTAGTGCGCATGCTCAAAAAGAGTTTTTGGCGTCCAGCATAATCTCCGCCCATGAACTAGCAAACGCATGCAGATGGAAAACGCATGCGCAAGGCTCAAAACGCAAACAAACGCATGTGAACGTTGCGGACCTGCGTGCGCAAAGCTATGCGCATGCGTATGTAAAATGCAACGTTTACATGCGTTCGCATGCGTTTTCACCTGCGGCTGCGCATGGGACGCAACGTAACCGTCCTGAAATGTGAAGCTAGACTAAGAAGTTTCTGCTCTGGACTGATTTTTTTTTTCTTGTGCAATTATAGCTCCATTCACTGACAGCAAGGAGACCCTGAACATAGTGAGGAATTATTCTTAGGTGATTTAAAGGGGTAATTAAACTCGTTCCACTACTGTATCAGGTGGTGATTGGGTCAAGTGATGTCCCCTCTACAGATATCTGCAGGGTCCTGTGTATTATTATTGAGGGGTATCACGGGCATGTCCTATTCTAAAGCGCATGGAAGCTATCAGACATCCGATGGCACTCGTCCCGTTCACCAACCAATATCGATGTGAGCAGAGCTGGATTACCTCTTTATGGGTTGTTGGGGCCATATTTGACACCAGGGCCCTATGTAGTACACAAGGCTCCCAGTAATAGCGCAGTCAGAAGTGAATGAATACATGCACTATATATGTATATACAGTATATATATATACACATAGTGGTGATCAAAGTTAGAAAACAAGACAAAATTTCCTTAATGTTGAGGTCATTGTATCGTCTTAAGTAAAAATATCCTAACATGAGTAAATTATCAGTATTTTAAGCTCATTTCATAAAATGAATATATTGTAAAGCTCAGAATAAAAATGTCAATGAGATCAATGAAAAGGACACTGATCAACATTAGAGAGCACAGTCAGATACCTGCAAGTTATTGGTGCTATTCTTGCACCTGGTGATAATTTCCTTAATTATCTGACAAACCCTATGTAACTGGCAGCCTAACTTTACAGTTTGCACTCGCATTGCAAAAATGGTGTGCTGTTCCAAAGAGTTGTCCAGAAAGGCCAAAGGGGTCCCCTATCAGCCATAGCAACAGAAGATGGTCGTTCCAAGTCTGTGATTTATAGAATATTGCATTTTTACAACATCATAAACTCTTATAAGTCCCCCAAGAAAATACATATATACGGTATATAGTATGGACACTTTTATGAATTAATTAGATTAAAAAAAAGTATGATCTCAGCTAGACAACTCCTCCTACACAAAAAGCCACACTATTGGGGGTCACCCAGCTTTCCCGGGAGCAGATATAGCTGGCTATAGGAGACTGTATTCCCATTTTTACAGAGAGGGACCCTTTGTGAGGGGATCCTGTGCAGAGTCTGGTGTACTTGTACCTGGCGGAGGTATGGCTGGGCTTGGGGTGCTCAGGCAGGCTGCACACTGGGGCATTTTGTACTCTGGGTATTTTCAGTGTAATCTGTGTATTTGGCAGGCAGATGAGGGTCAGATGCTTAAGCCTCACATGCAGGCTGAGTCCCTGCGTTATAGGATTATTGTATCAGATCTCCACGTACAAGCTCAGAGCTGCAGCTGCAATATTCTCGCTTGTCCCCTCAGTGGCACCTTACAGATGTGTCCACGCTGGCTGCCTCCTTATACTCGAAGAACCGCGCCAAACTACAACCCTTATCATGTTATCTTACTAGTGTTGCATGTTATTGTTAAATAGCCTACAGGTATTGTGTGTTGCTGTACAGTGGCGTAACCAGAGTCTGGCGGGCCCAGGTGTGAGATTTAGACATGGCTCCTACCCCCCCGCATGTTGATGAAATGTATGGGCCTCATGTAAAGCTCTAAATCCTATACAGACTCACAAATTGACCCCTCTCCCCCTTCATTATGTATTAATATCCCTCATCCTGCTATATATGGTCCTCCTCCTGGAATATGGTCCTTATCGTGGTATATATGTTCCCCATCCTGGTTTATATGGTCCTCCTCCCATCACCATAGTGGTTCAATTATTATAATGCATCCCCATATTCCTCCATATATTACAATGTATCCCCATAGTCCTCTATGTATTATAATGCATCCCATAGTCCTCCATTCATAAGGAAGCCCCCATAGTCATCCAATTATTATAATGCACCCCCATATTTGTCCATATATTACAATGTATCCCCATATTCCTCTATGTATTATAATGCATCCCATAGTCCTCCATTCATAAGGAAGCCCCCATAGTCATCCAATTATTATAATGCACCCCCATATTTGTCCATATATTACAATGTATCCCCATAGTCCTCTATGTATTATAATGCATCCCATAGTCCTCCATTCATAAGGAAGCCCCCATAGTCATCCAATTATTATAATGAACCCCAATTATCCTCCATATAATATAATGCAGCCTTACATCCCTACATATATCATAATGCAGCCTCATAGCCCTCCTTATAGCATAATACAGCCTCATATCCTCTCCATATAGTATAATACAGCCTAATAGCCTCTCCATATAGTATAATGCAGCCTTTCCATATAGTATAATACAGCCTCATAGCTCTCCATATAGTGCAATCTCAAAACTTTCCATATAGTGCAGCCTCAATACTCTCCATATAGTATAATACAGCCTCAAAACTCTTCATATAGTGCAGCCTCCAAACTCTCCATATGATGCAGCCTCAAAACCTACCATATAGTGCAGGCTCATAACTTTCTATACATTGCAGCCTCAAAACTCTCCATATAGTGCAGCTGTCACGCTTGGGAGGCCAGGGTAACAAGGAGCAGGATGTAGGGGGTCAGGGGAGCCTACTCTGGCCTTGATACTGGGGTCCCTGGCTCGCCCTGATCTCGGAGGTACCTCTAAAAGGTGAGGAGGTCTGAGCCACTAGCCTAAGTCCCTAACTCCTGAGGATCCCTAGGCATAAGCCCCTACCTCCACCCACGGGCCACAGAACCCAGCAACTTCCAACAGTGAGGAAAGCAGCAGCTTCGGATCAGTATCTGCACACAACAGGTCAGAGTACAGAAGTGAACTGAATCAGCAACATCAGGTGGATGTGAGCTGACCCATTCATGGCTGAGGGGTGGGGAGCAATCAGCCCAGGCACGCCCCTAAGCTCACCTGATGAGTGCAGTAGGTCCTGTATATGGGATGATGAGTGCATGGAGCGAGCTTGATTGACGGTGGCCATTCTGTGCTTATTCTGCTGTGCTGGCTCTGCCCTCCTCCTCTCCTCCTCTCTGTCACTCACAGCATGCAAATCATTTGTCCTGACGTCAGTGTCAGTTTCCTGCCCTGGTGTCTGTCTGTACAAAGCATAAACAACACAGCAGGAGGCGGCACACAGAGAGGCAGAGGGGGAGGGAATGGCCACAGTCAATCAAGCTCACTCCAGCCACAGTGACTACCTCCATGGCTTCTAACTGTAAGTTTTACAAAGCCTATATCTCAGGGTACACAGCACACAGACACATGGGGGACCACTTCCCTGAATGCAGCAGACATGCTGCATTCAATGTTGCATTTAGATTGCCATGCAGCAGGGGGGTGACAGGTCCTCTTTAAAGGGTTTGTTCTATAAATACATAATGATCTATCCTTAGGATGGGTCATTAATACCAGTTTCCTCCATTTGGACTCACCAATATTCTATTTCTTTATACTTCAAGCAATGTTAAATCCTCAAAGCAATACCCCCGCCCTATGTAGCTTAGATATTTTAATGGCCACTTGAAGAATAAAGAAATAGAAGATTGACAAGTGCCACGTTTTATTCTAAATGGATTAAAAAAAAAAAAAGTGAGACACTTCTACAGTGAGTGGTGCACAAGTAGGATCCAAATCTGTAATATAATGCACTCCTTAGTAAGCGATGGATGCCGCACTGCAGCGCCCCTCTCACAGATGTCTCCTGACATTCCGGACTGATGAAAGCCTGAAGCAAGTTCAGAGAAGAGTGACTGGAATGGTGACCGGTCTGCAAACCAGGTCCTATGAGGAACGGTTACAGGATTTGGGAATGTTTCGCTTGCCAAAAAGAAGACTGAGAAAAGATTTGATAGCTGTCTACAAATATCTCAAGGTCTGTCACACTGTAGAGCAGGGGTCTCAAACTCGGCTGGGTTGGTGGGCCGCACATAGAAAAAAATTGATATCGGGGGCCGCATTGCTTGTAGGACTAAGTGACATATTTAGTAATGCCAGATTTTTTTGCTCAATGTAGTAATGTCCACATCCTGACCCCTTTCTTGTAGTAATGTCCCCATCTTGGTCCCTTTCTTGTTGTAATGTCCCCATACTGGTCCCCATCCTAGTCCCCCTCTTGTACTAATATCCCCAACCTGGTCCCCTTTTGCAGTAATGTTCCCCATGCTGGTCCCCTTTTGTAGTGATGTCCCCCATCCTGGCCCCCATAGTGTAGTAATGTCCCCCATGCTGATCCCCTTTTGTAGTGATATCCCCATCCTGGCCCCCATAGTGTAGTAATGTCCACATCCTGACCCCTTTCTTGTAGTAATGTCCCCATCTTGGTCCCTTTCTTGTTGTAATGTCCCCATACTGGTCCCCATCCTAGTCCCCCTCTTGTACTAATATCCCCAACCTGGTCCCCTTTTGCAGTAATGTTCCCCATGCTGGTCCCCTTTTGTAGTGATATCCCCATCCTGGCCCCCATAGTGTAGTAATGTCCACATTCTGGCCCCTTTTGTAGTGATGTCACTATCCTCACTCCCGTAGTGCAGTAATGTCCCCCATGCTGGACCCCTTTTTTAGTGATGTCCCCAACCTGGTCTGCCTTCTTTATACACACACACACACACACACATATTCACTCACGATCACACCCACTCACACATTAACTCAACCACTCACACATTAGCTCACCCACTCACACATTAAGACACACTCTCAACACATTAACTCACACACACATTAACTCACACACACATTAACTCATGCACACACTAACTCACGCACACACTAACTCACGCACACACTAACTCACGCACACATTAACTCACACTCTCACACTCACTCACAGTCACTCATGTGGAACAAAAAGGGGGGGGGGGGAAGCACAACCGATGAGCGGTACCTGGTGGTCTAGTGGGGGCGACAATAATAGATGTGGGGGTTCGCATCTCACCTTTGCAGTTTGTGCAACCCTGCACAACCTCGGCGTATCGCAGTGGATGGCTCCGGACTCCAGCGGTCGGGGTTTCCTCCACGAGCAGCTCCTTCTTCCGGTTAGGTGACTCGAGCAGCCGATCACCTGCCCCTGTGACGTTCTCGGTTACGTCACCGCAGGTCCTTTGGATTCTGTTAGCGGTGACTCTGGTTCACAGCTGCTCCTGCTGCAACACTCGGATGGGATATGATATTTGTACAGAAGTGTGTGATTATAACAGAAGCGCTAGAGCACAGGAGGCACACGTTTAATTACCTTTGATATACCACAACGCTTTTCCACGGCGGTCCGCCGTCTTCATCACGTAAATCCACCCGATGAAACATGTTGTGGTATATTAAAGGTAATTAAACGTGTGCCTCCTGTACTCTAGCGCTTCTGTTATAACACACACTTCTGTACAAACTCACACTCACTCAGAGCCTCACACTCACAGACACCCACACACTCACAGACCCTCACACTCATAGACCCTCACAGTCACAGACCCTCACAGTCACAGACCCACACACAGACACTCACAGACCCACACACTCACAGACACTCACAGGCACTCACAGACACAGGCACTGACAGACACTCACACTCACAGGCACTCACAGACACTCTCAGGCACTCACTCTCACAGGCACATACACTCACAGGCACTCACACTCACAGGCACTCACTCTCACAGGCACACACTCACAGGCACTCACAGACTCTCTCAGGCACTCACTCACAGGCACTGACAGACACTCACAGGCACTCACACTCACAGGCACTCACACTCACAGACCCACACACTCACAGACACTCACAGACACAGACACTCTCAGGCACTCACTCTCACAGGCACTTACTCTCACAGGCACATACACTCACAGGCACTCACACTCACAGGCACTCACTCTCACAGGCACACACTCACAGGCACTCACAGGCACTCACAGACACTCACAGACAAAGGCACTCACAGGCACTCACACTCACAGGCAGTCACAGGCACTCACAGACACACACTCACAGACACACACACTCACAGGCACTCACACATTAACACATACACACACACTTTTGCTTTCCTAACCATGCTGGTGGCAGTCCAGTGCATGGGGCCGCCGCAGTCCCTGCTATAATATTACATCCGGCCGCTTCACTCTGCCACTCACTCTGCCGCTGTGTCAGTTCAATTCAAGCTGCCGTCAGCCAATGAGAGGCCCGCAGGTGACATCGGTGTATGACGTCACCTGTGGGCCTCTCATTAGCTGACGGCTTGCATTGGACTTACAGAGGGGCAGAGCGAGTGTCAGAGTCAAGCGGCCGGAAGTAATATTATAGCGGAGACCGCGGCGGCCCCATGCACTGGACCACCGCCAGCATGGTCAATTGTCCATGGTGCTGGGGGCCGCACAGGGAAGCCCCAGGGGCCGCATGCAGCCCGCGGGCCGCAAGTTTGAGACCCCTGCTGTAGAGGGATCAGCTTTATTATCATTTGTACAAGGAAGTGCAAGAAGCAATGGGATGAAACTGAATGGGAGGAGAAACAGGTTACATATTAGAAAATAAACGAGTGGAACAGGCGGTCACGAGAGGTGGTGAGTTCTCCTCCAAAGGAAGTCTACACACAGAGGCTGGACAGACGTCTGTCTGGGATGATTTAGTGAATCCTGGTTTGACCAGATGACCCAGGAGGTCCCTTCCATCTCCACCATTCGATGATTCTAATTTTGACCGAAACATCTATAATCTTGTATTGCAAATCAAACTTGTATTTATCTTCATACCATCTGAGTGTCAAGTATCATTGACTCTATGTCTAAATGTAGGAATAACTAGTTTTATCATGAAGCATCACCTCTGTCTGTAATGGTGATCCCCGATCTTCTGTAGCATCTAAACAAGAATTACCTGGGAATATAGTGCTGTGGTCTATGATTATTGATCTAAAGAACTCATTAATACCAGGTCAGTGGGGATACAACACCTGGCACCGCCACCAATCAGCTGGATGTAAAAAAGCAACAGCACATCTCCATACACCGTGTGCATACCCCGGTACTGCAACACCACACCCATTCACTTCAATAGTGGCTGAGCTGCAGTACCCAAGAATGGCCACTATATAGCGTTAGGAGCTTCTGGGGTTTCTTGTCCATAGATGGTTTATAACCAGCTGCAGATAGCTCATCAGTGGTGGAGCTGAACATTATAGATCAAATATCCAACATTTTGAACTTCTTCAAAAATGTTAATGCAAAAAAAGATTGTTTCTAAAATGTCTCGCAGGAGCGAGAGATAAAATTTTAACTCTCATTGTGGAGCAATGTAAGCTCCAGCCGGGATGATTCATCTGCTGTTGACAGGCTTAAGCCAAATTTAGCATGCAGCACTAAAGATTTCGTCTGCGATACGGCCTGAGACAGCACAGCACAAAGTTTTGCAAATTTTTAAGCGCTGAAACTCAGAAAATACTATTTAATTAAATGTTCATTTTGGCTCTAAACTGAAGTGTGCAGTCGTTGCTGCTCTCTAATTGTCCGTAGAGTACACGCTCGACTGTCTCCATTGTTTCATTGTTTCCTGTTGTGTTACTGTTGCACCTTTTATTTACAAAACATGAATTCTTTACTCACAGATTAAAGAGAAGCAACCAGCAGGATTTAGGGCTATAAAGTGAAGGTAGCGCCTTATAGGCACTGGGATTCTGAAAAAGATTCCAGGTTTGATTGCAGAGAAAAGTGGCATAAAACTCCTAAAAAAACAGGGTAGCAAATGATTGATGTGTGCAGCACTGCGTCACTATTTGTTTTTGTTTTTTTTGTTATTTTTATTGTTCCCCTGTGGGCAAGTGTTTCTGCTGTAAGCCAAACCACCTTCCTTTACTTTTACTATCCTCGAGCAACATGGCAAAATGAAAGTCTGAGTGACAGGGAGGGCTGAGGTGGTTCAGCTTACAGCCAAAAGGCGTGCCCACAGGGGAGAAATAAAAAAAAAATAGTAACGCAGTGCTGCACACATCAATCATCTGCTGCCCTGTTTTCCAGGAGTTTTATGACACTTTTCTCTGCAATCAAACACGGAATCATTGAAGTAAAGGTATGATTGCACCGAGTATCCCAGAGCCTGTAAGGCTGCTTTCACACTTCAGTTTTTTCCTGATCAGGTTCGATCAGGTTTGGGTGCCAAAACAGGAGAGGAACCAGGAGAGGAACTTGCAGGGGAAAACTATAATTGAAAGATTGACCCCTGTTCTGAGTTTTGGAGACACTCCTGGTTTTGACACACAAACCTGATCGAACCTGATCAGGGAAAAAACACGCAGTGTGAAACCAGCCTAAGGTCGCTTCACATCATGTTGTTTAGGGTTATGAATTTGCCCCCAATGTCTCCCAATGGGGCCGGGTGGCTGTTATTTGCCATCCGGTTTGGGGCTTTTCGGGGAGGATCCGGTTTTGTCCAGTTTTTGTGTTGGACACAAAACCGGAGTCTGCAGCATTTTTTGTGTCCGATGCAAAAATTGGACAAAACCGAATCCTCCTAGCATGGGAGTCTATGGGCGCTGGATTGCGCCGGATCCGGCAGAAAATCGTGCTGGTTTCTGGACGCTTGGTGCCGAAAGAGTGGTGGCTTTTAAAAGCAGCCACCGCTGAATTTCAGCTCCACGGCTGACATTTCAGCACTGTCGCCAGCTCCCCTGCAGCAGCGGTGCTGAAATTTCAGCACTGGACAGCACCAGCAACGAAGCCGGCAAAAAGAAGGATCCCCTCTGGTTCTGCTTGTCTGTGTTGTCAGGTTCTGTCTGGTGGATCATGCAAAACACCGAACAGAACCTGACAGTCACAAATTGTGGTGTGAAGCCGACCCTAGGCACCAGCTTCACCTTAAAGCCCTAAATCCTTCTGGTTGTACCATTTAAATAGTATTTACCTGATTATTACATACATGATATGGGGTGTTACTTGTGATCATAAAATATTTAATTAACAGATGTGGACAGCTGTGGGAGACCTTTTTTTACTATCACTTAAATACATGTAATTTTGGCTTAAAAATAGGGTTCAAGTACCGTAAAAGTTTTGGGATATTTGTCTTCTACAGCCCGTATTTATCACTGTATGTATTTTTAATTAATTTCAACTTTTTTGTTCCAGTTTCTGTACATGAATATGGGGGGGGTTAACTTGCCTGAAAGGGGCTGTCCAGTCTAAAATTATAATTGTGCAGTCACTCTATCTGCCACCCGATCTGACTGCAAACGTATCAACCCTCCCCGCACTGGAACGGACCACCATTATGTGGTATGCATGTTCCCAGCAACAACACGACTAGTGGGCATGGCCTCTCTTAATACAAGTGTATGGAGCGGGAGTCCGACTAGTAGGCATGGCAGTCCAGTGGGTGCAGCCTTGACGCATATATTTGTATTGAGCGAGGCTGCGCCTACTAGTCAGGTTCTGACCAGGAACATGCATATCGCATAATTGTGGTCTATTCCTACATCATTGCAGATCCTTGCAGTGCATAGTGCGTGCCTGGGAGCATTAATAAGTCTGAATTCACATTGAATGACTGCAGAATTATCATTTTGGACTGGAAACCCCCTTGAACGTCTGTTAACAGCAGTCAGAGAAATGCTTTACAACAGCTACATAGCTGAACGGTGTTGTGGGCATGCTCTATGATCTATCTATGCATGGGCTTAGGGCAGAAAAGGGGAGGAGGTGAGCTGTGACATCAATCATTGTGAATGCTTTTATACAATTTATCTTAGATCAGCATTCAGGGGACTTTTCGATTATGTAATATTATTACTAACCATAAAATAGAGCCAGGATTGGTGTGCTATTATTTGTATGCCTGTAAATAAGGAGATTCTGAAGCATCAACAAATACAATGTATCAACTGGAATCGGGTCTTTGTCAAGGGGTTGAAACTTGCACATTCTATTGTGTCGCGCGGTCGGTCGGCGTCAATGGCCCCCAAGTCCACAATGTGTGACAGAAATGTTTATATCAGTCCATTATCTGTGTTTTCAAGGAAAATTAAGCTTTTAACAGAGAAGTAAAATGATTTCAGTCCAAACCTTAAGTAAATAAATCGAGAGCCAGAAAACAAAATATCTAACCAGAGTTGAAAACAGAGTTGTGTGGGATCATCAGGAATGCGGAGTGTCCCTCTGCTGCGCTCTGGATGTCTGAAATATTTACAGAACTTAAATACTAACATTAAATTTACTGAAATGAATAAATAACTTTAAATAAACAAACTGCAGGAATTTGGCCGATGTGTACTCAAAGCCAGAGTTCACATAAAAAGTACAGGACTCCTTTTTAGAGATTTATTTTAACATTTGGAACATTATGTCTCGCACAAAACCCGACTTGATATTTTCAATGACTGATCACATTTTATCTAACTGCAGGGAGCTCCCCCTAGTGGTGTGTGCAGACTGAATCTTATCATGTATATCTGATATAAAGAGCTCCCCCTAGTGGTGGCTGCAGTTAGAATCTTATCATGTATCTTTGTATACAGGGAGCTCCCCCTAGTGGTGGCTGCAGACAGAATCTTATCATGTATCTCTGTATACAGGGAGCTCCCCCTAGTGGTGGCTGCAGACAGAATCTTATCATGTATCTCTGTATACAGGGAGCTCCCCCTAGTGGTGGCTGCAGACAGAATCTTATCATGTATCTCTGTATACAGGGACCTCCCCTAGTGGTGACTGCAGACAGAATCTTATCATGTATCTCTGTATTCAGGAGCTCCCCTAGTGGTGGCTGCAGACAGAATCTTATCATGTATCTCTGTATACAGGGAGCTCTCCCTAGTGGTGTGTGCAGACTGAATCTTATCATGTATCTCTGTATACAGAAGCTCCCCCTAGTGGTGGCTGCAGACAGAATCTTATCATATATCTCTGAATACAGGGAGCTCCCCCTAGTGGTGGCTGCAGACAGAATCTTATCATGTATCTCTGTATACAGGGAGCTCCCCCTAGTGGTGTGTGCAGACTGAATCTTATCATGTATATCTGTATATAAAGAGCTCCCCCTACTGGTGGCTGCAGTTAGAATCTTATCATGTATCTTTGTATACAGGGAGCTCCCCCTAGTGGTGGCTGCAGACAGAATCTTATTATGTATCTCTGTATACAGGGAGCTCCCCCTAGTGGTGGCTGCAGACAGGATCTTACCATGTATCTCTGTATACAGGGAGCTCCCTCTAGTGGTGGCTGCAGACAGAATCTTATCATGTATCTCTGTATACATGGGAGCTCCCCTAGTGGTCACTGCAGACAGAATCTTATCATGTATCTCTGTTTACTAGGGAGCTCCCCCTAGTGGTGGCTGCAGACAGAATCTATCATGTATCTCTGTGTACAGGGAGTTCCCCCTAGTGGTGGCTGCACACAGAATCTTATCATGTATCGCTGTATATAGGGAGTTCCTCCTAGTGGTGGCTGCAGACAGAATCTTATCATGTATCTCTGTATACAGGGAGTTCCCCCTAGTGGTGGCTGCAGACAGGATCTTATCATGTATCTCTATACTGGGAGCTCCCCCTAGTGGTGGCTACATACAGAATCTAATCACATATCTCTGTACACAGGGAGCTCCCCCTAGTGGTGGCTGCAGACTGAATCTTATCATGTATCTCTGTACACAGGGGGCTCCCTCTAGTGGTGACTGCAGTAAAAATACTGTATCTTTGTATGGAATGAGCTCCCCCTACTGGTGACTGTAAACAGCATTTTAAAAAGTTATATCTATGCATGGGTTTGTGAGCTCTTTATAGTGGTCAGGGCTTTGTTTTTCTGATAAGGATACATCAAGAAATTGATCTACAAAGAATTATGTATTTAAAGTTGAAACGATGTTCAAGCTTGCACTTTCACTTTAGGATTATAATTTTATCACTGGTCATGATTGCCTCTTTTATTATAAGGTCTGTGATGAATCATTAGCTGGGAAAGTAGAATATTCTCCTACGAAAACCATATTGCCCTTATTTTATGTGAAGCCTCTCCAGTGTCCGCCTACCGCTCATTTTTGGCTGCACCTTTCACCTTTACACAAGTACCTGGTGTTCTGCAAGATGTTGTAATGCTGCTGATGTTCTTAGATAAGTTTGTTATGATGGCTTTTGTAAGTAATAAAGATTGTATATACTTGTACAAGACTAGTAAATTTAAATGGAGCACGGGAGGTCACGATTGGCACTGGCTGAGGGGATAGATACAGGATTTTGTTTAAAAGGAATTATACCCTAAAATAAGAATGGATTAACTGACTGTAAACAGGACGGAGGAGGGGATGTCAGGGGCAGTGCAGAACACGCCGCTTACACTACGGAGCCTATCCAAGAGCAACACTCCTGTAAAGATGCAGGAAATGTTCATTAACTTACATCATGTCTCGTACTGTAGCCACATCCAAAGCTGCATTTACAATTGCGCAGGCTTCTGTCCGAAACAGACAGCATTTTATCTATTCTTTGCTACCAGTCTGGCTTTTGGATGTGTAACGTTCATCTTAGCTTTCATAATGCACTGCTACAGCTTTTTGAATACAGCTCTGGATGTGAGTGGAGTATGAAACATGATTATTATTTATTTATATAGCATCGTTGCTTCCATTTTGCTGTAAATGAGAAGGCGAACCATACAAAATACTGATATAGGCTACAGTAAACAAATTAATAATGAACAGGCCCATACAGAGGGGAGAGGTCTCTGCTCTTGCAAGCTTACAGTCTACAGGATGATGGGGAGGAGACAGTAGGTTGGGGGTTGCAGCAGCTCTGGTGATGGTGAGGTGGTAGCGCCGGTGGTGATGAGGCAGAAGCTCCGGTGGTGGTGAGGCGGAAGCTCCGGTGGTGGTGAGGCGGAAGCTCTAGTGGTAGAGAGGTGGCAGCTTCAGTGGTGGTGAGGTGGCCGCTCCTGTGGAGGAGAGGTGGCAGCTCCGGTGGTGGTGAGCTGGAAGCTTTGGTGGTGGTGAGGTGACCGCTCGGTGGTGGAGAGTTTGCAGCTCCAGTGGTGGGAGGCAGGGCGCTCTGGTGGTGGTGAGGTTTGGGCCGCTCTGGCGGAGGAGAGGTGGCACTTCTAGGGTGGTGAGGTGGCAGCTCCAGTGATGGTGAGGCGGACGCTCTGGTGGAGGAGAGGTGGAACTTCCGGTGGTGGTGAGTGGAAGCTCCAGTGATGGTGAGGCGGACGCTCTGGTGGAGGAGAGGTGGCACTTCCTGGTGGTGGTGAGGTGGAAGCTCTGGTGGTGGTGAGGTGGCAGCTCCAGTGGTGGTGAGGGACACTCTGGTGGTGGTGAGGTTGGCGCTCCAGTGGGGGTAGGTGGCACATCCGGTGGTGGTGAGGGCGGAAGCTCCAGTGGTGGTGAAGCGGACGCTCTGGTGGTGGTGAGGTGGCCGCTCTGGTGGTGGAGAGTTGGCAGCTCCAGTGGTGGTGAGGCGGACGCTCTGGTGGTGGTGAGGTGGCCGCTCGGCGGAGGAGAGGTGGCACTTCTAGTGGTGGTGAGGTGGCAGCTCCAGTGATGGTGAGGCGGCGGCTCTGGTGGAGGAGAGGTGGCACTTCCAGTGGTGGTGAGGTGGAAGCTCTGGTGGTGGTGAGGTGCAGCTCCACTGGTGGTGAGGCGGACGCTCTGGTGGTGGTGAGGTGGCCGCTCCAGTGGAGGGAGGTGGCACTTCTGGTGGTGGTGAGGCGGAAGCTCCAGTGGTGGTGAGCGCGCACTGGTGGTGGTGAGGTGGCCGCTCTGGTGGAGGAGAGGTGGCACTTCAGGGATGGTGAAGCGGAAGCACTGGTGGTGGTGAGGTGACAGCTCAGTGGTGGTGAGGCGGACGCTCTGGTGTTGGTGAGGTGGCCGCTCCGGTAGTGGAGAGGTGGCAGCTCCAGTGGTGGAAGACGGACCCTTCTGGTGGTGGTGAGTTGGCTGCTCCGGGTGGAGGAGAGGTGGCAGTTCCGGTGGTGGTGAGGTGGAAGCTCTGGTGGTGGAGAGGAGGCAGCTCGAGTGGTGGTGAGGTGACCTCTCTGGCATTTGGGAGGCAGCAGCATGGTCAATGGAGGCTGTAGCTTTCCTGAAGAGATTTTTCAAGTTCCATCTGAAGGATCCAAGCGTGGTGGATAATCGGAAGTCCAGAAAATGGGGGATATTCAAGAGACATCTTGGAGGCGATGGGGTGAGGAACGAGTAAGTGTGGAGGAGAGGAGGAGGTCTTGGAAGGATTGAAGATTACGTGAGGGAAGGTATTGAAAGATTAGTTCGGAGATATAGGGAAGGGACAGTTTATCGACAGCTTTGTAGGTCAGTGTTAGTAATTTGAACTGGATATGTTGGGGAATTGGGAGCCAATGGAGGGATTTGTAGAGAGGAGAAACAGGAGAGTAGGTCGTTTATGCCCTCAAACCTATCACTACCTGTCACTGCAGCTTCCTACTACATCCCCAAGCATCCCTGTCTGAGCTAATGGTGTCCTATAATCACTGAGAAAAATAGTTTTATTACTAAGTTAAATGTCCCCATGTTAATAAGCAGGGTGTCGTCAAGAGTGCAGACACTGTGGGCGTTTTCTTCGGCTCCATGTCTCCCCATGCCCCGGTGGGCATGATTATCTCATTCAAATGCGCGATCCCAGCTTCTGAAATGAATCTTTTTCTTCCAGGTATGATGCCGCGGCGCGTGATTTCCTGTCCTGTGCATTGTGGGTGAGAAATTGAGTGTACTCGTTGACTTCAGAATGCACAGTGCGCATGCTCTGGAGCCGGACAAGTACACCCAATACCTACCATCAGTGCGCAGGCCAGTAAATGGCACACCACAGCATTATACCTAGAAGAAAATGATTAATTGGGTGTCGGCGTGTTACCCAGGGAGCGAGGGGGGACATTGAGCCGGAGAAAATGCCTTCAAGGACTGACTGGAAAGGAATGATAGTGTTGGCAAAGGAGCCAGAGAGGAGGAGGTTGCAGTAGTCAAGGCGGGAGATGGTGAGGGCATGTACAAGTATTTTAGTAGATTTAAGGTTGAAGAATGGATGGATTATAGAATTATGTTTGACTTGGAGGTGACAGGAGGTGGTGAGAACTTGGAGGTGTGGTTTGAAGGACAGGGCAGAGTTTGGGTTACTCCAGGGGTAGTGCCATAACCAATATTTATCGCCTATCCACAGAATACATGATAATGTCTTAACACATGAGGTGCTGGCTTGAAAATTCAGACTGATCCTCAGATATGGGGCCCAAAGTCCCCTCAGTGAATGGATCAGTAGTGATCATGTGGGGGCCACCATTCCTATAGACCAGTGGTCCCAAAATCCAGTCCTCAAGAGCCATGAGCAGTGCAGGTTTTCAGGATTTCCTTAGCATTGCACAAGTGCTGGAATCATCACTTGTACAGGTAAAATAAATTAAAATCCCATGTGCAATACTAAGGAAATCCTGAAAACATGATCTGCTGGTGGCTTCTGAGGACTGGAGTTGGGAGACACTGCTATAGATAGGTAAAGAAGCGCACATGCTCATTACCACTCCATTCACACAGGGACATTTCTTGTGTGCAGTGGGGTTGATGTACTATAATAGTTTGCATTCTGCTTTATTTGTGCCCCTTCACTTCGCCTCCAGTCCTCGTGGTCACTGTCCCACCTTGATACTGACATGACTCGCTCACACAATAGGATTAATCCTACTGTTGACAATAGCATTTTGTTTCAAAGTGAATGATGTCTAATGCCAACCTCAAGGAGAAGTTGACAGCCGGTGATACATGCCAGGTCTGTATGGGATTATGTGTAAAGAGCCCTCAGGGCATATTTTTGGCGAGTCCTGAAGCATGATAACCTTAAATGGGATCCCACGATCTGGAGGGTGTTTTATAATTCTGTACGATGACACGACAGTGGATAAAGCCATGTATCAGCACATCATAGCTGTACATACAAAGGCCGAACAGACAGTATCACAGAGAGGATTAGATACGCAAAATTAACAACTGTCCCTAAAGAGTGTTTTACATAGAATGATCCTTGGGGATGTTCCAGAATCACATCTTGAGAGAGGTTTTATTGAATACAGTTATGACGGGGAATCACAGACAGGGAGGAGAAGACCAGAAAATAAATATATCTCAGGGTCCCCAAAATTGTGTTTACCAATAAAAAAAAAAAGACTCCTACTACTTACAAAACTTTATTAAATTATTATTGAAAAGGCCTGGGTGTTATAAGTACTAGGTATAGAGGGAGAAGGGTGGTGTCGCGTCGCCGTCGGACTCGGTGACTGTTATTCCTGCCCTAGCCACTAGGTGGCACTGGATTCCTTCGGCTAGTGGTGCCCGTGATAGGGGAGCCATGTCCACATCGGGACCTGCTCTTTTGGTTCCTGCCTCTGTCGCTGGGCATGCCCATACTCCTCCTGTGGGTGAGGCTGGTTGCAGGAGAGAGGTTCCTGCAGAGACGTCTGGTAGGCGCAGTTTTCGTTCTTCTGTCAGAAGTGGGGTGGTTGGTACCAGTCGCGCATCACCATCTGGCCTGGTTGTAGGGGCGGTCCGGATGAGGTCATCAGGCTGTGAGCTCTGGCCTATGAGAGGGAACCGCACCCTTCAAATACCTTGGGGCCTGTCCTGCAAACCGCCAGATATATTCTTGGTTTTCCCAGCTATCTAGTTTGTGCTCTATGATATTAACTCTGACCTTTGCCTGAATTTTGACCCTTCTACTGCCTGGTGACTTTGTACTTTTGCTGCCCTCCTGGTTTTTGACGCTGCCTTCTGACTGCTCTTTTGGATCCTGATTTTTCTACTCCCTGACCTCCTAGCCTTGTCCCTTCCTGGCGACCTCCCTGCTCCGGTCTGCTGCTCACCTATAGGCAGCTACCTCCTGGGCTCTGCTGTAATTCCAAATCTCTGTATGGAGATAAAAGGTCTCGGAATTTCTCGGGGTGCTGCCTTACCAGCAGCTCAGCCTTTGCAGCGGACGGTCGTCACAGATGGGCAGGTATATAAAAGGGATAATTATACCACTGTCCCTAGTTGTTTCTACCTTGCCATTGAGGTTGGCACCCTAAGACTGCGTTCACACATTGCATATTCTGTTGCGCTTTTTGCTGCGCAGGGGCTTTCACACATTGCGCTTTCTTAACCCCAGAAAGCCAGTGATGTCACAGAGGGGAGGAAGAATCCTGCTTCCTCCTCCCCTCTGTGACAGCTGTGACCGCCCATTAGATTTCGCAGTGTATTAATATACACTGCAAAATCTAAATTAAAGAAAGCAAAGTGTATGTAAAATAAAAAAGAATCACATACTTACCTCTCCGACGCCTTTTCCCGGTGTCCAGTCTCCGGTGCCAAGCAAGATGTCTTCTGCCAGGACCTGTGGTGACGTCAGAGGGGCGTTCCCAGCGCTGATTGGCTGCTCGCGGTCATGTGATATATCACATGACCGCGAGCAGCCAATCAGCGCTGGGAACGCCCCTCTGACGTCACCGCAGGTCTTGGTAGCACTACACATCTTTTGGCATCGGACACTATACACCGGGAAAAGGCGTCGGACAGGTAAAGTATTCATTCTTCTTTATTTTACATACACTTGCCTTTATTTAATTTAGATTTCGCAGTGTATATTAATACACTGCGAAATCTAATGGGCGGCCACAGCTGTCACAGAGGGGAGGAGGAAGCAGGATTCTTCCTCCCCTCTGTGACATCACCTGCGCTTTCTGGGGTAAAGAAAGCGCAATGTGTGAAAGCCCCTGCGTATTTTGTTGCGCTTTTTTGCGCGGCTGAAAAACGCGGCAAAAAGCGGAACAAAATACGCAATGTGTGAACGCAGCCAAAAACACAGTGAAGCAGCAAAATACGCAATGTGTGAACGTAGCCTAAATAGGTGATATAGCGCTCCCCGCTCACCGTCTACTCACACTCAATCACCGTAGAAGGCGCTATTACCTAGCACCAAAAATACAACTGCAATACCAGAATTACGGTAGTTGAAAATTCCTATTGGGACAAGTTCCAAAAGAATCAGTGATATGGTTACACCAGACACAATGTATCCTCCTATCTGTATGTACCAGTCTGACCAATCTGCTGGACGGCACTGGAACATTAGTGATAATCATGCAAAAGGCACAGAGGCTCCAAAAATATATACAAATACCCACATAGTGTCAGGATTAGAAAATAACATGAATATCTGTAAGCTTTAACAATAATGAAAAGCAAGGAGCGTATTTAATGATACTAATCAAATGAGTGACTCGACAAAGATGTGCATTCTCAGATACCCAATACATCCCCACCCCCTCTCTTCTTAGGTTTTGATCAGGGGACAGGTTTAAAGGGAATATGCAGGATTAATAAACCTGTACTGAATTATTTAAAAACAGCGCCACCCCTGTCTACAGGTTACATATGGTATTACAGCATAGGTCCATTCACTTAAATGGAGCTTGGCTGCAATATTGTAACCTCAGCCATGTTTATAGAATTCTGGACAACCCCTTTAACCTTATTTGATGCATTCATGGGCCTCTGCAATAAGTGACCTCATGACATGAAGCACACGTGGATATGCATTGGGAGTCTAAAGGTACCGTCACACGGGAGATATCGCCGGCAATGTTGTCGGCAACTGAGGGGCGTGGCCAGGTTGCGGCGACATCGCCGGCGAATTGCCGCGTGTGACAGGACGATAATCAGGCGATGAATCGCCTGAGTCACATCGCCAGGTTTCCCAACAATGTTGGGAAACCTGGCGATGTTGCTCAGGCGATTCTGCCTGATCGCCCTGTGTAACGCGGCGATCCGCAATGTTACGGGCGATTCCGCCTATCTACTACATTGCGGGTTATCGCTCGCTGGGTTGCTGGGCAACTCAGCGAGCGATAGCCGCGGCAACTAGCCGGCGACATCGCCGGTAAGTTGCTCAGTGTGACATCTCACCGGCGATGTTGTCAGGGATGCGCGCTCCCGCGATCCCCGGCAATATCGCCGGCGATATGTCCCTGTGTGACGGTACCTTAAGAATGCACGTCTTCATCAAGTATTAAAGGGGTTGTCCAGTCTAAAACATTAATTCTGCAGTCATGCTATGTGTCTGCAGAATTATCAATCCTCCCAGCGCCCGCACTGTGCTATGTGAGGTTTCACCGTTTTGTAAGCTGGGAACAGACTGAAATTAATTATGCGATATACCTGTTCCCGGCCTGAACCCGACTAGTGGGCGCAGCCTCGCTTAATAAAAGTGTATGGACTAGTGGGAGTGGCCGTCTAGTGGGTGTAGTCTTGTGCCATACACTTGTACTGAGAGAGGCCACGCCCACTAGTTGGGGGTTTCACCTGCAGTAGTCGCTAACATGTATATTGCATAATTGTGGTCCGTTCCTAGTTTTGAAGCCGCAAATCCTTGCAGCGCTCAGTGCGGGCGCTGGGAGGAATGATAAGTCTACAGACACATAGAGACACACATACAGGGACTGCAGAATTATTGTTTTAAACCAGACAACCCCTTTAATTAATATTTGGTATTTTATCATCCTGACACTGTATGGGTACATGTATATATTTTTCAGGAGTATTTACATTGTGCCTTTTTGCATGAATTTTGTCACTAATTGATTGGTCTGAGTGGTACATATGGATAGGAGAATACAGAGTGTCTGATTAAATCATATCCCTGAATCTTTGGGAACTTGTCCCAATAAGATCTACTTTTAACCATTTTTCTGGTGGTGGTAGAGATGAGTGGACCCATGGTTCTGTTCTGGACCTGAACTTGACCCAAACCTCATTGGAAGTCACCGATTGACAGTTCTGCTCTCCACGCACATACAGCCGGCCATACACAACGCTCTTCCAGGGGAGGGCGGAGTTTTGTCATTTTTTTTTGTTTCCACTACCTCCAATAACTCTGATTTTACCACAGTGCAGCCGTTCAACCATTCAAACACTACAAATGGGTCTCACTGGGCCGAGCACCGAGTATACCTGAGCACTGAGTGTACCTGAGCACAGCGATACTCACTCCAGTGATTTGCATACAGAAAGCACCCAAACTCTGAACCTTTTTCTTTTAAAACTGAAATTTTTTTTAAAAGTCAGTTTGCTAACCTCTAGTGCTAGATAATGGGGTCTTGTAGGATGATGTGATTGAGGGTGAGTGGACAGTGAGCGGGGGGGATCATACCATCTAATTACCTTCGCAGCAAGGTAGGGACAGTGGTAGCTGGTAGCTGACTAGGCATGGCTTCTGCACACTGACTCCCAGGCTCTGTATGCTGGGCCCACACTGTCACATGATGTCTGGCCCCTGACTCAGTATTATTCATCATTCAACCTGAGCTGCTGCGGCCACGGAGCCTGTCTGAGATTATAATGGGTGCAATAATCTTCTGGGCCAAGGGCCCCCCTGGAGGCTAGGCCCAGGACTGCAGCCCATTTTGACCCTATTATAATCTGCCCCTGTAGGTGACAACTAGGAACATTGGTATAATTATCACTTTTATACTACTGCCCATCTCTCTCCCTCTATACCTAGTACCTATGACCACACTTTTTTTATTAAGTTTTTGTAATTAGTAGAATGGTCTTTCTTATTAGTTAAAAAGAGATGAAATGACCCTGTGTACATTTTGTACCTTTTGCACCGAAATCTAATTAGCAGAAAACATTAAAAACTGTTTAACGAAGAACCATAGTGAGGGCTCCTTCACCAAGATATCAGTGTAAAGAGTATTACAGCACCATTACAGCCATGTCTATACTTTACATTAATAAGTCGCTCACAGGTTGACCTTGAGCTTATGTAACTTCTTCATTTCTAGTTTGTGCAGATTATGGCTGAGTTATTGAGGACTCGGAGGACATCTTGTCATTCACATATCTGATGGCGACAGACGTATATCCTAATTATAGATCTGGACCCACAGATGTTTCTAGTGCAAAATATGTTCCAAGGTTACAACATCGTATCAAACACGAGATAGGAAAAAACATACATGACATTCATAACCATTGTCACAGGGGGAACTGAAGGAATTCAGTTCTCAATCAATCATTATTACGGCAGCGGCATAGGGGACCCCAATAAACTGCAATCTGAGGTCAGCTGGAGGCGACTGCCACAACTTTATAGAATAATCTAAACATGGATGATTTAATGTAAAGAGATAAACAGTTACTTGTCTTCTCTCCTGCATCATTCTGCGAGCAAAGTAAGAAAATTACAGCTTTTTATGAAAATGTCCCAAACCACTAATCAGATCATAACCGAATACTGGGACAGGGCCACTAGTAAGAACATAGTACTAATAGCAGGACAACTGGCAGAAGAAGACCCAGTGCTAGAACAATACATGCAGGGCCAATGTTAAGGGGGGGTCAGACTGGGCAGTTGCCCAGGGCACCACTCTCTTGGGGGCCCCCAAAGGAGCTGCACTGAAAATAGCATTAAAACAGTAAAACAAAATTAAAAATACATGTATCACTGCGTTCGTAAGAATCTCCGCTATCAATATATGAAGTAAATTAATCCAATTAGTAATTGGCGTAACGGGAAAATATTAAAAACACCAGAATTGTGTATTTTGGCCACCACATTGTTACAATAAGATGCAATAAAAGGCGATCAAAATGTTGTATCTGACTCAAAATGGTATCAGCAAAAATGGCAGCTCAGGGCGCAAAAAGTAAGCCTCAAATAGCCCTTTGTCTAGAAAAATTAAAACTTTTATGGGTCTCGGAAAATGACAAATAAAGCTAATTTTTATTTATTTATTTTTTTTATTTTTTTATTTTTTTTAAATTTCATTTTTTTTCATTATTGAAATAAAAAAAATGTTCAGTATGTGTTTATTCTGACCCAGATAATCAATTTATGAAGTCACTTTTACCATATAGGTAACATAAATAAGTGGAATTGCACTTTTTTTTGCAATTTCAAAGCATTCAGACTTTTTTTTTTCCTCATTCTCCAGTATGTTTTGTGGTGGAATGAATGACGTCATTCAAAAGTACAACACGTTCTGCAATATAACAAGCCCTGATATGGCTATGTGGAAGGAAAAATAAAACAATTCTGACTCTTGGAAGAAGCAGAGGGAAAAACAAAAATGAAAAATCACTCAGTGGTGAAAGGTAATAAAATCTGTGTAATAGCAGCAGGAGCGCCCCCCGTAGGCTTCAATCTTCACATGTTCATGATGGCTGTAATTAGGGTTAGGGGACCTCTTTAATTCCTAAATTTGTAGACAGTTATCAAGCAGAACTTTCAAGGCATTAAAGGGGATGTCCAGGATTAATAAAATGTTACTGTATTCCATCAAAAAGAGTGCCTCCCCCTTTCTACAGGTGGCATGTAGTATTACAGCATAGGCCCATTCCTGAGCTGCAATATCACACACAGCCTGTAGACAGCGGTGGCGCTGTTTTTGAAAGAAATCAGTCATGTTTATAGAATTCTGGATAACTCCTTTAAGATCAATATTTCCACTAGTGACCCCAGAACAACAGGATGGGGCTTAATTCAAATGTGTTTTTTCATAATATGAAGAATATAGCAGATCTTTGTTAAAGATGACATTTAAGTAGATGATCCTATGGAAACATTTTTCTTACTGACTCTACAGTTTGTAAATCCTATTTTATTAAACACTTGTAGGTCATTTTTAATCAATGTAAGGAGTCCTGTGTTCACAATCCCCATCTCTTGGTCAGAGTATAAGAGCATTTAGGGCCCACTTTAACCTTTTGCCCAGGGCCTCACTTTGCCTAAAACCGACCCTAAATACATGGGACCTTTGCAGTTCAAGAACTCATCATAACACACAATTTCTCCTGCTTTGGTGGTGGTCCTTTACCTCTTGGGTATCGATGCAGCCGCACAGGTTGCATCAATGATAAATCCGCCCCTGGACAGTACAGTACTGCTAAGGCTACTTTCACACTACGATTTTTGTAAAATCCGATGCTGTCCGATATAAATCGGACAGCATCGGATTCTTCTAAGGCTGCTTTCACATAACGATTTTTTCATTTCCGATGCTGTCCGATCAAAATCGGACAGCATCGGACCGATTTTCGGACCCCATGCAGCCCTATGGGCATCGGACCGAATCGGATGTGCACTAAATGCCATCTGATTTGGTCCGATCCGAATCTGTCCGATTTTATCGGCGCAAAAATCGGAGCTTGCTCCGATTTTTGCACCGAAAATAAAATCTGACAGATTCGGATCGGACCAGATCGGATGGCATTTAGTGCACATCCGATCCGACCCGATCAATTTAGCATGGGGCCCTATGGAGCAGTGTCCGAGGAAACATCTGATGTCTCCTCGGACCGATTTTAGTGTACTGAGCATGCTCAGTACACTAAAATAGCTCCTAAAAGTAAATTAAGGGGTTAATAAAAAAAAAAAAACTATGCTCACCTGTCCACGAGGCCCACGTCGTCTCCCGGCGTCTCCGGTATCTCTAGGTATCTTGCCGTCTGTGCTGAAAGACCTGCCGTGATGTCACAATCACATGACTGCCAGGAACCAATAGCAGGCAGTCATGTGATTGTGACATCACGAGAGGTCCTGGCAGCACAGAACAGCAAGGCACCGGAGACGCGCGGGAGTCGTGTACAGGTGAGAAAGTAGAGGAGGAGAGGAGGGGGACACATGGGGGGATCGGAGCACACATGGGGGCACCCGGAGGACACATAGGAGGACCGGGGGCCAAGAGGGGAGACAGGGGATGAGAGGACCGGGGGCCAAGAGGGCAGACACAGGGATGAGAGGACCGGGGGCCAAGAGGGCAGACACAGGGGATGAGAGGACCGGGGGCCAAGAGGGCAGACACAGGGGATGAGAGGACCGGGGGCCAAGAGGGCAGACACAGGGGATGAGAGGACCGGGGGCCAAGAGGGCAGACACAGGGGATGAGAGGACCGGGGGCCAAGAGGGCAGACACAGGGGATGAGAGGACCGGGGGCCAAGAGGGCACACAGGGGATGAGAGGACCGGGGGCCAAGAGGGCAGACACGGGATGAGAGGACCGGGGGCCAAGAGGGTAGACACAGGGGATGAGAGGACCGGGGGCCAAGAGGGCAGACACAGGGGATGAGAGGACCGGGGGCCAAGAGGGGAGACACAGGGGATGAGAGGACCGGGGGCCAAGAGGGAAGACACAGGGTATGAGAGGACCGGGGGCCAAGAGGGAAGGACCGGGGGCCAAGAGGGGAGACACAGGACCGGGGGCCAAGAGGGGAGACACAGGGGATAAAGGAGAGGACCGTGGGAGAGACTGTGACAGCTCTCAGGGAGCGATCTGACAGGAGGGCGGGCATCCTATTTTCTGTCGGAATCGGATGCCTATTTGGCACCCGATTCCAGGCATCAGAGGAATCCGATGCTGTCCGATTTATATCGGACAGCATCGGATTTTACAAAATCGTTATGTGAAAGTAGCCTAATGCCTGGAATCGGGTGCCAAATAGGCATCCGATTCCGACAGAAAATAGGATGCCCGCCCTCCTGTCAGATCGCTCCCTGAGAGCTGTCAGTCTCTCCCCCGGTCCTCTTCTTTATCCCCTGTGTCTCCCCTCTTGGCCCCCTGTCCTCTCCTCTTATGGCCCGGTCCTCCCCTCTTGGCCCCCGGTCCTTTCCTCTTATCCCCTGTGTCTCCCCTCTTGGCCCCCGGTCCTGTGTCTCCCCTCTTGGCCCCCGGTCCTGTGTCTCCCCTCTTGGCCCCCGGTCCTGTGTCTCCCCTCTTGGCCCCCGGTCCTGTGTCTCCCCTCTTGGCCCCCGGTCCTGTGTCTCCCCTCTTGGCCCCCGGTCCTGTGTCTCACCTCTTGGCCCCCGGTCCTCTCATCCCCTGTGTCTCCCCTCTTGGCCCCCGGTCCTCCTATGCGTCCTCCTCCTCTTGTCCTCCCCTCTCCTTCTCTCCTTTCTCACCTGTCCACGACTCCTGCACGGTCCCGCGCGTCTCCGGTGCCTTGCTGTTCTGTCTCAGTGCTGCCAGGACCTCTCGTGATGTCACAATCACATGACTGCCGGCTATTGGTTCCTGGCAGTCATGTGATTGTGACATCACGGCAGGTCTTATCAGCACAGACGGCAAGATACCTGGAGACACCGGAGACGCCGGGAGACGACGTGGGCCTCGTGGACAGGTGAGCATAGTTTTTTTTTTTTTTATTAACCCCTTAATTTACTTTTAGGAGCTATTTTAGTGTACTGAGCATGCTCAGTACACTAAAATCGGTCCGAGGAGACATCACGTTTTCTCGGACCCTGCTCCATAGGGCCCCATGCTAAATTGATCGGGTCGGATCGGATGTGCACTAAATGCCATCCGATCTGGTCCGATCCGAATCTGTCAGATTTTATTTTCGGTGCAAAAATCGGAGCAAGCTCCGATTTTTGCACCGATAAAAAAATCGGACAGATTCGGATCAGACCAAATCGGATGGCATTTAGTGCACATCCGATTCGGTCCGATGCCCATAGGCCTGCATGGGGTCCGAAAATCGGTCCGATGCTGTCCGATTTTTATCGGACAGCATCGGAACTGAAAAAATCGTTATGTGAAAGCAGCCTAAGGGGGTCTGAGTTCTCAGTCCCAGGTGGGAACAGAGGGGCTGCAGACAACAAAACCCTCTCTTGTCCTTTTAGTTGTTACAATGTATCAATGCAGGCAAAATATAAAGTCCAGTTAGGTTAAGTGCACAACTATCGTTTTTGGTGCTTTTTTTTAATTTGTGTTTACTTGCAGACTGGAGAGAGAGAAAGAGAGATAAAGAGAAAGATAGAGCGAAAGAAAGAGAGAGAAAGAAAGATATTGAAAATGATGAGGAGTTGAAGCACAAAGTATATTGAAAGGATACAAAGCAGGGGCGTAACTGCAACAGGTGCAGGGGTTACGATCGCACCCGGGCCCTGGTGCCTGGGGGGGGACCCCAAAAGTCCCAGTGGCCTATAGAAAAAGACTATAGCTATTGAAGATTAGCAATAATTGGGGCCCCGTAGGAGCTTTCACATCAGGGCCCAAGTTATGCCACTGTTACAAAGGTTGAAAAAAGACCTAGGTGTACTAAGTTCAACTTTCCTCCATCAATTATATATTCATTTCTCACTCAATCATTTATAACCAACAATGTTATGTGTGCTGAAGAAATCATCTAATCCAACCCTTGTTTATAAAAGCTTTTATAGTGTCAGCCATTGCTACCTCATGTGGTCGGCATTCCACAGCCCGACTGCTCTAACTGCAGAGAACCCTTTCCTATGTAGCTGCCGGAATCGCTGTTCTTCCACCCGCAGTGAGTGCCGCCTGCTCCTTAGCATTGTCTTTGGAAGGAATTTATACATATAAATGAGATCTCCTCTGAGATGTCTTTTTTTCTATGCTAAACAAGCCCAGGGTAATGGAGGGATTGTCCCATAAATATCATTTAGGAAGTATTTGCAGGATACATGATAAATGTATGATCGCCGAGGGTCCCAAAGTTAAATTTGAAAAGAATGGAACTGAGCATGTGCGGCTAGAGCACTGGTTGCACATGCTCACTACCTCTTTGGAAGCCTCATTTTTGTGATTGATCAATTCCAAGCAACCATACATTGGTTATGGGACAACCCCTTTAAGAAAAATAGTACAGATAAACCTAAGGTGTCTCTGCATACATCCTGCAAACTGGAATTCTGAAGGAGCAGTGACATCGCCACCTTGTTGCCTCAATAAAAGAAAAACTAGCGAAGAAGACAATCATAGATTGTCCCATCCATCATGATGTTGCTATTGGAGATAACTGCTGCAGTGATGGAGACACAGGGAAGGGAAGAGACTTTTATATATATTAAAACTTTAGAGGACCTTGGGGATTTCAAAACCCTTCTGGGAAAATCCTTGAAGTTCAATATTCTACTTATTAGTACTGACTAATTGTTGAAAAATCTCAATGTCCTTAATGATCTGACAACTCCTCCTGCTGTGCAATATCCGCTATTAAGATTCCAGGAAAACCAGTGAAAGCCGCCAGGAATTGTCTTATATCCACAGAGAATCACAAGATCACTAAAAAATAGTCTCAGCCTGTTAACAAATAAATAGAGCAGACAGATAAGAGGGCAACTCCATAGAAAAGTACGGACTCGCCTCTAGTGGGACCATGGGGTACTCAGAACCGGGTCCTCTCGTTGTCGTCTGGGGCTGAGGGATGTCATGGTGGCGTGACCTGGTCCGTGATCCCCTCGTCGGGTGATAAGTTAAAAAGGGGATTTGGAAAAATGGATACAATTAAATAAAGCAAAAACAAATAAGAGTGTTTGAGAGTGTCGTGACGCCACCCGTGGAATGCAGCCGGTATAGCCGCTGCTGCAGTTGGGACCTCTGGGGATGATGGGAGTAGCAGTGAGGATGGTTCAGCTCTCCATGGGAAGAGCGGGTCACCAGGGTAACTGTACAGTTTATGGATGCGATAAATGGAATGATAGGCCAGCGGGGCTGTGCTTCTGACAGGATTCCAAGTCACATTCAGGCAAGCTGGTGCTGACGGCTCAGCGAATCAGTCTGCGTCTCCTCAGGCGCGGAAATCACAGTCACACATAGTGTTGAGCTTCAACCCTTTTTACTTCACTTTTCTTGGCAGATGGTTACAACACAGTGCAGTGTGCAGCTCCGGTATGTTCATAGCAGCCATGACGGCTCATCAAAATCACCCCCTTTCGTGTTCCTTTCATGGGCCTCTTAGTCTGTCCGCAAGCAAGCTACGATCCAGCTGCCACGGGCTTTTCATGGGTGACTGGCCTGGTCCCCTAGCCCTAGAACGGCGGCCTTCTTTTCACTGTGTCGGAGATTAGGTCATAACATAAAGACACCACACCCCCCTGGTGTTTCTGGTTGGAGCGTAGAGCGACCTGGCCAATTCAGCAGAGGCGGCACCCTGGTTTCGGCCCCAGTCCCTCAGTGTCCCTGATAATTCGAGCACACCTAGGACTCCTTCTGTCACTCACTACTGTCTGCAGCCCAGGACCCGGAAAAGCCTCTAGGTGGCACAGGCTGCCAGGTCCGTGTCCTTTCAGTCCTGTTTGTTGGTGTTCTCGCCTCTACTTCCGACTGACTTGACTCCTCCACTTTACTTGGCTGACTGGCTCCCTAAACTTGGTATTGTCTAGTTTTGTTGCCTCCCCTGAACGGGTCCTGTCCTACCATCCCCACTTGTCTCCTTACGCCATCCCATTGCTGGGCATAGAGCCCCATTGTCTTGGGATCGAGAGTGTGGTTTGGAGTGATTGGACTTACCGATCCCGGTTGCTGCGCCATCAGTGGCGAACGGTTCGCAGGGGCGCCAGAACTTCTCTTATCAGTGTGTGCGGTATTGTTTACGTAAACTAAAGGGTTTATTACCCTGTGAATGGCATTTACAGGACTACTTTGTCACGTGTATGGCAGTCTGACACTCCCCCTGCAGTGATTGATATCTCACTGTTAATACACAACCTCTATTGAGAGTCTGGTGAGGGCGGGGGCAGCTCTCCCAGCTCTGCTGTGTTTCAAAAACTAAATGCTTTGATTGTGTGAGAACATCTTTAGCCAGTCATGTATGTGATACATCATTGGATTCCGGGTCTGTTTGCCTACATTGTGTTGCTGTCAGATGAGGTAGCAAAAACTCGCTGACAGGTTCTCTTTAAGGAGGGATCAGTTGATGCTCTCACACTAGTTTTTAACAATATGCTGTTGACAGATTTGCAAATTATTAGGATTCATAAACAGAAATATATAATATCTATCATAATATGAAATAAGCATTAGCAAGATGTGGGTGCAATTATTGACATGACTGATACAGCAGTCATTGCACAGTAATATAGTCGCTCCAAGAAAATAAAATAAAAATTAGAACGGCAGATCCAGCCGTGCGTGTACGCTGATGACTCACATAAGACCATTATGATAAAATATTATTTGCAATTATCAGAAAAAAATTCTTCCCTTCCTTGAAGCGATCATGGAAAACAACCCAGTTACTCATAATGTCCCGATAAGTAAGACATTGTATAAGCGATTTACAAATCTGCTTCCATAGGAGCCGGTTCATCCATCCAGGACTCCTGAGCATCATACATAATCGGTGCATCTCAATGAATTAGAATATCATCAAAAAGTTCATTTATTTCAGTAATTCAATACAAAAAGTGAAACACATATATTATATAGAGTCATTACACACAGAGGGATCTTATTCAAGTGATTTTTTGTCTGTCAATGTTGATGATTATGGCTTACAGCCAATGAAAACCCAAAGGTCATTATCTCAGAAAATTAAAGTAGGGAGGATGAAGGGTTAACATAAAGGGTGAATATAATATTGATTTAATACTCAATGTGTTTTAGGGCTCTCAGAAATGCCCTGAAAATTGGCAATATTACATTGATTTCTGATGATATTCTAATTCATTGAGATGCATTAGTACTTGTCTGCAGTGGCGTAACTAGTCTGAGGGGCCCCGGTGCCAAATTTGGACCTGGGCCCCCACCCTTCCCCTGCACGCCCACATTGGTCAGATGTACGGGCCCCATGTAATGTTCTAAATCCTATAAAGACTCACATATTGGCCCCTCTCCCCTTCATTATGTATTAATGTCCCTCATCCTGCTATATGTGGTCCTCCTTCTGGAATATGCCCTTATCCTTGTATATATGGTCCTCCATTATAGTATAACGCATTCCTCATAGCCCTCCATATAGTAAAACGCAGCCTCAGATCCTTTCACATAGAATAATGCAGCCTCATAGCCTTCCATATAATATAATGCAGCCTCATAGCCTTCCATATAATATAATGCAGCGTCATAGCCCTACAGATAATATAATGCAGTGTCATAGCCCTCCAGATAATATAATGCAGCCTCATAGCACTACAGATAATATAATGCAGCCTCATAACCCTACAGATAATATAATGCAGCGTCACAGCCCTCTAAATAATATAACGCAGCGTCACAGCCCTTCATATCATATATACAGCATCAAAGCCCTTCATATAGTATAACACAATAATGCAGCCTCATAGCCCTCCATATAGCATACATACTCCTCACACAGGGTTAACATCAAAGGGTGAATATAATATTGATTTACTACTCAATGTGTTTTAGGGCTCTCAGACATGCCCTGAAACTTGGCAATATTACATTGATTTCTGATGATATTCTAATTCATTGAGATGCATTAGTACTTGTCTGCAGTGGCATAACTAGTCTGAGGGGCCCCGGTGCCAAATTTGGACCTGGGCCCCCACCCTTCTCCTGCACACCCCATTGGTCAGAATGTACGGGCCCCATGTAACGTTCTAAATCCTATAAAGAATCACAAATTGGCCCCTCTCCCCTTCATTATGTATTAATGTCCCTCATCCTGCTATATATGGTCCTCCTCCTGCAATATGCCCTTATCCTTGTATATATGGTCCTCCATTATAGTATAACGCATTCCTCATAGCCCTCCATATAGTTAAACACAGCCTCAGATCCTTCCACATAGAATAATGCAGCCCCTTCAATAAGCCCCTACAGATAATATAATGCAGTGTCATAGCCTCAATAAAGCAGCCTCTAGCACTACAGATAATATAAGCAGCCAAGCCTCCTAATAAGCAGCATACAGCCTCCAATATATAATAAATAGCTTCCCGATATATATGCCTCATAGCCCTCCATATAATATAATGCAGCATCACAGCCCTCCAGATAATATAATGCAGCATCATAGCTCTCCAGATAATATAATGCAGCCTCATAGCCCTACAGATAATATAATGTAGCGTCACAGCCCTTCATATCATACAGTCAAATTAAAAAGTTTGGGCACCCCTCTTAATCTTACTCTTTTTATTTTTGTTTAAAATTGTTTTTTGCAACAGCTATTTCAGTGTGATATATGTAATAACTGATGGACACAGTAATATTTCAGGATTGAAATGAGGTTTATTGCACTAACCAAAAATGTGAAATATGCATTATTTCAAAAATTGACACGTGCAAAAGTATGGGCACCCTTCTGATTTTCATGATTTGAATACTCCTAACTGCTTTTTACTGACTTACTGAAGCACTAAATTGGTTTGGTAACCTCATTGAGCTTTCTACTTCATAGCCCGGTGTATCCAATCATGAGAAAAGCTATTTCAGGTGTCCACTTGCAAGTTGCTCTCCTAGTTGCATCTTCTCTGAGGAGTGGCATCATGGGCTCCTCAAAACAGCTCTCAAATGATCTGAAAAAAAAAAAGATTGTTCAACATAGTTGTTCAGGGAAAGGATACAAAACGTTATCTCAGAGATTTAACCTGTCAGTTTCCACTGTGAGGAACTTAGTAAGGAAATGGAAGACCACAGGGACAGTTCTTGTAAAGGCCAGAAGTGGCAGGCCAACAAAAATATCAGAAAGGCAGAGAAGAAGAATGGTGAGAACAGTCAAAAACAATTCACAGACCACCTCCAAAGACCTGCAGCATCATCTTGCTGGAGATGTTCTCACTGTGCATCAGTCAACAATACAGCGCACACTGCACAAGGAGAAGCTGTATGGGAGAGTGATGCGAAAGAAGCCGTTTCTGCATGCATGCCACATACAGAGTCGCCTGAGGTATACAATAGCACATTTGGACAAGCCAGTTTTATTTTGGAAGAAGGTCCTGTGGACTAATGAAACAAAGATTGAGTTGTTTGGTCATACAACAAGGCGTTATGCATGGCGCCACAAAAACACAGCATTCCAAGAAAAACACTTGCTACTCACTGTCAAATTGGGGGGAGGGTCCATCAAGCCTTGGGGCTGTGTGGCCAATGATGGCACCGGGAATCTTGTTCAAGTTGAGGGACGCATGGATTCCACTCAGTATCAGCAGATTCTTGAGAATAATGTTCAAGAATCAGTGTCAAAGTTGGAAGTTACACCGGGGATGGATCTTTCAGCAAGACAATGATCCAAAACACCGCTCCAAATCTACTCAGGCATTCATGCAAAGGAACAATTACAATGTTCTGGAATGGCCATCCCAGTCCCCAGACCTGAATATCATTGAACATCTGTGGGATGTTTTGAAGCGGGCTGTCCATGCTCGGCGACCATCAAACTTAACTGAACTGGAATTGCTTTGTAAAGAGGAATGGTCAAAAATACCTTCATCCGGGATCCAGGAACTCATTAACAGCTACAGGAAGCGACTAGAGGCTGTTATTCTTGCAAAAGGAGGATCTACTAAATATTAATGTCACTTTTCTGTTGAGGTGCCCATACTTTTGTACCTGTCAAATATTGAAATAATGCATATTTCACATTTTTCGTTAGTGCAATAAACCTCATTTCAATCCTGAAATATTACTATGTCCATCAGTTATTACATATATCACACTGAAATAGCTGTTGCAAAAACCCAATTTTAAACAAAAAAAAAAAAAGAGTAAGATTAAGAGGGGTGCCCAAACTTTTTCATATGACTGTATATGCAGCGTCACAGCCCTTCATATAGTATAACACAATAATGCAGCCTCATAGCCCTCCATATAGCATACATACTCCTCACACAGAAACACTGCCCCGGTACAACCTGCCCCATTCACCCAGTCACACTGCCCAGTGTACAGCCCTCCGCCGTCCCCCCCCCACACACACACTGCCCCCTGTACAGCCCCCCACACACAGTCTAAGGCTATGCAACTGCTTTCACACTTTGTGCTTTTGTGCGCTTTTTTCTGTGCACTTTTCCCAAGCCCATTTTAACATGTGGGCTATGGGAAAAGCACGCAGAAAAGCTCAAAAAGAATTGACATGTCTATTCTTTTTACGCACGCGCTTTTGCAGTGAAAGCGCATGCGTAAAAAAACGCGGAAAAGTGCAAGATGTGAACGCAATTCAGAAAAAGCCATAGGTTTTGCTGGACTGTGTTTCCATAATTGCGTTTCACTGCATTTAGGCGCTGCATAAATGCAGTAAAACGCAGTAACATGCTGCAAATACGCAGCGTGTGAACGTAGCCCAACTGCCCCCCCAACACACACACAATATGGCTGTACAATGACAATGTGTGGCGCCCTGCCAAGCAGAGGGGTACTGCACCCGTAAAAAAGGTGCAGATACTCCAGCTGCAGGTGGATCATAGGATGGTGGGTGGAAGCCATAACCAGCACTCCCACACTAGATTACACGGTGGGAGGTTACCCAGGAGGGAATACAACCACCTCTAGGGGGAACAAGAAAAGTCTTTTGGTGTTGGAAGAGGTTTTTGGGCCTCTGAGGAAGGCTGGTTTCACATTACGATTTTGTGAAATCCGATGGTGTCCGATATAAATCGGACACCATCAGATCCGAAATTGCCCCCATGTAACCTTTGGATCATGTGCACATACCCTATGGCTGGCTTCACACCAGGTTTTTGGGAATTCATGTGTATTTGTTTTGAAATGGATCCGTTTTGGCCTCCCATATATCCCTATGGGCACGGATTGGTCCTATATGGCTATCCGTTTGTGTCAATTCAGTCAGGGATCCGTTTGTGTCATGTTCTTTCCTGTACCCAGAATCAGAGACTGCTCCGATTTTGGGCCCTTTAAATTAAAAGATCCACACGGACAGGCAAAAAACGTGGTGTGAACGTGACTCACCGCGGCCGGCGGACTCCGGTTGATACAGGCGATTCTTCTCCTTCCTTGTCACGGGTGGACCGCGCCTGCCGGTAGTGGGGCCCGGTGTAGTGCAGATCAAAAGTGAAGACGTCTTACGGGAACAGATTAAAGGAGTTTAATTTGTTTTCTTCGTGACGCCACCTATGAGTAGTTCGGTAAGGGCTACCGACGCTGCGGAACCCCCGGGGTGATGGACAGCAGCAAGATGTTACGCTCCCCACAGGCTGAGCGGTGATCCCCGAGGCTGGAGCTGCTCAAGATGTTGTGCGGCAGCTGCGGTTACCTTTAGTTAATGACGGACAGTTCATAAGGAGACACGGACACAGATAGTCTCTGCAACGGGTCTTTACTGTAACCAGCAGGCAGTACATGGCTTACAGTGGTTGAGTAGAAGACCGGGTGGACTTAGCAGTGATAGTGCTCCTCAGAGGTCCGCAGTGTTCCTCCATTCTACCTAACTTGCTTGCCAGCGTCGCCCAGGAATACCAGGTCGGGTACGGGGAGGCTGCTTCAATGCCCTATCCATGATGTACGTTCTGGATGCTTTGGGGAGCCTTGGGTCCCTCAGTGGGTACACCGCTGGTTAGACGACTGGAAACTGGCTGGTGGTGGGGTGCTCCTGTAAAGCTGATCCTCCACGGGGCTGGTTCGCGTGACAGAGGTGAACTGCTGCCAGCTTCGGTACCAGTGAACCGGCTGTGAGTTGTGGGCACGGGAGTCTTTTGGGAACCCGTGTAGATATGCCCAATCCCGGTAGTTAAGGCCTCAGGTGCTGACACCCGACCGGTGACGGCCCAGGGGCCCGCACGGGGTGCGGAGCCCCCGCTTCTCTCCAAGTTCTAGTCTGCTCTCTTCAGGTTCTAGAGGCTTCTTTTTACCGACTGACTGCTCTAGACTATTGTGTGTTCTAATTCACTACCCTAACACTCCACCCACCAGGACCTAGGATTGGTCCCCTGTTCTAGGTGTTGTATGTTTGGTTGGATCTCAGAGTTAACTATTGCACTGCTTTGTCAGAGAATATTGCGGCTGCAATACTCCCTTGTGACGCACTCGTTGCGGGGCGCCACAAACGCAGCCTTAGATATTTATACACCAGAAACTATCCTGTTTGTTACACTGTATCTCTGCAGTATCATTCTGGAGTCTAGACTCTTCATATCACAGGGGATTTTCTGCAATGATAGCAGATCACTTTTTCACAGCTCATCAAAAGAGTTGTATTGTCTCCCATCAGGAGGGTCGGACTAAAGAAGCCCCTAATGATCTGCAGTATTATTTGCATTTTTTTATTCTCTGTATTTAACCCTTCCGAACATGGTAATAGAGCATTAGTCGGCACGTGTGAGTGACCTCCTCTTCTATAGAGAATGAATGGAGCAGTGGCTACATATGGAGCAGTGGCTACATATCGGATTTTGGGTCCTCAGTTCACATGATCAGTAAGGGTCCAAAGCTGATGGACCCCGCACACCTTTATTCTAGGTGATAGAAGTTGATATTTTATAGTTCCTGTGAAGCACTGTTGATTTTAGGGGTGGGGGAAGTCCACCCCCTCTTCTGCAGTATTAAACCGTCTGTATGTATTTATGTATGGGCGTATCAGAGAAAGGCACCCAACAGAAAGTGTGTCGCCCCAGGGTGTGGGGTACTCGGGTATCCGGCGGCAGAAGGGGTTCACTGTGTCACGGGGAATGGCGGCCGTGCCTGACCCCGTGTCCCAGGGGACTATTCTCTTGAAAAAGGGGTTATGTACAGGGGAGTATTTACAAGTTTAGTTTGTCGTGACGCCACCTGCAGTTTTTGGTGAAGTAGCACCAGCGCCGCCACAGTCCTCCGGAGGTCGATGGTATTGCGGCTGAGATGTTGTAGTCCTCCGCAGGCAAGACTGGGACCTCCGGGGCAGTGTAGTGAGGAGGGACGAGTTGGAGTGGAGCTGGGATAGTATAGGGGGGTGCTGGAACAGTCTATGAGGGGCATGGTAAGTGGAGAAGAAGGATGCACACACACAGAAGAAGTCTCTTTTACCTTTTACTGATGTTTTGCAGGTAAATACGTCCAGGGCACCAACGGGTGACAGGGTTGCACAGTGAGATCCCACGGCAAGTGGGTATAAGGTCTCCTCTGCTCTGTAGTGTTTGTCTGAAGCACAGACTGCTTGCAGCCTGACTTGCCTTCTCTCTCTTCCTGACTGTAGTGTCTTTCCCTCCTCCTGTGCGGTCTCCCAGATACCTTCTCCTGATCACTGCGGCTCTGCCCTGCTGTGCTTAACTCACAGGGGGGACAAACCGGGTAACCAAGGCCTCCACAGTGCAATCGGGTTTTCTGTGGTCCTATAGTGTCCCACAGGTGCGGATCCCCAATATCTGCTGTTTCTCCTGGGACAAACTCCCTCAGGTTTCTTGCTCCCTTTCAGTTCTCTGCTCCTAGCCCTCAATCCCACTTAGGCTGGCGGGACACTGAAGGGCCACTCCGGGTCACTGGCTCAGGCCTAATCGCAGCACCGACCACCAGGACGTCCTTGCAGCTCTCCTAGCGTCTGCACACTCTGACTAACTCCTCCCCCAGCAGCAGTATTTATATGGGATCTTGCCTAAGGGCAGCAAGTGAAGCTCCCCCTACTGTGCCGGGGTGGAAGGTGTTGTATGTAGTAGGTACCTGCTGTGGAAACCCATCTGTGCATTAGAGAGATCTGTGGTTACCTGCGTGAGCAGGGCACCACAAAAGTCTGTGGATTTTGCAGTTTACTCATGTATAAGCTGAGCCCCTCTGCTCTAAGATTTCATAGAATCGTAAAATGGTAGAATTAGAAGGGACCTTCTGGGTCATCCGGTCCAATCCCCTATTCAAAAAAGGATTCAGTGGCGTAACGATAGGGGTCGCAGTGGCGACGGGGCCTGGACCTATAAGGGGCCCGGCCCATGCCGCCCCTGCAGCCGCCGATTGCAGCACCAGGTGCCTGCTTCACATGGATGTGCGTCCCCGAAGACACACATCCATGTGACAGCGTGGCAGCACAGGCTCCATGTGTCAGGGTGAGGAGAGGAGGGAACCCTCCTACTTCCTGGTGCTGCTCCCTCCCCTTCTCTGACATGTCGGCTTCCTGGCCTGCGTTCCACTGTGCTGCTGCCTCCTCCCACTTCCTGCTTGAGTGCACAGTGGGGCGCAGGCCGGCAGCACCTCATCCTCCCTCTCCTGCCACCTGAATCATCAGTTTCTACAAGGGTAGACACTGGAGAAGCGAGGGAACGAGGAGAGGTAATTACAGATTTTTTTTTAATAAGTCAGTGCAGTATGGCCAGAGGAGTATGAGAGGGTCATATATAAGGCTACACATAATACTGCACTATATGGGAGATATAAGGCTGCACATAATACTGCCCTATATGGGAGATATAAGGCTGCACATAATAATGCACTATATGGGAGATATAAGGTTGCACATAATACTGCACTATATGGAGAGATATGAGGCTGCATATATAAGGCTAAACTATATGGAGAGTTTTGAGGCTGCACTATATGGTAGGTTTAGAGGCTGCATCATATGGGGAGTTTGGAGGCTGCACTATATGGAGAGCTATGAGGCTGTATTATGCTATATGAAGGGCTATGAGGCTGCATTATACTATGTGATGAGGCTATTGGGCTGTATTACTCTATATAGAGAGGCTATGAGGCTGCATTATGCTATAAGGAGGGCTATGAGGCTGCATTATGCTATAAGGATGGCTGTGAGGTTCTGATATATGGAGGGATGTGAGGCTGCAGTATATTATATGGAGGATAATGGGGGTTCATTATAATAATTGAATGACTATGGGGGCTGCCTTATGAATGGAGGACTATGGGATGCATTATAATACCTGGAGGACAATGGGGGTACATTGTAATATATGGAGGAATATGGGGATGCATTATAATAATTGGATGACTATGGGGGCTACCTTATGAATGGAGGACTATTGGATCCATTATAATACATAGAGAACAATGGGGGTACATTGTAATATATGGAGGAATATGGGATGCATTATAATAATTGGTTGACTATGGTGACAGGAGGAGACAGACCATATAAACTAGGATGGGGGACATATACCACGATAAGTCCTGCCATAGTCCAGGAGGAGGACCATATATAGCAGGATGAGGGAAATTAATACATAATGAAGGGGGAGAGGGGTCAATTTGTGAGTCTTTAAAGGATTTAGAACATTACATGAGGCCCATACATTTCATCAATATGCGGGGTGGTGGTGCCAGGTCTAAGTTTCGCACAGGGGCGTGCCGGACTCTAGTTACGCCACTGAAAGGATTCACTAAATCCTCCCAGAGAGATGTCTCACACACTCTCATACTGGTCACTGGAAACTCAACATAGCACCTTATGGCAAAGAATTCTATGAGGGTCTGAAAAAAATCATTGTTACTCTATATAAAGATGGCTGAGGCTATGGGAAGATTGCAGACAAACAGAAACTGAGCTGCAAAACTGTGGCCAAGACCTAACAGCGAATAACAAGATCCACTCAGAACAGACCTCACTATGGCCGACCACAGACGAAGAGTGCAAGAACTCAGCGTCATGTCCAGAGGTGAGTGCGGCCAGCATTGCAGCAGAGGTTACAGGGATAGGGGGTCTGCCTGTCAGTGCGCAGACCATACACTGTATACTGCAGAGGTTACAGGGGTGGAGGGTCTGCCTGTCAGTGCTCAGACCGTACACCATACACTGCAGAGGTTACAGGGCTGGGGGTCCACCTCTCAGTGCTCAGACCATACACTGTACACTGCAGAGGTTACAAGGGTGGGGGTCCACCTGTCAGTGCTCAGACCATACACCATACACTGCAGAGGTTACAGGGCTGGGGGGTCCACCTCTCAGTGCTCAGACCATACACTGTACACTGCAGAGGTTACAGGGGTGGAGGGTCCACCTGTCAGTGCTCAGATTGTACACCATACACTGCAGAGGTTACAGGGGTGGGGGGTCCGCCTGTCAGTGCTTAGACCATACACCGCACACTGTAGAGGTCACGGGGTGGAGGGTCCGCCTGTCAGTGCTCAGACCATACACCGCACACTGTAGAGGTTACGGGGTGGAGGGTCCGCCTGTCAGTGCTCAGACCATACACTGCACACTGTACAGGTTACAGGGTGGAGGGTCCGCCTGTCAGTGCTCAGACCATACACTGCACACTGCAGAGGTTACAGGGGTAGGGGGTCCACCTGTCAGTGCTCAGACCATACACTGCACACTGCAGAGGTTACAGGGGTAGGGGGTCCACTTGTCAGTCCTCAGACCATACACTGCACACTGCAGAGATTACAGGAGTGAAGGGATTGCTTGTCAGTGCTCAGACCATACACTCCACACTGCAGAGGTTACAGGGTAGGGGGTCCACCTGTCAGTCCTCAGACCATACACTGCACACTGCAGAGATTACAGGAGTGAAGGGATTGCTTGTCAGTGCTCAGACCATACGCCACACACCACAGAGGTTACAGGGGTGGGGGGTCTGCCTATCAATTCTCAGACCATATGCCACTGTACACTGCAGAGATCACAGGGGTGCGGGGTATGCCTTTCAGTGCTCAGACCATCTACCGCACATTGCATCAAGTTAGTTGGCTGTCATGCCAAAAGGAACACTCTTCTAAAGATGATGGACAAGAAAACTGCAAACAGTTTGCTGAAGACAAGCAAGCTAAGGACATGGATCCTGGAACCACCCTGTGGTCTGATGAGACCAAGGTAAACTTATTTGGTTCAGATGGTGTTAAGCGTATGTAGAGTACAAAGACAAGTATGTCCTCCCAACAGTCAAGCATGGTGGTGGAGGATCATGGTTTGTGGCTGGTGAGTGATGCCAGCTGTGGGGGCCTACAGATAATTGAGGAAATCATGAATGCCAACATGTACTGTGACATACTGAAGACAAGCTCCCTTCATATTCCAACACCCCAAACACCTCCAAGACAACCACTTCCGGGTAAGGAAACTGATGTCTAAAGGTGCTGGACTGGCCAAGTGTCTTCAGGCTTGGACCTTTTGATCATCGATGGAGCCTCCTCAAGTGGAAGGTGGAGAAGCACAAGGTCTCTAACATCCACCAGCTCCGTGATGTTGTTATTGAGGATGAAGAGGATCCAGCGGCTCCTGTGAAGATCTAGTGAACTCCATGCCCAAAATAATGGTGGTCACACAAAATATTCACACTTTGGGCACAATTTAGTCATTTTGTCTTAGGGGTGTATTCACATTTGTTGCTAATGGTTTAGACACTAATGGCTCTGTTGAGTTATTTAGAGGACACCAGATTTACCCTATTATACAAGGTGCACGTACATTGTATCAAAGTGTCAGCTCTTCATTGTTGTCCCATGAAAAAATATAATAAAATATTAACAAAAATGTGAGGGGTGCACTCACTTCTGCAATATACTATATATGTGATGTTTGTAATACACCTTCAGTTGACCTTCCTTATTCTGCTGACCTGGTCCTCAATGTTCGGAGGTTACTTTATTTGGTTTACTTTGCTTTCCCCCCTCCCGAGTGGAATTTTTGATGTAATAAATTGGAAATACTAAGACACAAACTAACACAATAAAGTTATGGTAATGACCGGTATCATTTTTGAGCAGCGTCACAGGCTGGCGGACCCCGCGGCTCGGAGACTGTCACCTCGGTACTTTTCCATTCTGCCTTGGATTCCTCTGAGCTGACAGCTGCTTCAATGAGCACGTGACAACTATCAGCTGCTGTGACAATTATAAAGTCGGCCCCTCCAGTGAGATTGCGACTGGAGGAACGATTATTTTTCTGCCATATGAAGCCAAGACACGAGATAGCCTGAGAATGTGCTGGCGCCCACTCAGTTAACCAGGAAAAGCGGAACATGTTTCCCAGAATTTCAGGCAGGACGTTGAGTGATGAGCCACTCCAGGCACCTTGTAAGTCACCAACCTCCAAAACAGGGTTGGAAAAAATTGTCTTTGGGCTTTTTTTTTTTTAATAAACGTTTAAAAAAACAAAAAAAACAAAAGTTGCAAGAAACACAATACAAGCAATGTTAGGGTGCTTTCACGTCCGCGTTTTCTGGGGGTGCGTCAGTACCAGGTGAAATTCTGATGATTCCTGATCAGGCTTGTGTCCCTATATTTAACAGGGGGACACAGTGACATCAGGTGGCATAAGGATTTCGCCTGAGGCATTCCCACCGCACCCCCAACCACAGAATGTTGCCGTTTGGGGCCGCTGGTGCGGAGCAATGCGTCGACACAAATGCGGCCAGGGCGGATCAGGAGTTCACTCTCAGCGTGCTCAAAGTAGACTGAGCATGTTCAGAACAGCTCCGGGGCGTGTTCTTTTTCTCTTTCCCTCCCCTTTCCTCCCCTCTCTTCCCCCTCCCCACCCCTTCCCTGGCCCAACCAAACCCAGCAGCGAAAAACACGCTGCGGCGGCAGCGTTCAACTCCGGCACCTGATGCAGATCACAGCATCTTATGGCCACTATGTGAAACCAGCCTTATCTTTGCAGGATCGGTGACAACCACTAACCAGTGCAACAACAAGGTAGATAAAATGCATATAGCAGGAATTTGTTACCAAGTATGCTCTGCCCCATTACCACTCCAGGCTTAGGCTGATTTCACATTACCATTTTTTGCAAACTGTGGGATGCTGCATCCCCCGAATTCCTACGGGATTTCCTGCAATGATGCAACTGGATATACCCACACCGGTATTAATCACTGATCCGGCTCTCAAATCAGTGATAATACCAATGTGGGAGCAGACAGTTCCGGTGGCGTATCTCCTGGATCCGTTGTAAATGTCACTGCATTCTGGGCATGCGTAATCCTAAAACCCAGATCCAGCATCCAAATCCAGCAGGATCCGGAGTCCTCCAGAACCAGGTTACATAGGGACACATTTTAATTCTACCTGCATTGCCCCGGATCCGGGTGGTCACGGTTTTTGATGTAGAGACCAAAAATGCAACATGTTGCAATGTAAAAACCGTGACCACCCGGATCAGGGGGAAATGAAAAAACTGGATGCACCTGCAAGTGCCTGCGGCCCCATGAAATGTCAATTGGGCCGAAAATAGATGCGGGTGCACCTAGATTAAGCTGAAAACACACGGATGACAAAAAACGGCAGTGTGAAACCAGCCTTAGGCTATGTTCCCATCTAGCAGATTATTTCTGCACCAAATCTGCATCTCCTGGTAGGAAAAATGCTGCGTTTTTAGCATTTTCATGCAATTTTCGGTGCATTTTTTCTCATGTGCTTCTATTATATAGTCTATGAGAAAAACGCAGGGAAAAAAATGCAGAAAGAATGAACATGTCGCTTCCTTTTTCATGCACCAAAAAAAAACCTGAAGGTGTGCACAGCACTCCAGAACTCTCATTCTCATCGCATGAATTTTCCTTGCAGATTTTATCAAACCTGCAAAGAAAAATGCATGAAAAAACCACTAGGTAAAAACACATAGATTTAGGGTATGTGTAGACAATCTGGAGACACTGCGCCCTGGACGCTGTGCCTCTGGTCCTGAGGGAAGCCATGGGTAAGCGCAGGGAGAACGCAGTCGTCAAGCACCCATGATCTGTATTCGGGTCATGGCGTCTTTTCCATGCATTCACCCGCTGGAGATCACTTTGGACTCCACAGCAATAAATTAACATGCTGCAGAGATGCGGAAGCGCAGCCACCCGCACCACAGCTGAAATAACGCTTGCGGAGGGGAGAAGCACAGTGAGAATGGGATTTCTACAAATCCCATCCACTGTACAGAGCAGCGTCAATACGCTGTGACCAAAACGCTGCTATCACTATCGTATGCATGCTAGCCCTGGGGTCCAGAACAGGCACACCAGAGTGCAGATTATAATTTTAGCACTGGGGGCTAGTAGCAAAGGCTAGTCTACCCCTGCCATCTAAGAAGTACCTGTCATTTCACCCAAAAACTGTAAAAAGTCATGTCTTACTGCCCTCACTAAGTTAAAATGGGTTTTTGTTCCCAAAGCAGGCCAAAATATTTTAGAACAATCCAGATTATGGATGGTTTGCCTTCAACAACATTCTGCCAGTACGGGGTGGATGCACCTAAATAAAATGGGAACAGTTATTGATATCAACTTCCTGTTTGTGGGTGGTGACCATGACGGCCATTTTGAAGTCGGACATTTTGGATCGAACTTTATTTTTTTTCAATGGGAAGAGGGTCATGTGACACATCAAACGTATTGAGAATTTCATAAGAAAAACAATGGGGTGCTTGGTTTTAACATAGCTTTATTCTTTCATGAGTTATTTACAAGTTTATGACCAATTATAAAATGTGTTCAAAGTGCTGCCCATTGTGTTGGATTGTCAATGCAGCAGAGAGAGAGAGAGGTACACCAACAGAGGCTTGACTGCACTGTCCCAGTTCTGGAGACAACGCAGAGCCGGAGGTTGGAAAGGGAAGCACCCGGCGGCCATGCTGAAACAACTGAGTAAAAGTAACAGAACTCCAGCTGTGGTGTGTGAGACTTCCGGCCACAGAGGCCACGAGACACTGGGGTGCTGATGACCTAATGAACATCTGCCAGGGTATGAACTGAACCCTCCTTGCAGCTGCCCTAGGGACTGCGCTCCACCTGTGGGGAGCGAAACCATCCGATCTGCCGGTCGCTGTCCCCAGAGGTTCTGAAGCACTGCAGGTGGCGTCACGAATATCCCTTTTCCCTGTCTTCCCTGTCAAACCCCCTTTTATTAAATGACACCTCCAGGGTCATGGGACTGGGTCTCGGCCCCCGTCTGTCCCCGTGAATAGAACTGAAAGTGAAGAAGGATTGCTGGCCAGTTCCCGAGTACCCCCGACCCTGGAGTGGGCGTGTCAGCTATATGATAAATGCTGATGTGACTGTGCTGGTGGCTTGGTACTGTGTTAGCCCATGCGGATGAAGACAATGTGTTGGGACATTGTGGCAGCAGTGGATGACGGTAATCTCTTGCCTTCCAGCACTCACCCAATCGTTTTGTTTACTGTTCGAGTTTTGTATAGAGAACATAGTGATCTTTCCTTCTACAGTTACAAGTAGTGAACATTCATCCTCCAGAGGTGATTCTCAGCAGGCGATCTGACCCTCTGCAGAGGTTTCTGGGCATGTCCTAATGCACAATTCTCTTCTGTGACCTCATCAGGAGAACAAAAATATTCAGGATTACATTTATTAGGAATTTTCCATATACCATACATATGTATAACAAAACATCAGAAGATTGTGACATTTGGGCAATAGGAACGTCAGGCGCAACACAGAGGTAACAATGGGGATGGAGAGGGAGGAAGGTCCTAGCGGTAGGGAGAGGGAGGGATGGGTTACCCTCTGGGACTCACCCGTGTCTGTATACTTAGCTCCCTAACTTCCCTATACCGGTACTTCCCCTGTTGCCATCATATCCTTAATCCCTGGCTATTTCACCACTCACCCTGAATAGTGCAAAGGCCAGTGAGCACACTAGTCTCCCCTTTGCAGTAATAAGACACAGGGGAAGGAGGACAGACAGATAGACATAGACATAAAGGATATACTCCAACTTAACAATACAGCAAAACACCAGGGCTGCAAACAACATGACTTCAACAACTTCCAGACAATTGTGTGGTCAGCATAGAGATGGTTTCTACAATCGGCATCAGATGATGGAACGCATAACTATTTAAAGTGGAGGGGAGTGGTCACAAAAAGGCTATGCCTGAGATAGGACTAACAAAGAACTACCATCAAGGAAAGAGTCTTTAAGTCCTCCATTTAAAAAACAGAGTTTCATAAGGCAATGTGACCCTCAGGTCAAAGGGTTTGATAAGCACGGGAGACACCAATGGAAAAGATTGAGAAGGAGTCGGGAACCAGGTCAATTGCTGGACTCTATCGTCAGCTGCCATTTTTCACATAGTGTTGTTAACTGAGATTCTGACCTGCGATACAGAACTTTCTTAATTTTCGAAATGTTGTTTTTCCAACCATAACTGTTTTTGTCCTGTTGACATCGCTGTATGGGGACGGTTTTTAAAGAATGTGACTCACCGCGGCCGGCTGACTCCGGTTGATACAGGCGATTCTTCTCCTTCCTTGTCACGGGTGGACCGCGCCTGCCGGTAGTGGGGCCCGGTGTAGTGCAGATCAAAAGTGAAGACGTCATAGTGGGAACAGATTAAAGGGGATTTAATTTGTTTTCTTCGTGACGCCACCTATGAGTAGTTCGGTAAGGGTTACCGACGCTGCGGAACCTCCGGGGTGATGGACAGCAGCAAGATGTTACGCTCCCCACAGGCTGAGCGGTGAGCCCCGGAGGCTGGAGCTGCTCAAGATGTTGTGCGGCAGCTGCGGTTACCTTTAGTTAATGACGGACAGTTCATAAGGAAACACGGACACAGATAGTCTCTGCAACGGTTCTTTACTGTAACCAGCAGGCAGTACATGGCTTACAGTGGTTGAGTAGAAGACCGGGTGGACTCAGCAGTGATAGTGCTCCTCAGAGATCCGCAGTGTACCTCCTTTCTACCTCCTTAGTTTGTTTTGCCAGCGTCGCCCAGGAATACCAGGTCGGGTACGGGGAGGCTGCTTCAATGCCCTATCCATGATGTACGTTCTGGATGCTTTGGGGAGCCTTGGATCCCTCAGTGGGTACACCGCTGGTTAGACGACTGGAAACTGGCTGGTGGTGGGGTGCTCCTGTAAAGCTGATCCTCCACGGGGCTGGTTCGCGTGACAGAGGTGAACTGCTGCCAGCTTCGGTACCAGTGAACCGGCTGTGAGTGTGGGCACGGGAGTCTTTTGGGAACCCGTGTAGAAATGCCCAATCCCGGTAGTTAAGGCCTCAGGTGCGGACACCCGACCGGTGACGGCCCAGGGGCCCGCACGAGGTGCGGAGCCCCCGCTCCTCTCCAAGTTCTGTGTTCTAGGGTCTAGATTCTTGACTTGACTCCTCTAGACTATTGTGTGTTCTACTTCACTACCCTAACACTCCACCCACCAGGACCTATGATTGGTCCTCTGTTCTAGGTGTTGTATGTTGGGTTGGATCTCAGAGTTAACTATTGCACTGCTTTGTCAGAGAATATTGCGGCTGCAATACTCCCTTGTGACGCACTCGTTGCGGGGCGCCACAAATGCAATTACACTAATCACTTTAACATAAAATGGCAGGGAAATGTATGGCGACACAGACATTTATATACATATATTTTGAAATGGTGAAAAAACGTATAACTTTTATTTTTCCGTCGTGTTTTAAAAATAGGGGAGGGGAGAATGGGAAGCCACTGGTTTACTAAAGATATCTACTAGTCTTCTCCTAAGGTGTAAGAAAAATATAAAGGATAATGCATGATGTATAAAGAAATCTTCCAGCAAGCTTCGTTTTCTTTTCTTACCAATTTTAATATTTCCAATTGCTTTTTGCGAATTAGTATATTATTATTTAACTCCAGTTGCAGATGTCGTGGTCACAACCGGCCCCATCACCTGCTTCATCTGGATCTGTGTCATCGCTGAGGATGCAGATCTAGCTGAAATGCATCGAGGTGCAGAGGCACGACGGGTCCCTGCATGTAATACACACTGTCTGCTGTGAGTGTGGCGCCCTGCTCACACAGGTAGCCACAGATCTCTCTAATGCACAGCTGGGTTTCCACAGCAGGTACCTACTACATGCAACATTTTCCACCCCGGCACAGTAGAGGGAGCCCAACTTGCTGCCCTTAGGCAAGATCCCCTATAAATACTGCTGCTGGAGGAGGAACTAGTCAGAGTGTGAAGACGCTAGGAGAGCTGTGAAGAGGTCCTGGTGGTCGGTGCCATGGTTAGGCCCGAACCAGTGACCCAGAGTGACCCGTCTACGTCCTGCAAGCCTAAGTGAGGACAGAAGGCAAGGAGCAGATAGTAGAAAGGGAGTGAGGAACTTGAGGGAGTTCGCCCAAAGAAGTACCGGATATCAGGGATCCGCACCTGTGGGATACTCCAGGACCACAAAAAACCCTGTCACAACGTGGAGCCTTCAGCCACCCGGTTTCCCATGTGGGTCAAGAGAAGGAGGCAGACACAGCAGTGCACCACCACAGTGATCGGAGAGGGTAACCCGGAGACCGCACAGGAGGAGAGACAGACACCAGAGTCAGGAAGAGAGAGGAGGCAAGTATGTCTACAAGCAGGCTGTGCTTCAACCCTACAAAAGTAATAGAGGAGGCCTTACACCCACTTGCTGTGGGGACCCACTGTGCAACCTGTCCACCTGGCAGTGCCCTGGACGTCTTTACCTGCGTACCACTAGTAAAAGGTAAAAGAGACTTCTGCAGTGTGAGTGTGTCATTCCTCTCCATTCCCGGTGCCCCTCATAGACAGCTCCATCCTAAGCTGCCCCTTCATACTACGCTGCCCCGGAGGTCAAGTCCTACCTGTGGAGGACTTTACCAACTAAGCTGCACTACCATCTACCTCCGGCGGACTGTGGCAGCGCTGGTGACATCTCACCAGAAACTACAGGTCCAGGTGAGTAGAAAAAAAGCCCAGGTTTAGATTCTGCGCAGACCACAAAGCAGGAAGGGTATGTTTGATGTCCGTTTATTGAGCCAACGCGTTTCACAGCAGGACCTGCTGCTTCCTCAGGGCAAAAGGACATCAACCATACCCTTCCTGCTTTGTAAACGGACATGAAACATACCCTTCCTGCTTTGTAAACGGACATCAAACATACCCTTCCTGCTTTGTAAACGGACATCAAACATACCCTTCCTGCTTTGTAAACGGACATCAACCATACCCTTCCTGCTTTGTAAACGGACATCAACCATACCCTTCCTGCTTTGTAAACGGATATCAAACATACCCTTCCTGCTTTGTAAACGGACATCAAACATACCCTTCCTGCTTTGTAAACGGACATCAAACATACCCTTCCTGCTTTGTAAACGGACATCAAACATACCCTTCCTGCTTTGTAAACGGACATCAAACATACCCTTCCTGCTTTGTAAACGGACATCAAACATACCCTTCCTGCTTGGTGGTCTGCGCGGAATCTAAACCTGGGCTTTTTTTCTACTCAACTGGATTTCGCCCTCACCAGGTGTCTGCAGCGACCAGGATAATAAGGCTCTTGCAGTTTGTTATGACTCACACAACCCAAAAAGGTGAGTCACACTAATCGGGGGGCATTGAATTATCATCATAGATAAGACCCTATGTGCGCTCCCTTCTCTCTTTGTCGTGACGCCACCTGTAGTTTCTGAAACAAACTGTAAATAGTCCCCTCTACATATCACCCCTTTTTCAAAGATAGGCCCAGGACACGGGATCAGGCACAGCCGCCATTCCCCGTGACACTGTTAACCCCTTCGAGGCCTGATACCAGAGTACCCCAAAGCCTGGGCTTGACATGAGCTGACGTCGTAGGTGCCATGACAGGGGGCCCGCGTATGATGTCACTATCATGCTTGGGCCCCCTGTAGCAGCACTCCAATGTCAGATGCCGGTCCGGTCAGTGTTCGCTGGCTACAGGAGGACACCGGGCAACGTGGGAGCTGAGGAAAGGTGAGTAGAATGTTTTTGTTTTTAATTACACGCTAGGGACAGAACAGAGACACATATACTAGGATAGAGACATATATATATATAAAGAGGAGGCCATATATGCGATTGGAGGATTATATATACTAGGAAGAGGATCATATATACCAGGAGGACGACCATATATACCAGGAAGGGGATCATATATACCAGAAGGACCATATGGTCCAGGGGAAGGACCACATATACCAGGAAGGGGGCCATATATACCAGAAGGAGGACCATATATACAAGGAGAAGTGTAAAGTAGGGAAAGGGAACGGGATTAGCTCCACCACCTAATACTCACTGGACTCCCGGGCTGCTGGTTAATGGTAGCTTTCCATTCAAGTCATATAGAATAAGTTGAACCAGCGCCACTGATGCGGTTACTTCTTATATTCAGAAATCTTTTAAAAACACCCATTGTCGTCAAATGTGTCTCTCGTGCCAACCCCACAGATGTTGTTGGATAACTTCAATTTGAGGTTTTCCATGGAGGTTCATGGGAACGCCACCCCTTTCCTAGATCTTTTTCTGATGGGATGTGAGAAGACCGGTAGGATACATTCTAAATTGTTCCGTAAAACAATCAGTGGCAATTCTGTTCTTGGTGCGGATAGTTGCCACCCTAAACACATAATCTGAAATTTACCTCTAGGGAAATTGATTCGGGCCAAGAGAAACTGCTCAAAAACTGAGGACTCTTTTGAGGAGGCAAAAGTTATGAATAGCAGATTGAAGGACAGGGGTTACCCGAATTGGATGTTAAATAGAGCCAGGAACATAGCGGAGAAAAGAAGAAGAAAATCCCTCTGAAAAGAGAAAAATACAACAACAAAAAAAGTTGAATGTGCTTTGCCTGTTTTTTCCACCTCCTAAAGCCAACAATTCAGAGACATTAAGGAAATATTGGATAGGAACATCCCATCCTTTATCAGGATGACAAATTGTCTTCTATCCTGGGTCTTGGATGGAGGATGATTCCTAAAAAAGCAAGAGATTTGGGCAGTGTACTGTCTCCTAGCGAAAAAGAAAAAATCCCACTTGGTTAATAATACTACTAATAATAATAAAATAATAAAACTTTATTTGTATAGCGCCAACATATTCCGCAGCGCTTTACAGTACAATGATTCGTATAAGAAAAATATACAATACAGAATGGTAAGTAATACAGAACAGTAGTTACATACAATAAACATAGAATCAATGTAGGAAATACAATAAATAAGGCAAAAATTAAGGTGGCCCTGCTCGAGAGAGCTCACAATCTAAGACGGGATGGGGGTGACACAAAGTAAAGGGGCTTATAACAATGCATATCTTATGTCTAAATGACTACTATTAGGGAGAATGATAGGCCGCCCTGAAAAGATGTGTTTTAGGGAGCGTCTGAACCAGTGGCGGACCTTATTCTAAGTGGGCCCTGGTGCAGGAGCTGAAAGTGAGGAGTGAACCAGCTGCACCATGGTAGGTCCGCCCCTGGTCTGAAGCTATGCAAGTTGTGAATGGTCCTAATTTCTTGGGATAATGTATAAAGGCATGTACAAGTGTGGAGAATAAAGGTGCGGAATGTGCAAATATGTAGTTTCTGGACCGGATCTTCAAAACTTGCACAATGGGAAAAAGTATCAAATAAGTACCCATGTGAATTGTAACAATACACATGTGGTCTATATGGCCACATGTGAGAGTTGTGATAAGTTCTACATTGGTTGCACAATCCGCACACTTAAGATTAGGATCTCAGAACATCTATCAGCAGCAAAATCCGATCCCAAAACCATCAGACCAGGCATTACAGGCCTCTCAAAACATTTCAAAGAGGTACATGCTGGTGATTTAAGCTCCAGTGAGGGTTACGCGGCCTTTACACGTTGCAACATTGCATGCAATTTCACTTGCAACTTACTGGTTGCAGTGAAATCATGGACACATTGTTACATTTGTACACAGCAACAAAATAGAACAATGTGTCCATGATTTCACTGCAGCCAGCAAATTGCAAGTGAAATTGCATGCAATGTTGCGACGTGTAAAGGTACCCTGATAGAACTATTGAGAAGGTATCCCGTCCATATTGTGGAAGGGACTGGGAGAAAGCGCTGCACAACAAAGAAAAACGATGGATCCTTACACTTGACTCGCGTTTCCCACAAGGTCTCAACTACAGAAATGATTTACTGTATTTTTACTAAATATTGTTGTTTTATAATCTCGCTACACTGAGATACTAGCAATCTGTGATGAAGAACTTAATAAGTTATACATGGTGGATATTTGGTATGCAGCTGTAGATAAGAAATACAGGTTACATAGGGACATACTAAAAGAATGAAGAAAAGGAATAAATAAAAAGAATGAAGATAACTTATTACAGAAACATTATGTAGATGTATAAAAGGTTTCTTGGGTATAGGCCCCATTCACATCAGCGTTTTTTTCAAATCGCGGCAGATGCGGTGAAAAAACCGCATCTGCCGCGATTACCGCATACCGGCTGCACTCAAAAACTCCTACCTTTTATTTAATTCCCAAGGTGCATAAAGACCTCAATAATCCTCCTGGACGTCCCATCGTCTCGGGCAACGGGGGCTTATGTGAACCCTCCTGCAAATTCGTTGAATTTTATTTGAAAAAATTAGTGGTCACACTCCCATCCTACGTGCGCGATACTACAGATTTATTAACCAAATTGGAAGGCTTGGTAATGACTGATGACATGTGGCTGGTGACAGCCGATGTCGAGTCCTTGTATACATGTATCGCGCACGTGGATGGGATGCGGGCTGTGCGTCTTTTCCTGAGTATGACCGGCTGGGAACCTGGTCTGTGTGCTTTGATTGAGGAGCTGTTGGAGTATATTCTAACCCACAATGTCTTCGTTTTCAATGACCGCTTCTATGTACAACAGCGAGGAACAGCGATGGGGGCGGCTTGTGCCCCATCGTATGCTAATTTATTTTTGGGCAGTTGGGAGCGGTCATTGTTACAAAATGAAGACATTGTGGGTGTTGAGAGCGTCCTACACTGGTTTAGGTACATTGATGATTTGCTATTTATTTGGCAAGGATCTAGACCAAGTCTGGATCAATTCATGGACGCTCTCAACAAGAATGATCTTAACATCAGGTTGACCTATCAAGCACACAGACGAGTTATGACCTTCCTGGATGTGCTGTTGGAGGTGGACGGGAACGGCACAATACAAACTGATGTGTACCGAAAAAGTACTGCTGTGAATTCCCTTCTCCACGCTTCATCAGCGCACGATAGGAGTACCATTAAATCTATCCCAGCCGGTCAATTCGTACGAATGAGACGCATATGTTCAAGTGATACGGTTTTTGAAAGACAAGCGGAAGATCTGCGGGAAAGATTCACAGCAAGAGGATTCAGCAATCGAAGTATAAAGCAGGGTTATGTGAAGGCCAAAAAAATGAGGAGGGAACAATTGTTATTTAACACCAAGGTCAAGTCAGCTGAATATGGTCCTATCAGATATATCTCGACCTTTAACTCTCAGTGGTCAAATATAAGATTGATCTTGAGTAAGCATTGGTCGGTGTTATTTACTGATGCAGTGTTAGCCAGACAATTATCAACACAACCACTGCTAACATCACGGAGGGGTAGAAATTTACGGGATATCCTGAGTGCAAGCCATTATGTTCCTAAAAAGAATAATTTCTTTGGAGAAAGAACAGTAGGACCACTAATTGGATGTTATCCATGTGGCGATTGTTTGGCTTGTTCTCATGGTAACATTAAACGAGCTAAAGAATTTCACTCTTCCAATGATAAAGTATATAAGATCAATAAATACATTAACTGTAGCACTACTCACGTGGTCTACCACGCAACTTGTCCTTGTGGCAAGATTTACATTGGTCTCACCACGAGACAGTTGCGTGTTAGAGCACGTGAGCACGTCAGAGATATAGAGGGAGCCGCCAAAGTCATAGATACTAGCACATTGAAAACCCTACCGAAGCATTTTAGGTCTTTTCATGCCTGTAATCCTAAGGGACTGATTATAAAAGGAATTGACCGAATTCAGGGGGGCATCAGAAGAGGAGATCTTGCTAAAACACTGGCACAAGAAGAGTGTAGGTGGATAGTAAGGTTAGATACACTTGCCCCAAAGGGACTTAATGAAGCTATAAGTTATGCCCCTTTTTTATAGAGAGCTGACCTCCTGTGCATCATATACCGTGCTGTGACAACTAGACAGATGTAACTGTGTGTGTCCCGTAGCCTTCTGTGATTTTAACTTATGTTTTGTATATTTTAGTTTTTTCTGAAACTGATAACGGAGACATTTCTGGAGCAGTGTCAATACACAGCCTTAAGACCACATCTGATGGTTATATTGAAGGGACTTTGGTCGACAGGATGCAACGTCTTGATAAAATTCTGAAATCTGGCATGTGATGAATCATGAGTGGTGGCCATAATCACGATCTGTGAAGAGGGATTGCGAATATTATATGTAACAATTAATCACATATAGTTTGTTGTATAGTTATGTACTGTAATATTAATATGTGAGGAAATTTGAGTTTTTATGGTTAACACTGGAATCACAGCTGGTACTGTGTCATATTTATTATTTCACATTTTTTTACTTAATTTTTTCTTTTTCATATCTTAATCAGTGATACTGTCGTACATTTATATATATATATGCTTTTTTAACACTTATTTATAAGTATTCAAGTGTGTATGATTGTGTTGCATGAATGTCACTCCCCCCTTTTTCACTGTGCTTGGCCCCTGTATACATTTTGTTTCCTTATCATGTCCGTTGACATGTTGACATTCTCCCTTAGTTCCTTAATGCCCTTAATAATTGAGTGGTCTTCAACAAAATGGCCGCCGCGGGGATTTTTCCATGATGTGCACATCGCTTTTGTGTTTAAGGCACCGACGGGTGCATTGCGCATGCGCGCCTATGACGTCATAGACGTCCGGCGCCTGCCTAATCACAGGATGGCGTTTTTGACAGGTGGAATTGATACGCAAGCTGGCGTGACCTTTTAGACTGTGTATTTAACAGCCAGTAATCACAATGAGAACTAGCCCCTGCGACCAAGCAGTGGCGAAACAGCTGTTAGGGGCGCGCTGCAGGCCAGGGCAGGATGGAGAAGAATGAACACATATCCCATATAACCAGGTGTATATTATGTTACCTGAGCATTTTAGGTGTGGAATGAAGATGAAATATCTGTAGATAATAGAAGAATGAACACATATCCCATATAACCAGGTGTATGTGTTCATTTTCCTATTATCTACATATATTTTATTTTCATTCCACACCTAAAATGCTCAGGTAACGTAATATACACCTGGATATATGGGATATGTGTTCATTCTTCTATTATCTACAGATATTTCATGTTCATTCCACACCTAAAATGCTCAGGTAACATAATATACACCTGGTTATATGGGGTATGTGTTCATTCTCCTATTATCTACAGATATTTCATGTTCATTCCACACCTATAATGCTCAGGTAACATAATATACACCTGGTTATATGGGATACGTGTCTATTCCATGTCTAAGATACCCAAGAAACCTTTTTTACATGTACATAATCTTTCAGTAATAAATTATTATCTTTATTCTTTTTATTTATTCCTTTACTGCATTCTTTTTAGTATGTCCCAGTTACATATGTGGATGGACTGATGGTCTATTAGCATTAGATCTGTACATATCAAAAAACTGTAAATGAGAAATATAGGTTATTCATGTGCATGGACTGACAGTCTATTAACAATTGCACGTACTAGGAAATCAAAATTTTATAGCTGAGTACACAAATACATATTCCATCACACTATGCTGATATATGCAATAGAACCAGGCTCTTACTACGGGGCCGGCAAACCAGGAGTTAATGTTTCTCAATAATCATTAATTAATGTGCACACTTGTTGTTTTTAAACATGTATATATATTTGTTGCTTGTATATACCTAGATGTGCTAACGATTAAAGGGACGTGTTCCCCTGTGTGGGATGTCTGTGTGTTTTTAAAATATTTCTGAATGAAAGAATTAACCGCATCAGTGGCGCTGGTCCAACTTTTTCTATTCAAGGAGCAGGTGTTATACTATTATATTATACTATAGTATTATAGTAGTTGTATTCTTGTACATAGGGGGCAGTATTATAGTAGTTACATTCTTGTACATAGGGGCAGTATTATAGTAGTTATATTCTTGTATATAGGAGCAGTATTATAGTAGTTATATTCTTGTACATAGGGGCAGTATTATAGTAGTTATATTCTTGTACATAGGAGCAGTATTATAGTAGTTATATTCTTGTACATAGGAGCAGTATCATAGTAGTCATATTCTTGAACATAGGAGCAGTATTATAGTAGTTATATTCTTGTACATAGGGGCAGTATTATAGTAGTTATATTCTTGTATATAGAGGGCAGTATTATAGTAGTTATATTCTTGTACATAGGGGGCAGTATTATAGTAGTTATATTCTTGTACATAGGGGCAGTATTATAGTAGTTATATTCTTGTACATAGGGAGCAGTATTATAGTAGTTATATTCTTGTACATAGGGGCAGTATTATAGTAGTTATATTCTTGTACATAGGAGCAGTATTATAGTAGTTATATTCTTGTACATAGGAGCAGTATTATAGTAGTTATATTCTTGTACATAGGGGGCAGTATTATAATAGTTATATTCTTGTATATAGGAGCAGTATTATAGTAGTTATATTCTTGTACATAGGAGCAGTATTATAGTAGTTATATTGTTGTACATAGGAGCAGTATAATAGTAGTTATATTCTTGTACATAGGAGCAGTATTATAGTAGTTATATTCTTGTACATAGGAGGCAGTATTATAGTAGTTATATTCTTGTACATAGGGGGCAGTATTATAATAGTTATATTCTTGTATATAGGAGCAGTATTATAGTAGTTATATTCTTGCACATAGGGGAAGTATTACAGTAGTTATACAGTAGTTATATACCAGGATGGGCACTGGCGGACACAGACAAAAGAGGATCCCTGAATAATATATGGGCTCTTTGGAGTCAAAAGCTTGTCAAAATGCAAAATTCCAACTGTTTTGAAGGTAGAAATGGGCAACCTCACTTCTTGGGCCCCTGTGCCTAATGATATGTCCGCCCCTGACGATGGGGACATATATACCAGGATGGGGGGCATTTATATCAGGTTGGTTACATATATAACAGGATATGGGACATTAATAGATAATAAAGGGGGAGCAATTGACAAATCTTAATAGGATTTCGAATGCTACAAGGCCCCATACATCTGACCAACGTGTGTGTGCGAGCAGGGGTTAGGGGGAGGATGCAGGTCCAAATGTTGCATCGGCACCATCATGCTCTAGTTACGCCACTGTTTAATTAAAAAAGCAAGACATGGCTGCTTAGGAATGACGAGAAGCAACGATAATGAATAGACCCAGCGAGGAGTTATTGAGCTTGTGGGTGTTTGTGCCTGATCTGTTGGTTTATTCCATTCGGTCAGTGCATTGTGACTCCTCGTCTGCCCGGTCTGCTGACCACATTCACATGTCTACAATACTTTTGATTGAATAATTGGGGTTTGGAACAAATTTAGAAACATAAAAAAAAACACCTGGACGATAGAAAAATTAGAAAGTATATGAGGCAATCAAAATTATTGCTGATATGTTGATAACATATACTGGGAAATGTATCAACAAGTCGTCAAACACCAAAGATAACCATGAACAGAATGAAAAAAAAACACCTCTATGCTGCATTCTTCACTACTATGCAAATAGAGTCTGTGGAGCCTCGGTTAGGAGTCTCAAACACAGAACTAGCCATATATCCCTCCAGGAAAGAACCCAGCCACTACTACTAAACCCAGTGGCATTATATCACCTTAGGTGTCAATGTATATGTTACTGCAGCTGTGCCACAAACCTGACGCCTTTACCATTAATGCCTCTTTTAATCATGTGATAAACCCAATGTGTACATAGTGCTACATTCCTGTATCAACCTCAAGGGCAAAATCACACAGTGAATCCAATCAGATTAAAGGAATCAGCTATTGGTTTTCACTAAATACTTGTCCGCAGAAGGCAGTATTATAGTAATTATATTCTTGTATATAGGGAGCAGTATTATAGTAATTATATTCTTGTATATAGGGAGCAGTATTATAGTAATTATATTCTTGTACATAGGAGCAGTATTATAGTAGTTATATTCTTGTACATAGGGGCAGTATTATAGTAATTATATTCTTGTATATAGGGAGCAGTATTATAGTAATTATATTCTTGTACATAGGAGCAGTATTATAGTAGTTATATTCTTGTATATAGGAGCAGTATTATAGTAGTTATATTCTCGTCTATAGGGGTAGTATTATAGTAGTTATATTCTTGTACATAGGGGCAGTATTATAGTAGTTATATTCTTGTACATAGGAGCAGTATTATAGTAGTTATATTCTTGTACATAGGGGGCAGTATTATAGTAGTTATATTCTTGCACATAGTGGTAGTATTATAGTAGTTATATTTTTGTACATAGGAGCAGTATTATAGTAGTTATATTCTTGTATATAGGGGGAAGTATTATAGTAGTTATATTCTTGTACATAGGAGCAGTATTATAGTAGTTATATTCTTGCACATAGTGGTAGTATTATAGTAGTTATATTTTTGTACATAGGAGCAGTATTATAGTAGTTATATTCTTGTATATAGGGAGCAGTATTATAGTAGTTATATTCTTGTACATAGGGGCAGTATTATAGTAGTTATATTCTTGTACATATGAGCAGTATTATAGTAGTTATATTCTTGCACATAGTGGTAGTATTATAGTAGTTATATTCTTGTAGATAGGAGCAGTATTATAGTAGTGATATTCTTGTACATAGGGGCAGTATTATAGTAGTTATATTCCTTAGTCAGCGGAGCAATATTATAGTAGTTATAGTCTTGTACATAGAAGCAGTATTATAGTAGTTATATTCTTGTACATAGGAGCAGTATTATAGTAGTTATATTCTTGTACATAGGAGCAGTATTATAGTAGTTATATTCTTGCATATAGGGGCAGTATTATAGTAGTTATATTCTTGTATATAGGTGCAGGACTATAGTAGTTATATTCTTGTATATAGGGGCAGTATTATAGTAGTTATATTCTTGCATATAGGGGCAGTACTATAGTAGTTATATTCTTGTACATAGCAGTATTATAGTAGTTATATTCTTGTATATAGGGGCAGTATTATAGTAGTTATATTCTTGTACATGGGGGCAGTATTACAGTAGTTATATTCTTGTACATAGGAGCAGTATTATAGTAGTTACATTCTTGTACATAGGGAGCAGTATTATAGTAATTATATTCTTGTACATAGGGGCAGTATTATAGTAGTTATATTCTTGTATATAGGAGCAGTATTATAGTAGTTATATTCTTGTACATAGGAGCAGGTATTATAGTAGTTATATTCTTGTCCATAGGAGCAGTATTATAGTAGTTATATTCTTGTACATAGAGGTAGTATTATAGTAGTTATATTCTTGTACACAAGAGCAGTATTAGGCCAGGGTTCCACAAGCGTATGGCATTCGATGCGATATGTTGATGACCCTCGGCTCCCGCTCTGCTGTAAGTGGGATGTGAGTGTCAGTATGCTGTGATCTGATGACAGGTGTGGAGGAGAGGGAGAGATTAATCTCTCCATCTCCTTCATTGCCTGGCTCACAGCATATTGCAGGACAGTCGGGTGACATCCGACTGCATTGCGATGTTTCACACGCACGTGTGATCCGTGACTCCTTGCCAAACGGAGCATGCTGTGATTTTTTTCCTTGGCATGAGGCAAAAATAGCAGATGGACACTGCCTGATTGATTTACAATCAATTGCACTCGTCTGTTTAAAACACAAGTGGAACCAAGGTCTTATAGTAGTTTAATTATTGTACATAGGGGGCAATATTATCGAAGTTGTATTCTTGTACTTAAAGAGTAAAAGAGAAAGTTCCGTTATGAGGAAAGAGAACTTCAATTTTTGCTTTATTCTTCCTGGAGAGATGATGGAATTGACATTTTACATTAATTAGCATTATCCCTCAGGCACCTTGGTCGTGCACTTTAGAGGATTTTTAGGACCTGTTCCTCTCCTAACTCAGACATAGGGACAAGAATCTCTTGACTTCACATGCTTCAGATGCCGCTTGCACCTCGGTCATTCGGTGTCTCTTCAGTGACCTCAATTGAAGCTGTGGTTTGACTTACCTTACGTGAATCATTAAAAATCCTTACTGGTGTCAAACAGCTGTCAACATCATCAAAACCAGAAAGAGATTGCAAGTATCAATCTGCAGGACTATAAATAGTCATCCCGAGCTTAACTTTACGTAGCAGCTGACGGAGAAATTCTCAAGAGTCTGCTAAATTAGCAGAGATATAGTGAGACTAATACGATACATCGGCAAGAGCGTTGCCTAATAGTTCCCCAACTGCTAACATTGGGTTTATAGCCGCGTTCGTTTGATATGTGGGGGACATTTATACTGCCTGAAGCTGAAGGGGAGGAATTCTGTAAATGCTTTGTAACAAGAGGTGGCTATGGATTAAAGGGCCAGGCATTGTCTAGCTCCGATACGTTGTTATCCAGCCTTATGGGGCATCATTTTCATTTAAATATTTGGGAGTTAGATACATGTGCGTCATTTACCAGGGGAATCCACAAATACTAACCAGGTGGTTTCCTAAGGGTCCCCCAAAACTTGAGTCCCATGAGCAACCTGACAGAGGAAAAATAATACATGTGAGGAGCTGGCCATGGACTAATGAATATTGAAGCAGTTGACAGAGATGACTATTTACAGCACGGAGCGCTGGTTACATCGATATTATTTTTGTGCTTTATTAGAGATTTGCTTGCTTGCCAGTTTTAGGGTCACTTGTTTCGACACAATTGGAAGGGGGGAAAAGGGATTGCAACAGTGTGTCATCCTTGTCAGCCTCCATAGTCATCATACCTACAGTACAGACCAAAAGTTTGGACACACCTTCTCATTCAAAGAGTTTTCTTTATTTTCATGACTATGAAAATTGTAGATTCACACTGAAGTCATCAAAACTATGAATTATCACATGTGGAATTATATACTTAACAAAAAACTGAATTAGTCCTTACCGGTAATTCCTTTTCTTGGAGCCTTCCACGACAGCATTGGAGGATGTCGTCCGCGCCCTATTGGGGGACAGGAACACAGAGAGGTTAAAAGCCCCTCCCCTTCCGCCATACTCCAGTGTTTACCAAGATCACCCTTAGCCATGGATTATCTGATACAAACCGGAACCAAACACCAACAAGGGGGGGAACTGATGCTGTCGTGGAAGGCTCCAAGAAAAGGAATTACCGGTAAGGACTAATTCAGTTTTCTCCATTCGCCTTCCACGACAGCATTGGAGGAATACCACCGATACTCCTCAGGGTGGGACTATTGCCTGTAGGACTCTCCTACCAAAGGACAGATCCCGACTGAAGGACAGATCTAACCTATAGAGGCGAGAAAAAGTGAGGAGAGGCTACCACGTAGCCGCTCTGCAAATCAGCTCCAATGAAGCTCCAGCCTGCTCCGTCCAGGGAGTAGCAGCAGCCCGAGTTGAAGGAGCCTTCAACCCCACCGGAGGAGCAAGGACCGGAGCAACGTAGACCTCACAGATCGCCTTCTTGATCCAGGAAGAGATGGTAGCCTGGGAAGTCTTCTTCCCTGTATTATTCCCAAAAGCCGAACAAACAGGTTCTGATCTAACCTCCAGGAAGCAGACTCGGAGATAGAGGAGGACAGTCCGACGAACAGCCTAGGAGTGAAACACAGCCTCAGCCGTATTAGCAGGAGATTGACAAATTGAAGGCAGAACCACATCCTGGGACCGATGGAAAGCTGACAACTTTCAGATGAAAAGATTAATGCAATCGAAGCGTAATGCGAACAACGGACACCACGACGCACGGAGCTCAGACAGAGAGTGCCTGCAGTTCTCCCACTCTGGAGCAGAAGTGATGGCCACCAAAAACGCCACCTTGTGAGAGAGAGACGTAAGGGATGCAGCAGACAAGGGTGCAAAGGGACTTCGAGCAAGCCCTTGGAGAACAAGCATCAAATCCCAGGGAGGGACAGAAGGCCGAATCCGGGGACGCCACCCCCAAGCAGAGGTAAAAAACTGCTTGAGCCATGGATGGGAAGCAAGATCCTGGGCAAAAACCGCCCCAAGTGCCGACCTTTGGACTTAAAGAGGGCTCGGCCGAAGCCCCAAATCCAAGCTACGCTGCAAAAATCCAAGAGTTGGGCCACATTAGGATGATGCATGGTCGGGATGGAAGGAGAACACCAGGACAGGAACCGATTCCAGCCCTCCCGTAAATAGCGTTTGTCACAGGCTTCCTGCTCTGCTGAAGCGTGCGGATCACTGCCTGGGAGAGACCCTTGGTCCTCAGGATCCCGGCCGCAACAGCCAGGCCGCCCAAATGAGCCACTGAGGGCCCGGGTGAAACAGAGGACCCTGGGACAGTAGGTTGAGACTGGGCTAACATAATCGGTCCCTCCAGGCCCAGGTCTCGGATGGCGTCGTACCACGCCAGTTTGGGCCCCAGGGGAGCCACCAGGATAGTGTCACCCCCTCCGCCCGAATCCGTTGCAACGTCTTGGGAAGTGGCGGGATTGGAGGAAATGCATACACTAACCGGAAGTCCCAGGGATGGGCAAAAGCGTCCAGCCCCGAGGATGGTCCAACCGCGTCAGGGAGAAAAAAGTTGGCACCTTTGTATTCGAGCCCGAAGCGAACAGGTCGATCGAAAGAACACCCCACCTGTCCGTAAGAGAGCTAAATACTTCCGGATGGAAGCACCATTCTCCTGGGTGGACCTTCGTGCGGCTCCAGAATCTGCCTGTACATTGGCCATTCCCTTCAGATGTACTGCCGAGGAGGAGAAAAGATGGCGTACTGCCCACACAAAGAACAGTCTTGCCAGCCCCTGCAAGTGTAAGCCACGAGTACCGCCTTGGTACCGCAAGAAAGCAACCGTAGTCACATTGTCTAACAGGACCTTGACATGATGACCCCGGAGAAGGTGAGCTGCAGCAAGAAGCGCTTCCTCCACTGCCAGAAGTTTGAAGACTGGCGACTGACCGAGCGACTCCAAATCCCCTGGAATGGTGTGCAAACTACCATCGTGCCCCAACCGGAACCGCTGGCATCAGTGGGAACGGAGGTCACAGGAAGGTGACTAGGATTCATCCCCAGGAAAGCGAGGTTACTACCCGCCCCGTGGTCCGGACCCGCGAGTTTAAGTAATCCTGACGTCTGTCCCAGGAACTCAGTATGTGTTCCTGGAGCAGTCGGGAAGGAGCCTGAGCCCATGTTACTGACTGAATGCAGGTCATCATGGCCCCTAACAGGGACATTGCTTCCCGCAAGGAGGGCGGCCCCCTTGCCCGGAAGCGGGTCAGATTCACGCGGCGCAAAAGCTGATATGCTGCAGGAAGGAACGAGGACTGTCTGGAGGAGGCCAGCAAGACTCCCAAAAATTGACGTCGGGTTGCAGGCACCCGTTCCGATTCCCATCCCAGGGACTGAAGAATCTCCAATGTGGTGGAGACCTTTGTGCGCAGAAGCACTGCCGAAGGAGCCACCACCAACATGTCGCCTCACAGATTGCCTCTAAATAGGGAAGCATACATATCCCCTGGGTCTGGATGAATGTGATCGCTTCCCCATGAGTTTGGTAACCTCTGGGGCCGACGACCCAAAGGGCAGCACATTAAGCCGAGAATGGACCGTCTCGCCTGCCCCGGAGATCATGAATCGCAGAAAGCGCTTGTGGGACGGGTGAATGGGGACATGAGAATACGCATTCTGGAGGTCCACAACAACCTGGAGTAGCGCCCCTGGCCCTCCTCCAGGAGGAACCGGGGACCCCACACCCGAATCCAACAGGTGTCGCAGACCCGACAAGAAAAACCGTGCGAGAGTCCCCCTGAGGAAGGGAGAGGACTCGAAGACACGGAGGGGCTGGCTCTCGAATTCCAAGCGTAGACCCTCCCAAATGGTCGAGAGGATCCAAGGGCACAAGGAGATTGCTTGCCACTGTGGCAGAAACCACCCCGCAATGGGGAAGGCGACCTTGTTTAGGGGCGGCTGGTGATGCCGCTGCTGGGGGAGCAAGATATTACGGGTCTTGTTCCCATACTGGAATGCCCAGCGACCAGACTTACCCTTCCCTTTAGACTGGGAGGGTTGGCTGCGCTCAGGCCAAAAGGACTGCCTCCGAAAGGGCTCCTGTTCCGGGAGACACCTTTTCCGGTCTGACACCTTTTCCAGGATGTCATCCAATGCCCTTTGCAAGGGGAGGCCACACAGCTGGAGCTTAGACGTGACCTCCCCATTCCACCTTGTAAGCCACACTGCCCTGCGAGCTGTGTTAGCCAACACTGCGCACCTGGCGCCAACGTGGAACGACTCAGCAGAGGCATCGGCCAGGAAGCCCGTAGCACGTCTCAGAAGTGGAATGGAGTCCAAAGCTCCTCCCTGGGAGTACCCTGCCCCCAAATGGAATACTGCCATAGACCTTCATGTTAGAAGTCCCATTGACTTTATAGAGACTTCCATAGAGATTCCCATTGGGTCTCTCATGAGGTCTCCCATCCAGCCCATGACTGAGGCTCCTGCTGCTTAGCTTCAACAGTGTGTCAAGGGCATGCACAATGGGTTTACAATAGCAGCTGATTGCTACCCTGGCCACCTGGATGTCCACCTACGGGACCTCCCAGATAAAGTCACCACCCTCCAATCCACTCGGATGGGGTGATGCCGCTTAGCCTTCAGGCCTCTGAACATTTAGTCCTGCACAGAAGGGGATTCCACCACCTCTACTCCCATGGTACAATGGACAGTGTCCACCAATGCACCCATGGACACCGTGGAAAAATAGTAGTGTCCAGATTCTCGTGTCTGGACAGAGGCAACAGCGGCAATATCCTCGCCGTCCACTAACGCTGAGCTCTGGCCAGCTTCCATGAGATCCACAGAGTCACAATCCTGGAGCTTCCTCTCTTACGGAGGGGAAGGCCCGGAAGCTGCAGCAAAACCCCGCAGTGCCAAGATAGAAGCCTGCACCTCTCCCTAATGGATTGGAGCTCCTCAAGCAAGGATGGGGAGTCCATCCGGACAACCCTGTCAGTCATGGCCGACACCTTGTTGTAGGAAGAGGGAAATTTTGTGCCGCAGCCACATTATTGCTCCCTTTCACAGACGGCCCTCATCTCCCTATAGACAAAAAGGGAAGAGAAGGGGGTCCCAGTGTGAGTGCAGGGCTTAAATAACTCTACCCCTTGTGACCACCCCCAGAAACACTTACATGAGCTGGGGGAACGCTGGGCTCTGCAGAAGCAGAGGTGGAAGCCTATCACCCTCCATGTTTCAAGGATCAGCCTTACCTGGGTGTAGCTTCCGGCGGGTACTTTTCCAGAAGTACCGTGCCCCCAACGAGGAACACCTGTTCCCTCCCTCCTCCTGGTCACCGGCCGCGGGCAGTAGTGCGCGAAAGTCCTGCTGGGTTCCCTGGAGCCGCGCCCAGCCTGCCACAGCCCTTACAGGAGCCGCCGCCCGAAACCGGAAGTGCCATCCCGGAACCGGAAGTGCCATGTCCGAAACCGGAAGTGCCTCCGCGGCACCTCTGATGCATGCCCCAGGGACCGCAGCTGGAGGAGGGAGACGCCGGAGAGCTGAACAGGCCTCCGGCGTTGCAATACACGGCCTGCTTTGCCCCGTAGGACGCAGGAAGGCCGGATGGTCCCACCACGGGAGCCCCGAGAAGGAGGAGGAGGCCGCCCCCGACATCCATCCCTGGCCCGGCTGTAAGTACACCCCAATGCTGCCTCTGCCGGCCTGACAGCACTGGAACCTCTCCATGCCCCAAGGGGGACAGGAAGACACTGGAGTATGGAGGAAGGGGAGGGGCTTTTAACCTCTCTGTGTTCCTGTCCCCCAATAAGGCGTGGACGACATCCTCCAATGCTGTCGTGGAAGGCGAATGGAGAAAAGTGTGAAACAACTGAAAATATGTCTTATATTCTAGGTTCTTCAAAAGTCACCTTTTGCTTTGATTACTGCTTTGCACACTCTTGGCATTCTCTTGATGAGCTTCAAGAGGTAGTCACTGGAAATGGTCTTCACTTCACAGGTGTGCCCTGTCAGGGTTAATAAGTGGCATTTCTTGCCTTATAAATGGTGTTGGGCCCATCAGTTGTGTTGTGCAGAAGTCTGATGGATACACAACTGATAGGGTGCCATTACTCGGTGACACCTCGCCGGTGATGTCGGCGGGGAATCACGATATTGACAATATAGACACTAAGCAACTAGACCTGGACTTTTGTAGGAAGAGCTTGAACCCGTTTCAAGAGAGTTACCCATATTCTGCACTCAGTGGGTGGCAGGGTTCAGTTCTGACATTTGTGATGACCTCGCAGGGCGTAGTATCTGGATTTAGTATCCAGTAGTTTTCCATACAGAGTGGTCTCTCTGGGGTTATGGGGACCCTCAGGAGGAGAGGACATGTTACCTACACTTTAGCTTCACCTCTGCTTCCTTCGGTGGGTCCTGACTTGCTGTCCATTCTTGTTCATTTTCAGGGTCTTTATAAACTCTCCTTTGACCACCAGAAGGGTCTAATCTCACTTACTGCACGTTGTAAAATTAGGAAGTTCAATAATGATGCCAGCTATAAAGGCTTCTATGTGTGAGAAGCAGAACTGCGCCACTTCTGCTGTGAATTTCAGGCCGAGTTGCTTCTTGTTGGACATTTTTACTTCCCCTAATAAAAGGAAACCAACAAAAGATACCGGCCAGAGAACTGCAACTGGTTCTTCACTAGAAACAGTGACAATATTGTGTATTAATGTCCGCTTTGGTTCCTACCATCCATCTTCCTAGGAAATACAAGCTCATATCACACAGGTCAACAAACAGCAAATATTATGGAGAAGGTGCACTGGGGTTAGATGATAACCTATTACCTTCAGTGCTGTGTATACTTAGCGGGGGTGAAAGATCAAAGTGCCGAAATGTAATCTCAGATTCATTATTGGGCAGGGTATTTACTACTTTGCATAATAGAAAGCTATACTGGAGCAATTCACTTTGTTTTTTTATAAAGAACATGTCCTTCATATAGCAGTTGGGCCCTAATGTGACTCAGTGAGAAGTGGGAGAGGTGTCAGGTTAGTACCATCAACAGCTGCAACAGTCAGTATGTAACACCTTATATGCGGCGGCCAATATCAACTGCTGCATGTACTGTAAGTGCAATGCTCACGGATAGGAGGGAGGACCACGGAGCTGCAGTCCTGGTTTCGGCGTAACTAAGTGACTACCTCGTCTTCACTAGGCCTCTGATGGTAAGAATAGGCTTGTGCCAGAAGGTAGCTGCAGATGCTACTCTAGGCACTGCAAATGCTGACCCCAGGGGAACGGGCATGGATGCAGGCAGGGACAGTCTCTGGTGCAGTCAGGTACAGCAGGTATGGCGGCATGACTGACTTAGGCAGGTGCAACAGATACAGCAGTCACGGCTGGTACAGAAGATTCAGGCAGGTACTGGGACAGAGGCACAGGTTAGTGGACACAGGTAAAAGATAAACGGGGCCGGATACTGGGAACAAGATCTGACCACTAGCAGCATGTCTAGCATTAGACCACGCTGCTCAGGAACCTCTTATCAGGGGAAGGTGCCTTAAATACTCTGTGCTTCCCAGCCACAGCTTGAGAAGCACTTCCAGGTACAGCACGCCGGCCCTTTAAGAGAAGGGGCGTGTCCTATGCACACTCCCAGGAAACCTGTGCGGTGTGCGCAGGGCCTGGGCACCCAGGCAGATGCCGCAGGACCACTGGAAGAGTGAGTACAGGGTGGGCCATTTATATGGATACACCTAAATAAAATAGGAACGGTTGGTGATACCCACTTCCTGTTTGTGGCATATACGCCAAGTCTCCCATATACTAATGTGCCACAAACAGGAAGTTTATATCACCAACCTACGGTTCCCATTTTATTTAGGTGTATCCATATAAATGGCCCACCCTGTACATCGGCGTTACGGTCAGAAGTAGGCGGCACAGAGTGAGGACACCGGCGAAGATCTTACATTAAGCAAGAGCATCCCTCTGCCACCTATCACATGCAGCACAATTGTTATGAGCCAGTTGGCATTTGCATTAAACGGGGGTGTATTAAAAAGCCCATTGTATGCCATTTTTTTTATTCATTATCAAAAAGTCATATGTACCCCAAAAACTACAGCTCGCCCTACCAAAATGTCTCCATCAACGTAAAAATAAAAAATTGTCTCAGAATGTGGCAATAAGAAAACAGATAAAAGTTTTATATCGTGCAAAAAAGATTTGTAATTTTGGTATCGGAGAAAGTTCATTGACTAAAATGATGTAACTTATAATGCAAAAGAAGAATGGAATCGCTGTGTTTTTGTTTTTTCCCCCAAAACCTCCAATGAAAAGTTATAAAATGGCAATAATGTTAGTATGAATAATATTCCATGATGCGAGACCCCGGCAGTGATCGGTATTCTTCTGGCTGTTTACCTGTTCCACAAAAGCCAACCACGGCCACGCCAACCTCCAGCCTCCCCGGCTAACACCAGCTAATCCTAATGCATTGTGTCAGGTACGCTGTAATCAGCCGCGCTGCCGTCCCTAATGGATTAGATTAGAGTAGTTAATGAAGTATTTTTAGGCAGCAAATCTCAAGCTGTGAAGGGTTTTTTTGTTTCTGTCTGGGAACAAATTGCAGCTAAATGGTTTGACATTTCACTGGGTGACGTATTGGACGAAAATCAGGAGGCAAGGAGCGATCCTACTGGATGCCTGCGTGGCATGTACAATAAAGGGAACCAAAAGCGAATGTATCCCTGTATGGAACCAATTCTCGTGTATACCTTTTTGGAGAAGACCCTTGAAAACATTTTGAATGCTTGTGTCATTAAGATCACTGAGCCATCAGAGGTGCTTCTCCGATGGGCAGCTGCAATGGCAAGATGGAGGTTCTATACCTAAATACCACCATACATTGCCAAATAATAAAATGGCTACACAATACTGTATCCAAATAATAATGTCATGTTCTCATAACAGTGTCACACATTTCTTACACAATACTGCCAATCATTTCCAAGATAAAATGCCAGTTTACTGCCTTAAAAAAACCCAATGCTTCTATAATCACACAGCTAATGGTAAATTTAACTTCATTCTTTCCAATATTGGGCTGAGTGCTCTAAAGAACTAAACCTTCTGCCTGCCAACTATATTGTGAGGATCTGAAGTTGTGGTGTTGTGATAATCACCTAAGCAGGATAACTATGCAACAGGTTTTATTTGTAACCATACACGGTGTTACAGCAACTCCAGGTAGATTGTCACAATGCGATGCCCTCAGTCCACAAGATCAGAAACCAGCCGACAACGAAAGTTAAGTTCCTCCAGATGATGGATATCACGACCGTAGCACATGTATCCACCTCCACAATAGTCCTTAGGAAAGCTCCTCAAATCCGACAATAGATATCACGACCGTAGCACATGTATCCACCTCCATAATAGTCCTTAGGATAGCTCCTCAAATCCCGACAATAGATATCACGACCGTAGCACATGTATCCACCTCCACAATAGTCCTTAGGATAGCTCCTCAAATCCCGACAATAGATATCGCGACCGTAGCATATGTATCCACCTCCACAATAGTCCTTAGGATAGATCCTCAAATCCCGACAATAGATATCACGACCGTAGCACATGTATCCACCTCCACAATAGTCCTTAGGATAGATCCTCAAATCCCGACAATAGATATCACGACCGTAGCACATGTATCCACCTCCATAATAGTCCTTAGGATAGATCCTTAAATCCCAACAGTAGATATCATGATCGTGGCGCATGTATTCAACTCCAAACTAGTCCTTAGGATAGTTCCTTAAATCCAGATGATAGATATTACGAATGCAGCACATGTATCCAATTCCCAAATCTATAGTCCATCTGTGAGTTCAGGACCTGGCCTCAGCACATATCCTTCCTCTTCCAATGCACATCACAAACTAACCTCCCCCAAGCATCTTCTTTTCTTCCTTTTCTTGGAATCAGCCCCCTAGTTGGGCAAAGACAAGCACACCCAACCCTCTTAGGCTGGTTTCACATTGTGATTTTTTTCCTGTCCGTGGGGATCCTACTTTTTGCAGGACCCCACGGACAGGAAAAGGATCGCATCAGAGGTGCCCTCCGGGTGCCATTTTCTGTGTCCGAGTCTGTGATTTTCACAAATCCGGACACAGAAAGCCCGAGCCTGCAAAGTGCAGGTAAGAAGGGCACTTTCACTCCCGCAATTTTACAGTTTTGCTCAGTACACTAAAATCGGGTCCGGGAAACGATCCAATATTTTCCCAGACTTGTGTTCCATAGGCCCCCACGTTATTTGCCACGGATGGGGTTCGGATGCGATTCGGTCTGATTTGTTCTGCTGTGCCCAAAATTGGAGCATCTCCGATTTTGGGTACAGCAAAAAATCGGACACAATCGGATCCGACATAAATCGGATGCCATTAAGGACAAATCCGATCCGATGCCCATAGGGATACATGGGGGCTAAATCCGATCTGTGGCTGTCTGTTTTATAACAGAGCCATGGATCCCAAAAAATCACAATGTGAAAGCAGCCTTAAACATCAGGTACATTTAATGAGTAAAAGAAGTTCAATGAAGTCTCTTCCCAGTCTACAAAGGTGTGTATCCAGGAGGCCCCAGCAGAGAGGATCAAATACACAGATTCCCCCGCCAGATGCAGGACAATAAATGTTAATATACAGTACAGACCAAAAGTTTGGACACACCTTCTCATTCAAAGAGTTTTCTGTATTTTCATGACTCCCCTCCCCCCGTGTCTATATTGGTTGACATAAGTATTGAACACGTCACCAATGTTCTAAGTAAATATATTTCTAAAGATGCTATTTACATAAATTTCTCTCCATATGTTGGTAACAACCCATCCAATCGACACAGGCAAAAAAAAAAAAAAACACCATGGATGTCCAAACATTTATTGATGTATAATAATGAGAAATGACTCGGGGAAAAAGTATTGAACACGTTACTGTTATTTAATACTTTGTGTGATGAAGCTCCAACCAGTCCCTGCATTGCTCAGGTGGATTTTGGTCCATTCTTCCACACAAACACTCTTCACCTCCTGCAGGTCCTGTGGATCCTTCTATGATCACTGAGCTTTATTCCTTCCAGACATTTTCTATTGGCTTCAGCTCCGGTGATGGCTCGCCATTCTAAGATATTTATTTTCTTTCTCTTGGCTGTGTGTTGGGGTCATTGTCTTGTGAAATGTCCGCCTCGTTTAATCTTCATCATCCTGGGAGATGGCAGCAGATTTTTTATCAAAATGTCTCGGTACTTTTATCCATTCATCCTTCCTTCAGTTATGTGATATTTGTCAGTGCCATATACTGAAAAATAGCCCACACCATGATGTTCCCACCTCCACACTTCACTATTGTTGGTGTTTTAGGGGTTATTTGTCTTTTGGCCTCCAAACATGATGTGTATTATGGCTTCCAAAGAGTTCAATCTTGGTTTCATCTGGCCAGACTATATTCTTCAGTATTTCACAGACTTGTCTAAACGTTGTTGAGCAAACTTTAAGCTTCTTTGACCTGATTCTTGTTCAGCAATGGAGTCTTGCATGGTGACCATGCATACAGGAGCGTGCATACAGGCCATGGAGGGGGAGTGCATTACTTATTGTTTTCTTTGAAACAATTGTACCCGCTCATTCCAGGTCTTCTGTAGCTCTCCATAGGTGGTTTTTGGCTCTTGGACAACTCTTAATAATTCTTTGCACTTCTCTGTCTAAAATATTGCAGGGAGCTCCTGTTCATGGCCGGTTTATGGTGAAATCATGTTCTTTCCATTTCTGCATTATGGTCCCTACAGTCACTGGACCCTTCAGTAGTTTAGAAATTCCTCCTATAACCAACTATATCAGTATATGTTGCTCCTATCTGTTCCCCATCTCCTCAAGTTGACTATACCATCATTGTAAATAAGAACCTGTTCTTTGTGTCACCCCCACCTTATTATTAGATTGTAAGCTCTTATGAGCAGGGCTGTCCTTATTTTGCTTTGATTATTGTATTATGCTTTGTATTGTATTGTATTTTCTGAATAACTGTTACTTATGATTGTTTGATCATGAACTTCTGAATTGTGAAGCGCTGTGGAATATGTTGGCGCTATATAAATAAAGATTATTATTAAAAAATAATAGCAGCACACTGTGGAAGGAAGGAAGTGCTGTCTGGCTAGTTTTCTTCATTGAATGATATTAGTATGTTTTGTAACAATAAGGTTACAAAGGTAGAGACAGCTCACTGGTTTTACACATCATGAAATGTTTCTTGTGTGGCACCTTGGTAATGAGACTCCTTTTTATTGGGCCATTGGTTGAACCAGCTAATATTTTTCACTAAGTGGCAGGATTACTTTCTAATTACTGGAATCTGAGAGTAGGGGACACCGGAAATTCAGAACAAGAATGAATTCTCATCACCACTCAATAAAAGAAAAGCGTATGGATCTACCTGTAGCAAAACATTTTTGCAGCCCTGACCATAGCAGTGAAATGATATGAGGCTGCTCATTTTAAAAAGCAACTTCAAATCTCAGAGAGAGAGAAGAATTAGGGAACACAAATTGATAACGACCTTGGACACATTGAAAACAGGATTAAATATATCACATGGATATGTGCGTTATGTAAAATGAAAGGGCATTTGGGGATATCACATCTTGCAACATACTCAAGTTAGAGGACAATGAACTTTTGACACTTATTATGTGAACTGTCTTGCTACGATTTATGGCGCTCTGAGAAATCTTCAGGTCTCCACAGGCACTATTCATAGAACAATAAGACAATCTGTTCCTCTTATCTTAGAATTTTGGCTTTACTTTCCCAGCTCCTCCTCCTCCTCCCTAGCCTGACTCTGCTTTACATCACCTGTCGTATTTACTACATCATCTAACCCTGCTTATGTGTGTCTTCAGAATTTGTGTCATTATGAGCCTGACGAGGGGGGCCTTAGTGTCCCGAAAGCTTGCTATGCTTACCATCTTCAGTTAGCCATTAAAAGGTATCAACCACTGAGGACTCTCAGATTCCAATACTTTTCTATCTACTGGCTAACACGGTACAAACATTATTTTTCTAATTACTGATGTCATGACTTTTCAGTACTTTTTCCCCAGTGTCATTTGCACACATAATTTATGGACATCTATGTATTGATTTCTTTGCCTGCATGGATTGGATGGGTTGTTACCAACATCTGGTGAGAGGTTCATTTAATAGCTCCTTTAGAAACATACTTGCCTAGAATACTGGTGACATGTTTTATACTCATTTCACCCGCTATTTAAAAAAAACAAAAAAAAAAAAACATAATATGAAGTGAGGTGCCAATCCGTTGTGGTTGTAGTTATGCTATAGGTTGTGAGGGTATGATGGCAGTGGTAGAGTCAGTCCTGTAACTTGTACTATTAATTTCAATCTCATTTTTTTTAATCAACGTTGTATATGTTACAATGTTTCATTGTATGAATGCAAAGAGTAGCTATGGTCCTGGGCAGGAGAGAAATTTCTTCTGCTGTATTTAACATACAGAGGATTGCCTAGATTTGACAGGATTGCAGCAAAGCTTCAGCTGTGAGAAGTGTTAGGTCTTTGCTTTCACTGAACGGGAACTTTACAGGTTGATGTTCAAGTCTGTGTCTTCAAAACAGTAAGGCACTTGTTAAAAAAAGAAAAAAAAAAAAAAAGTTCCGGTATTAGAAAGTTGCAAAACTTTTTGCTAACTTTTCTCAATTATGTTTATTGATATAAAAAGTGTAAACACCTTTTCAGTAAAGCACCTGACACTGTCAGTCCTGGGGAAGAAAAGAAAGTAGAAACTGAAGGGACATTGCAAAATGTGATATGCGGAGATACAAGAACACTGCTTGCTGTTCAGGACTTGCAGTGATACAAGGACAGTGGAAACCCTGACAAGGTGAGATAGAATTTGCCATGTCACATGACCCAGCTCATTTATTGGGGCAAAGCTTAGGCTGGCAAATCCATGACAAGTACGAATTAAGCGATTAGTCCTGCTGGGCAATTTATACCTTTCTTTAATGTTGTTTGACCAGATAACAAACCCAAGGGCATAAAGCGACACATGAATGAAATCTACAGCAAGAAACGCCCGTGCCAACCGGTGACAGCACCACTGCCATTCATTCACTTCTTTTTTCACCTGACCTGCAGTCCAGGCGTGTTCCCGCTCAGCTTCCTCTGAAGTAGTGATGAAGACACGAGGCGATGTCTTGTAACTCTTCATCCTTGAAGATGACCGAGCCATGCAGTCACACGGCCGGAGATTAGACATGGCTAGAGTTCAAATTACAAAATGTTCAGGTTAATAGTATTAAAGTGTTGCTAACAGTTAACACCTATAGTGAAGCTGAAGCCCCCATATGGCAGGCGTCATGCTACTGGCTCACATAGCAATGAGAGATGTGCAGGACCTGTCCTCATATCATGTAACTTCACATTCACTCTTCTTGGTGGTTGCTCTTCTTCAGCATTCTGCCATAACTATAGGGTCTGGGACACCCTTCTCTTCATTTCCCAGCAGGCACTGCACCATTGTCCAATGGCTTACCTGTAATCCATTGTTACCTGTTAGGCTATGTTCATACAGTGCATATTTTTTGCTTTTTTTTCCTGCAGTTGCACTTTTTTACGTGCGTACAGGCCAAAAAGCGCAACTGCATTCACACAGTGCGCTTTTTTCTGCGCGCTTTCTCAAAGTCCATTTATCATGTGGGCTATGGAAAAAGCGCTCAGAAAAAAGCACAAAGAATTGACAAGTTGATTCTTATTACGCATGCGCTTTTGCTGTGAAAGCACATGCGTAAAAGAAAGCACAAAAGCACAACATGTGAATGGATATCTGCAAAACCCATAGGTTTTGCTGGACTGCGTATCCAGAATTGCTTTTCACTGCATTTACAAGCGCGCAAAAAAGCAGGAATATGCAGGAAATATGCGCCGTGTGAACATAGCCTCAGGGTGGAAACACACTATCCTACTTACATGCGAGTCTCTTGGATGAGTCTCTGATCAGTGACCGTGAATGACGATCTCCCTCTCTGGACGGGAGTGTGATGTTGCACAAAAACACAAGCAGCTGTCACTCCCGTCCAGAGAGGGAGAGGTCATTCACGGTCACTGATCAGAGACTCGTCCAAGAGACTCGCATGTAAGTAGGATAGTGTGTTTCCACCCTTATAGTAGTTATATTCTTGTACATAGGGGCAGTGTTATAGTAGTTATATTCTTGTACATAGGGGCAGTATTATAGTAGTTATATTCTTGTACATCAGGGGTATTATTATAGTAGTTATATTCTTGTACATAGGAGCAGTATTATAGTAGTTATATTCTTGTACATAGGGGCAGTGTTATAGTAGTTATATTCTTGTACATAGGGGCAGTATTATAGTAGTTATATTCTTGTACATCAGGGGTGGAGAGCCTTTATTATGCCGGAGGTGAACACAAAATTATCAACTTGAAAATTCCTCTGCTATATTTGATCAAACAATTATTTAAACTCACCTCTAATGTGATGGTTGGAGCTGCTGCTCTTTGCTGTGGCTGTGAGGTTAGATGATATTGATATTGTTTCTGCTTTTCCAGGTGTGTCTCGGCCTGGAGCACAGTCAACACTTTGTGATAAGTTTTGTAAATCATATGCATCACACAGGGGGCGCTGGGACTGCTGTATATACAGTTGTGACCAAAAGTATTGACACCCCTGCAATTCTGTCAGATAATACTCAGTTTCTTCCTGAAAATGATTGCAATCACACATTCTTTGGTATTATTATCTTCATTTCATTTGTCTTCAATGAAAAAACACAAATTGTCCTAAAGCCAAATTGGATCTAATTCCACACCAAACATAAAAAAGGGGGTGGACAAAAGTATTGGGAATAGAAGTTATTAAGTAACAGGATCAGTCAGGATTTGTAATGTAAATACACAGCTGGCGGCCATGACACCCAGATTATGCTGCATTATTTAATACGAATATGAATTTATGAGCCATAAAACACATTTCACAGCACCCCCATACGAGAAGAACACAAGCGAGTAAGTTGGGTCGTGTGTTCAAAAAAACAAACCTCCGTGCGTGTATCCTGATGTCTGACTATAGACAGAGGCCATAACTGTAGATCCTGGTCTGTGTGTGTGTGACCCCACTAGAGACACAGCTCCCCCTCCTGGTCACCAAGGGCAAAGCTGTTTCAGGTACTAAAAAAAAATTAATATACCTGACAGGGCTTATGTCTTATTTCAGGCACATGTTTTATAAGTTTGCAACATACACTGGCGATTAAAATTAGAGATCAATGTGTGATTACATTGTGTCTGAAAAAAATCAAGTGATCTACATTGATCAACATTGGGCAGTTTTTGCGTAAGGGGTGCACCATGCCACTAGAACAGGGTTTTCCAAAATAACTTAAAACCTTAAGGGTATGTGCCCACAGGGAGGTTTAGTGGCGTTCAAACCGTCAGTAAACCGTTGGAAATTATCAGTTCGGAGCTCTGAAGTCTCCAGCTGTGTTCCGGCGGTTTTTTCAGCGTGTGCACAGCGGTTTTCAGTCGGTTTTTCCAGCGGTTTTTCCGGCGGTTTTCTATGGAGGATTTTGTTCATGGAACCGATCAAAAACCGCTGAGAAGAATTGACATGCTGTATGCTGCTAAACCGCTGGGAAACCGCTCAACCACGGGCAGATCCGCTCACATAAACCGACTATGTGTGCACAGCGGTTTCTAAATTACATAGGGTTACATGTAAGTCCTAACGCTGCTTAGGATTTACATAAATTTAAATAAAACCTATGCTAAACCGCCGGCGGTTTTCGCTGCTAATCTGACGTTAAACCTTCCTGTGGGCACATAATCATGTTTGGTGAAAAAAGAGAATTTTGTTTACGTACCGTAAATTCTTTTTTCTTTAATCATCAATGGGAGACCCAGACAATGGGGTTTAGGGCACTGCCCTCCGGAGGTCACACTAGGTACTACAAGTTTGTAGACACCGCCCCCTCCGCTTATAAACCCCTACCGCAGGGAACATCCTCAGTTTGGTCCATAAGCTGCGAGGAGACAAATAAACCACACACCGAAACGTCGGGAAGAAACCGTGCACAAACGGTTCAACAACCCGGATAACACTGTCCCAACAGGGAACAGACCAACTGCAAAACATGCAACGGAACAACTGGGTGGGTGCTGGGTCTCCCATTGATGATTAAAGAAAAAAGAATTTACGGTACGTAAACAAAATTCTCTTTTTTCTGGTCATCATAATGGGAGACCCAGACAATGGGGATGCCCTAAAGCAATACCCCAGGGCGGGAAGAGTTCCTCAAAAAGACGGATAACACATGGTCCCCCTCAAAGGTGGACAACCGCCGCCTGGAGGACCCGCCTGCCCAAACTTGCATCCGCAGAGGCATGGGCATGCACCATATAGTGCTTAGAGAAAGTGTGCAGGCTGGACCAGGTGGCTGCCTGACACACCTGTAGAGCAGAAGCTCGATGTCGCAAAGCCCAGGAGGCACCGACAGCTCTGGTAGAGTGAGCCTTCAATCCCACCGGGAGAGGCAAACCAGAAGACCGGTAAGCCTCTTGAATGGGAGCCTTGATCCATCTGGCCAAGGTGGACTTCGATGCCGCGGACCCCTTACAGCGACCTGTCGTAAGGACAAATAATGAATCCGAACTCCGGAAGGAGGCAGTCCTGGACACATAAATGCGTACGGCCCTCACGAGATCCAGAGTATGGAGATCGCGCTCGACCTGATGAACGGGAGCGGGGCAAAATGATGGGAGAACAATCTCCTGGTTCAGGTGAAAAGTGGAAACCACCTTTGGCAAGAATTCTGGCCGCGGGCGTAACACCACCTTGTCTTGGTGAACCACCAGAAAGGGCGACTTGCACGATAGTGCAGCCAATTCTGAGACCCTTCTCAGAGACGTAATCGCCACCAGAAAGACTACCTTCTGGGACAGACGAGACAGAGAAATGTCTCTCAGCGGCTCAAACGGCGGTTTCTGCAGTGCCGCCAGGACCATGTTAAGGTCCCAAGGGTCCAGTGGTCGCCTGTAGGGCGGAACCACCCGAGACACCCCTGCAGAAACTGACGGACCCTGGGAAGGAGCGCCAAGCGCCTGTCAAACAGCACTGAAAGAGCTGACACTTGACCCTTCAAAGAGCCTAGGGATAACCCCAATTCCAACCCCGACTGAAGGAAAGCCAACAATGTCGGGATGGACAAGGGCCACGGGGACCGGCCACCCGAGGCACACCAGGTGAAGAAAATCTTCCACGTTCTGTGGTACATCTTCCTGGAAACAGGCTTCCTAGCCCGAGTCATAGTGGCAACAACCGTAGGAGAGAAGCCCCTGGACGTCAGCAGCCAGGCCTCAAGAGCCATGCAGTCAATTTGAGGGCCCTGGAATTGAGGTGGAAGAATGGGCCTTGCGCGAGCAGATCTGCGCGTTCTGGAAGAGCCCACCGGTGTCCGCCTGACAGGCGCCACAGGTCCGGATACCAGGACCTCCTGGGCCAATCCGGGGCCACGAGAATGGCTACCCTGCACTCCAGTCTGATCTTCCACAGAACCCTGGGAATCAGAGCTAGAGGCGGGAACACATATGGAAGATGGAAGCTGGACCAATCCAGTATCAGGGCGTCTGCCCCCAGAGACTGAGGATCCCATGATCTCGCCTGTATTGCGGCACCTGATGATTCAGCCGCGAGGCCATCAGATCCACGTCCGGAGTGCCCCATCTGCTGCAGATGTCCCGAAAGACTTCTGGATGAAGGGACCATTCTCCGGCGTCCATCCCCTGCCGGCTCAGGTAGTCGGCCTCCCAGTTCTCGACCCCTGGGATGTAAACTGCGGAGATCAGGCAGTCGTTGTCCTCCACCCAGGATAGAATGCGGTGGACTTCGGTGAGGGCCTGAGCACTTCTGGTCCCTCCCTGATGGTTTATATAGGCGACGGCCGTCACGTTGTCGGACTGAACCCGAATGGGCTGTCCTGACAGGAACTTCTGAAACGCCAGGAGCGCCAGATAGACCGCCTTGATCTCCAGCACGTTGATCTGCAACTCCGACTGAGTCCAGAGGCCTTGAGCCCTGTGGTGTAAGAACACCGCACCCCAGCCCGTCAGACTGGCGTCGGTCACCACTAACCATGACGGTTTGAGGAAGGACCGGCCCCGTGACAAATGACGTGGCTGGAGCCACCACTGCAGGGAATCCCTGGTCGGTTGGGAAAGTGCCACCAGCCGATTCAGAGAGATCGTCCTCTTGTCCCATCTGCGAAGAATCTCCAGCTGGAGAGGACGGAGGCGAAACTGTGCAAAAGGCACTGCCTCTATTGCAGCTACCATGCGCCCCACCAGCTTCATCAACACCCGTAGGGATGATTGTGGTGACAGGAGGACTGCTTGCACTCCTGATTGGATCGCCATCTGTTTGACTCGTGGCAGAGACACTAGGGCTGAGTCCGTGTGGAAGTCCATGCCCAGATATGTCAGTGACTGGGTCGGAACCAGGGTCGACTTCTGGATATTGAGAAGCCACCCGAACTGTTCCAGAGACTTCATGGTTACCTCCAAGCTTTGCCGACAAAGGTGTTCCGATGGCGCCCTGACCAGCAGGTCGTCCAGATAGGGTATTACGGCGTGCCCCTGCACGTGCAGGAGAGCCATCATGGAGGCCATCACTTTTGTGAACACCCGCGGTGCCGAGGCCAACCCGAACGGCAGCGCCACAAATTGGAAGTGTTCTTCCCCCACTGCGAATCTCAACCAGCGCTGATGAGCCGGTGCAATGGGCACGTGAAGGTAAGCGTCTCTGATATCTATGGACGCTAGGAAGTCCCCCTGTGACACAGCTGTGATCACGGAGCGCAGTGATTCCATACGGAACTTCCGAACCAACACGTGACGGTTGAACAACTTTAGGTCCAGAACCGGGCGGAAGGAGCCGTCCTTTTTTGGGACAATGAAGAGGTTGGAGTAAAAACCCCGAAACCTCTCCCCGGAAGGCACCGGTACCACCACTCCGTCCCTGCGGAGACCCTCCAACACCAGGTGGAAAGCCTGAGCCTTTTCTGGGGATGGGACCGACCGATGGAATCGGGGTATCGGCTTTGACGTCAGCTCTATCCTGTAACCTCGCGAGACCACGTCTGTCTCGAACCCACTGATCTTGAACGTGAAGTAGCCACCTGTCCTGAAAACGAGACAGGCGGCCCCCCACCTGTGGGGAGGCAGGAAGGGAGAGCGAGTCATGTAGAGGCGGGTTTGGGGGTGGCAGCCGCTGCCCCCGCCGGCTTCTTTGGACGACTCTTAGAGCGCCACTGAGAAGCGGGCTTGCCCCCTCGGTCCGTGCGAGCGGACGGTGCTGATGACTGTGAGCTGGAACGAAAGGACCACTGCTTTGGGTTCCTTTTAACGGTGTACCGTGGCTTAGGTTTATTCTGCGGGATCTTAGATTCAGCAGAATCCTTTATCAGCTTGTCCAGTTCGGTGCCAAAAAGCCTGTCACCAGAGAACGGAAGATTCTGCAAAATCTTCTTAGATGTGGCATCTGAGTCCCAAAGACGCAGCCACAACAACCTGCGAATCGCAATAGCATTGGCCGAAGCCACAGCTGAGCGAGTGGCAGTTTCCAAAGTCGCCGTCCTGGCGTAGTCCGCATAGGCTTTTGCCCTTTCGGTAAGTGCCAGGACCTCTGGACTGGACCTTGCCAGGTCAGTGATACCATCCAAGCAGGTAGTAATCGCTTGTAAGGTCCAGACCGTGGCAAAATTAGGGGCAAATGAAGACCCCACAGCCTCATAGGAAGACTTGGCGAGTTGCTCGACCTGTTTATCAGTCGCATCCTTCAGCGAGGAGCTATCAGAGGCAGAGAAAAGGGAGCGTGCAGCAATCCTGGTCATGGAAGCGTCCACCTTCGGGGACTGCGACCACTCCTGAAGCACCTCCTGGGGGAAGGGGAAGCGATTGTCCTTGGGTTTGCGGACATAACGCCGCCCAGGATGTAACCTGGGAGCTCTAACCACCCTTCCAAAGTTAGTGTGGTCCATGAAGGAGCCACTTGGTCTAGCCTCCGGCCGCAGCCATTGATAGACCTCCTTCGGGTGTACAGTCACCTCCTCAGGGGGTGTCACGAGACGTAAGGTCTCGTTGATAGAGGACACCAAATCCTCCACCCCGTCTGGTGGTTCAGACACAGACACAGACCCGAGAGTCGAACCCCCATCATCTTCCTCACCATCAGAGGAACGCTCCTCCTCAGAGAGAGCCTGGAGCTCGGGTGAATCCTCCCGACGAGCCCGCTTAAGGGGTCTCACAGCAGAAGAGGGAGACACCCGGGGGTAACTGGAAGGAGTAGCTGGGCTTTCCAGCCTCCTATTGAGTGCCTCCAGGGACTGCGACATGGAGGACAGCTGGGACAACAGAGACTCATTGATCTTATTCTGAGTTTCCCATGGCCCTGGGATCACCTGAACCTCAGGGTACAGCACCGGAGCTGCTGTCTCAGCAGTGTCAGTCCGGGCCTCTGGGCGTCCGCAGTTATTGCAGGACCCCTCCACCAGTGTCCCATTGCATGTAGCACAGGTAATGGTGGCATCTGCCGCCTTAGCAACACGCTTCCCAACTGAGGACATCGCCACAGCAGGGGAAAATAAGCCAATTTGTGCAGACAAAAACTGGGAATCCCGGTGGCTTACCGACCGCAGCGAAGCGGTAGGAGGAAGCGGTGTGTGTGTGTGACCTCCGCGAGAGTTTCCGGTCTCCCCTGGAGTGCAGACGCACGCTGCAGACAGATCCCAGCCGGGAAGTGAGGGGTAAAGATGGCCGCCGACAGTGAAACCGTGGACGGCGCCAAAAACACGCGGGAAGCACACACACACGCCCATCGATGACGTCACCGCACGGGCTGCTTCCCCTCCTCCAAGCAGCCTCAGTATGAAGGCGCCGGAGCCCGCAGCGCGGGAAGTAGTGTGAAATACAACACACAGACTGCATGCACAAAACAAACATCCGCAGCCTACAGCCTCAGCCCCTGCGACACACAGGGCGGTCAGCCAGGGTAACCCCAGCAGAGGGTACACCTCCAGATCCGCGGACCCGAGAGTAACGCGCGGTCTGAGTGTCAGGACACATAAAGTGACAGACACTACCCCCAGGCACACAGGAGACACAGAGTGCCTCAGTGCCGGTCCGGTCTGTAAGCACCATTTAGGGAGGCCTCGGACGGGGGTTCAGCACCAGTCCGGAGTGTAAGCACCATTTAGGGAGGCCTCGGACTGGGCTGGCTCCAGTCCGGTCTGTAAGCACCATTTAGGGAGGCCTCGGACGGAGCGGAGCTGTGCAAGGCTCCCATCTCCCACTCTCCAGAGCCCCCCAGAGAGGGATGGAAAGGAGCGCGACAGCGTACCGGGAGAACACAAAGTGTCCAGGCTCTAGGCCCTCCGGTACCTCCACCTGCGTGTTCCACAAGGGTGAGCGGGGAGGCTGTCGCAGGTCCCGACCGGAACCATTTTACCTTGTCTTCAGACGCCATCACGTAAGTTGTGAGAATGCAGTGAAGTGCAAGCAAAGCGTGATCCTCCGAGCACACTAAGTTTAAAACTGAGGATGTTCCCTGCGGTAGGGGTTTATAAGCGGAGGGGGCGGTGTCTACAAACTTGTAGTACCTAGTGTGACCTCCGGAGGGCAGTGTCCTAAACCCCATTGTCTGGGTCTCCCATTATGATGACCAGAAAAATAAGGGTATCAAAATTAGAGAACAGCAATGACTGTAGACAGAGAAAGATTAAAAATAAATATTGTGAAGTTTACAACAGTCACCAATCAGTAGGCAGTGTACAGGCCTTTGCTTTTTACAGGCCTTTGCTGTGGATGATTTCAGCACATCTGCGGCCATAGGACATCACTAGTCTCTCACACTGTTCTGGGGGGGGGGGGGGGGGGGTGGATTTTGCTCCACTCTTCTCCTAGACTCTTCCCCTGTTCTGTGACTGGTGTAGGTTTCTTTGCCATAACTTTGCCACCAAGGATCTCCAGAGGTTTTCTATTGGGTTTAGATCAGGACTCTGGGCGGCCATTTCAATGTTTTCTCTTTCAAGGAACTTCTTTCCCTGTTTTGTTGTGTGACAGGGGACATTGTCCTGCATGAACATTGCTGGCTGATTGAGTGCTGAACACAAATAAGGAATCACGTGTTGTTGGAGAAGGTTCTGATACACACTAGCATTCACCCTGCCATGTAGCTGTATGAGAGGTCCAACCCCTGCAGCAGAAAACATTCCCCAAACCATAACACTTCATCCACCACCTTTCACTGACTTCTTTTGCCACTTTGGGTTCAGTCTTTCCCCAGTTTGTCGACAAACATAATGTTTCCCATCAGACCCAAATAAATTAAACTTGCTTTCATCACTAAAAGGCCCTGTGGACCATTTCTCCTGTCCACACAACCTGTTCCTCACCAAAAGGCGAGTCAAGTCTATTGATTCTTTCTGCTAATGAGAGGTTTGGTCACTGCAGAGTGGGCTTTCAGTCCAAATGTTCTTAACCATCAAAATGTTTACAAAATAATCCTTTGCAAAATGTGGAAAATAAGTGGAGCCTGTCACCATTTTATTTGATATCTCATCATTGTTTCTGCGGCAGCATTGGATGGTAAAGAAAGGGAATTGCAAGGGATAATAACTATCATCAATGAACACAGCAATCCAGTCTAGAAGAACACTACTAATAACTCTGGTATGAGAAGTGAAGCAAGAATTCAGATACTATTAATTCTCCTCCAGTCACCAGGTCACCGGCTTCAGATTAGAACATTACAGAACAGTGAAATTAATTTAGGGCTTCAGTATCTTGTGTCAGCGCTGCCTAAAGCCAAAACAATTGCCTTCAGATGAGTGATGAAGCAAACTTTTTTGGAAACTTCAATGCCACTGGATATCTGAATCATGTAGCAATTTCATATGCACAAAAATTGTGAATTAGAATGATAGAATAGGCTCATCACGTTTCATTGTGTAGTGGTTTCGTCACTGCCCTAGGAATGTTTATAACCTGTAGAGTGGTGACCTGGGAATTAGGACTTTGTCACCTCTTGCTGCTCCAGAGATCTTGGGAATATGTGAGGATAATGAGCTCCCGGGTGACCATGTAACTTCCAGTTTTAGCATCAAAGCTCAGAGGGAAAACCAAATACACATGGACAGGAGACGCATTCTGTTCGGTCACCTCCTCTGGGAAATAATGCAATAAAGATAGAACGTGGCAAGATTCCCAAATAATCAGAGCAGAAAAGAGGAGCGCAGACATTGGTGCACAACAAACTTCTTGACTTTCATGTAATGCTTCACTAACCTCTAGAGACTGCAGACTATGCCAAAAAGAGTCCCAGCACATAAGCAGGAGGCGTCATACAAGAAAGAAAATGACCCCTACAAAGTAAAACCTGTATCAATACACAGATCTCACTGCTATGTTTTTACCCCCTCATGTGACAATTCCTGCTATAATTGGGCAATTAAACACCGCCATAGAAGAATATATAAAAAAAAAAAAAAAAAAAACAGTATAACAACCGTGTAGAAATACTCTGCTGTAATAGGCAATAATAAAAAGCTAGTGCTGATGGAAAATAGTGTTAATAACAGGGTATTTAGTTAATACATTATTTTTTGCAAAAAACGTGCGAAGCTGCTCTACCAACGTCAAGGTAACCCATATCAGAACGGTCCCTATCTAACTTATTTAAAACCTGATCCTATGTGCAATACCTATGGATGCAGGATACAGATGGGCCAGAGTCCAATATGGACACGCTGCAGAAAACAACATTTTATGTGCCTGGCTCACTAAGGAGGGGTGGGGGCACTCCCTATCTTGCATAACAAGAAACCCCCAGAGAAGATAGTCTCCTAACGCCACTTAGTTATAGTGAAAATTAACATATAAAATGTACACACTAATAACTCTACGTGGAAAATGTGTTTGATTCAGCTCTCGAGCCACTTTAGCATGATGCAGCCTGCAAAAAGTGGTAAAAGGTTCTCTTTCATGATAAGGAATCCTCCCCTAAATAAAGGGAAAAGACAGGTCATCCAGAGGCTATCTATAAACCTCTAAAAATTGTTCGGGATTGATTTCACCTATAATCCTCTCTGTTGGGAGATGTGAGCAGTTTCACTTACAAATGCCGCACAAAAGAAAAGAGCCCTCGGCCAAGATGTTGTGAAATCACTTAAGACTGGGTCAGGTCAGAGGGTGATTACCGAGAGATTTTATTCCACTAGAAAACAGTTGGGTTAATTAGAAGCAGAAAGAACTGAGGAGTTACATGGAGATGGCACCATGTCCTCAGCAGCCGGTCAAAGTGGAAAATATTCAAGAAACAGCATTTTTAGGGGTTAAAACTTTAACAGAATACAAAGATCTTCTACATGATTATCCATGTAGTGCTCAAAAGTTTCCATACTCCCAGTTGATATCAACTAGCATGGGTGTTACTACAATAGGTGCAGGGGTTGCGATCCCACCTGGGCCCTGCAGCCTAGGGGGGTGGGCCCAAAAGTCCCTTTGGGCTATAGAAAGAGACTAAAACTATTAAAGATTTGCAATAATTGGGGGCCCCGTTGGAGCTTTCGCATCGGGGCTCATGGGCCTGAAGTTACGCCGCTGTCAACTAGTAACATTCTGTGTTACGTTGAGAGTGGTCGTGGGAGGAGAGGGACACAGGCCCAGTAAGATGGACAAGGGACATATTAGAGGACACAACGAAAAATCATCCCATACAGCAGCTATATAGGTAAGGTTTTGTTGCTTATGCACAGGGCATACATCACCCAATATATTCAGTCCAAAATGTCACCCATGAGTTCATATGAAATGTGAAAAATGTGGATTGCATAATACCAATATATTTCATATGTGGAGCTGTTCTGCTATTCAAAAGCTATGGCATAATATACTCCGACTTGCAAAACACTTTGGGGATAGATTCCTCTTACCCCCAAATTGGCAAGTTTCAATATCTTGGAGGAACCCCAAAAATCATTGCCCAAGCATATGAAGGCTGTACTGGTGATTTGGGCCTCTGCGGTTAGAAAAAGTATCTCACACCAGTGGATGAATCCGAATGTACCATCGACATCTTTGATTCTGACAAAGGTTCTTTTATTTAAAATGGACTGATTGGAAACTCTGACCAATAAAGAACAGCCGATTGAGAAATTTAATACTTGGTTGCGTTGTATTCCAACATTGGACTCAGACTAAAAACACACAATGGTATCTGTTACAATGTATTGGTGGACATGCTCCGGTCCAATAAAATGTATGTATAATAAATTCACGCAGGGAGGGGGGGGGGGGGGGGGGGGGGGGGGCGGGGTTTAAAATGTTCAAAATGTTCAGGGAAGGTATGAAAAGAGGTTTAGTTGTAGTCCATTTAGAGAGGTTAGGCCGCTAAGCAACAAGAAATGTAACATGTAAGCAGTTTTGTAACACTGTTCATTGTTTCACTGCTTCTTTATGTTTCTTCATGTAGAAATTCAATAAAAATAGTTAAAAGTTTACCGTATATACTCATGTATAAGCCGACCCGTGCATAAGCCGACCCCCCTACTTTTGCCCCAAAAATCTGGAAAAACCTATTGACTCGTGTATAAGCCAAGGGTGGACCCCAGCACAGGTATACACCCCCAGCAGTGTGGTATACAGGCCCCCCCAGTGGTAGTATACAGCAGCCCCAGTGGTAGTATACAGCAGCCCCAGCACCCCAGCGGTAGTATACAGCAGCCCCAGTAATCCAGGCCCCCCCAGCCTTGCTCCGGTCACCTGTAAAGCAAAATATACTTATCACTGTCCCGCTGCCGTCCGCGCCCGCCGCTGCGACATCCCCGATCCTCCATCTTCGTGCGTCTTCTTCAGACTTCCTGTGTTCGGCGCTGGCAATGACGTCATTGCCTGCGACGAACACAGGAAACCGGAAGAGGACGCATGAAGATGGAGGATCGGGGATGTCAGCAGCGGCGGGCGCGGATGGCAGCGGGACAGTGATTAGTATATTTTACTTTACAGGTGACCGGAGCAAGGCTGGGGGGGCCCTGGATTACTGAGGCTGCTGTATACCGTCACTGACTCGCAAATAAGCCGAGGGGGGTACTTTTCAGCCCAATTTTTGGGCTGAAAAACTCGGCTTATACGCGAGTATATACGGTACATAGCCCATCTGTTTTTTTTTTTTGCTTTCTTGGCCTTTTTTTCAGAGAATATGAATGATAACAAAGTATTTTTTTCCCCACTCATGGTTAGTGGTTGGGTGAAGCCATTTATTGTCAAACTACTGTGTTTTCTCTTTTAAATCATAATGACAACCAAAAACATCCAAATGACCCTGATCAAAAGTTCACATACCCCACAGCTCCTAATACCATGTATTGTCCCCTCTAACATCAATGACAGCTTGAAGTCTTTTGTGGTAGTTGTGGATGAGGCTCTTTATTCCTCAGATGGTAAAGCTGCCCATTCTTCTTGGCAGAAAGCCTCCAGTTCCTGTAAATTCCTGGGCTTTCTTGCATGAACTGCGCTTTGCTTCAGTTCTCCCCAGAGTGGTTCAATGATATTGAGGTCAGGAGGCTGAGATGGCCACTCCAGAACCTTCACTTTGTTCTACTGTAGCCAATGACAGGTCGACTTGGACTTGTTTTTTTGGATCGTTGTAATGTTGGAACGTCCGAGTACGTCCCATACGCAGCTTTGCCTCCAGTATTTGCTCATAACGTGCTGCATTCATCTTTCATTCAAGTTTCCTGTGCCTTTGTAGCTCACACATCCCCACATAATCAGCGATCCACCTTCATGCTTTACAGTAGGAATGGTGTTCCTTTCATCATAGGCCTTCTTTAACCCTCTCCAAATGTAACGTTTATGGTTGTGGCCAAGAAGTTTGATTGTGGTCTCATCACTCGATATTACCTTATTCCAGAAGTTTGGAGACTTGTCAGCGAGATACTGCGCAAATGCCACAAAGTGACTCGACCATGCAGCCCATTTTTCTTCAGGTGCCTCCTTATTGTGCATCTTGAAACAGCCACACCGCTAGTTTTCAGTGAGTCCTGTATTGCAGCTGATGTTATTTGTGGGTTTTTCTTTGCATCCCGACCAATTTTCCTGGCAGTTGTGGCTGAAATTTTTGTTGGTACCTGATCGTGGTTTGGTTTTTACAGAGCCCCTGGTTTTCCATTTGTTAAATCACAGTTTAAACACTGCTGACTGGCATTATCAATTCCTTGGATATATCTTTTTGTGTCCCTTACGTATTTTGTACAGTTTAACTATCTTTTCCTGTAGATCCGTTGACAATTCTATTGCTTTCCCCATGACTCACAATGTAGAAACATCAGTGGCTGGATGAAGGATGACGAGTGTCTGGATCCCAGAAACTCACTCAGCTTTTATGCACACACCCTGATTACAACCAAACAGGTGAGGATGTTACCAGGCCAAAACCACCAGGGTATGTGAACTTTTGATCAGGTTCCTTTGGATGTTTTTGGTTGTCATTATGAATTAAAAAGAGAAAAAACAGTCGTTTGACAATAAATGGCTTCACCCAACCACTAACCATGAGTGGAAAAAAGTTATTGTACCATCATTCATATCTGAAAAAAAAAAAAAAAAAAAAAGGCCAAGAAAGCAAAAAATCTGCAGGGGTATGTAAACTACATACAATTTTGCCCAAAAGTTAAGTGTGTGACTTCACTGTATTGTCCCTACAAGGGGTCAACAAAGTCTCCTGATTTTTTTTTTTTTTAATAACAAAGACAAACGTAGAAAATTTGATGTTGTCCAAAACATCCATGCGAACATACCCCTACATAGTATACCACGGCACGAGATGCTGGGCACTGGTCCTTTGCCGGACATTTTGCTGCCACCTAGTGTTCAGTTTCCATTATGACAATCCCTGCTGTCAGGCAAAAGATGGGAAAGAACATTGCAAACACAATCACACATCGGCACCAGTCGTATTTATTGGTAATTCCCAAAGTAAAGCTTTCTGAACACAGTAAAACCTGTATCCGATTTCTGTTACCGGCGTCCAATTTAAAACTAAAAAGTTTTTCCACTTTCACAACAGGAACAATACAAGTGAAAAAAAAACAAAAACTGTGGCATCTGCCTCAGGAAAAAACAAAGAAAACAAAAAGTGATAACCGGTGAAGAACATCTTAAAACAAAAAATTTGGAAGGAAAAGAAGATCCAGACTTTGGGTGGGAGATTAGAATGATCGGTTATATAACAAGAGAATGAAACATAACCGATGAACCAACAAACAAAGATCCTGCAGATGAGAAAGTCTGGAAACTCCGGTATTGTGGACCCCACTGTACCCCGAGGCCATCAGCCAACCCGCAAGGGGGGAGCAACCAGCACAACGCCATCGCCTCTTACAAAAAGCATGGGGATGTTCCTCTTCGTAGACTGAAAAAAAAAAAATAGAAATAAAAAAAATAGGAGGAAAATATTCTATGTAATTAAATGTTATAGTATCATTAGAAAGAGTATGTCCAGATACATCAGCCGGCACCAGCCCGAGCCGCTATGGCTGATGGAGGAAAAGGGTTGGAAAAGTATCAGAACTGGTTACCACGATTAAATGAGTTAAAGTGAAGAAATGACTGTAGTGCAGAAATCCGCAGCTTAACCCCTTCACCCCCAGGCGATTTTCCGTTTTCCCTCCCCTTCTTCCAACAACCATAAATATTTTATTTTTCCGTCAATATAGGACACGAGGGTTTGTTTGTTGAGGGACGAGTTGCACTTTTGAATGACTTAAAAAAAAAAAAAATTCCAAGTGCGGTGAAATAAAAAAAAGTGCAATTACACGTTTGTTTTTTGTTATTCATCATATTCACTATATGGTGTCAGTAGGATGCCTCAGGTCGGTACAAGTTCACAGATACCAAACATGTATACTTTTACTATTACCTAAGATGTGAAGAAAAAAAAAAATTCTTGTTTTTAAAAGAAAAAGAATTACACTTTTGGCGCCATTTTCTGTGACCTGTACCGTTCTTATTCTTCGGGACCCGGGGCTCTGTGACAGCCAATTTTTTTGTGTCTTGAGCTGACTATTCTAGAGATACCATTTTTGCTTAGATGTAATGTTTTAATTGCCTATTACTGCAATGTTGAGGGCGACAAAATACAAAAAAAAAAATAAATAAATTTGGTGTTTCAACTTTTTTTCGGTTTCAGTTTACCAATCAGGATTAATTGATTTTAGATTATATATTAAAAGGGAACCTGTCACCCCCTTTGGGCATTTTAAACTGTGCCCACCAGCTTACACATAATGTAAATGGGGTTCCTAGAAGCCCTCGATGTGCCCGGACGTGCCCCTCATACCTGAGAAAATAACTTATTCTGTCCAGCGCTGGCCTCCTAAAAGTTCCGGGAGGCTGCTCTCTGGTCCAGGTGGATTATGTCCTCGCCGCCCCCCGGCTGCAAAACTCGCCCTGCTTTTTTTTTTTTTAATTCTTGCCCCCATCTGTGACCAGTGCTTGAGTGACCGCAGCACTTGTGCCTGTGCAGTTGAGCGGGTGTCCGCGCTACATTGAAGCTAGTGTTGACGTCTCGCGAGACATCGGCACTGTTCATTGGAGTGCGGACACCCGCTCCACTGCGCAGGAAAAAGTGCTGCGGTCACTCAAGCACCGGTCACAGATGTGGGCAGCAATTAAAAAAAAAAAAAAAAAAAAAAGCAGGGTGGGTTTTGCAGCCAGGGGACGGCGAGGACATAATTCACATGGACCAAAGAGCAGCCTCCCGGACCTTTTAGGAGGCCACGTGCGGGCACATCGAGGGGTTACAGGAACCCCATTTCCATTGTGTGTAAGCTGGTGGGCACAGTTTAAAAAGCCCAAAAGGAGGGGTAACAGGTTCCCTTTAATTGTCTTATGTTTTGATAGATCGGGAATTTCTGAACGCAGTGATACCAAATCTGTTTTCAGTGGGGTAACAGGGGGTGATTTGAATTTTTTTTTTAATAGGAAAAATTAAACACAATAAGCTTTTAAACCACTTTTACTTTATTTTACTTGGCCTCTTACAGCACCCCTGCACTGTACAGACCGATCGCTTGTGTTGTGCAGAGACATGCTCTGCTCCTCTGTGTTTGTACAAGGCTTTTTTTTTTTTTTTTTTTTAATTCCGCATTAGCACCACCTGCAGCAAGGGTGACTAGGCACTTGTGCTCATTCATCTCCCTGGGATCTTGAGAAAAGCGCCACCCCTGAGGGAGACAAGTAGGCCCAAGCACCAGAGCTAGAGTGATATTTTAAAAATAGGCTTGTTCACATATGAAGGGTCTGTGGCAGAGAGGAAGATCTTACACATGATACCACCCAAAGCACGGAAAGAAGAATGTGTACTCACCATAAATTCCTTTTCTCTTAGCCTCTAATTGGGGGACACAGGACGATGGGTTATGCTATTCTGCCACTAGGAGGTGACACTAAGCAAATGAAAAAAAGAAGCACAGTGGCTCCTCCCAGCAGTATATAACCCCCTGACTGGAAGAGTTCAGCCAGTTTTGTGCTAAAGCAGTAGGAGGAAAATAATATATAAGCCGATCAGGCAAACAGGAACTAAAATAACAAGAGAACACCAACCACAACAAGGCCAGCCGGCCACAGGGAGGGTGCTGTGTCCCCCAATTAGAGGCTAAGAGAAAAGGAATTTACAGTGAGTACACAAAATTCTTCTTTTCTCCTTCGCCTTATTGGGGGACACAGGACGATGGGACGTCCTAAAGCAGTCCCTGGGTGGGAATAAACATCCACAACTGAAAAACGCAGTCTACAGACTAGCAGACGCTGCCTGCAGGATGTGTCTACTCAGACTCGCATCTGCCGAGGCCTGAGTATGAACATGATAGTGTTTCGCAAAAGTGTGTAGGCTGGACCAGGTGGCAGCTTTGCACACCTGCTCAGCCGAAGCCTGGTGCCGAATGGCCCAGAAGGCACCCACCGAGGAGTGAGCCCGCAACCCCAATGGAATGGGCAAATTGCGGAAAGAATAGGCTTCTTGAATAACAAGATTAATCCACCGGGCAAGAGTGGCCTTGGACACGGCCATCCCTTTCCAGTGACCCTCTAGAAGTACGAGCAGGGAATCAGTCTTCCTGAAAGGTGCTGTTCTAGACAAAGCCGCAGAGCCCGGACCAGATCCAGGAGTGAGCAGCGCCCTTTCAATGCGGTGCACCGGAGCCGGACAGAAAGATGGAAGGACAATGTCCTCATTTAAATGAAAAGACTGCCCCGGCCGCAGCACCACCTTATCCTGATAAAATGTAAGGAAAGGTGTCTTACAGAAAAAGTGCCGCCAATTCAGATACCCTCCAAATGGAGGCGATTGTCACAAGAAAAACCACCTTCTGAGAGAGAAGACGAAACAAGACTTCCCGGAGAGGCTCGAAAGGAGGCTTCTGAAGAACGTCCAGGACCAGATTCTAGTCCCAGGCCTCCAATACTGTGAAACGAATACGAGAAACCCCGTGCAAAAAAGTACGAACCTGGGGCTTCGTGGCCAAATCGGTGTTGAAAAAGCACAGATAAGGGCCAGGTTTCGGCCCTTATAAGAGAACCAAGGGAAAGCCCCTTGTCCAGCCCAGCCTGAAGGAACCCCAGAACCGCTGGAAGGAAAAAACGCAAGTGCGGGAGACCTCCAGAATCGCACCAGGCGGAAAAATTCGGAATCAGCCACCAGCAGAGAGAAAGTCTCGACGCCGCCGTCTGCCGGAAAATCCAATGAATAGTGAACGGGCTACGATTCCAGGCCGCCAGGAGAGCCAACTGCAATGGCCAGAGATGCCACTGAGCAAAGGGCACTGCCTCCATTGTCGCCACCATCTTCCCCAAGACCCGCATCGCGAACCGAAGGGAATGCGGGACAGGACGCAGGAGCGTCCGGATCGCACAGCGCAGAGAATGAGCCTTGTCCTGGGGAAGAAGCACAAGTCCCCGAGACGTGTCCAAGATCATCCCTAGGAATGTGATCTTGCGGCTCGGAACCGGAGAGGATTTTGGTAGATTGAGAATCCACCCTAGACGCGAGAGAGTGTCCATCGTGATGCGGACATTGTCCTCGCAGTCCCTGAAAGACTGACCCTTGATTAACAGGTCGTCCAGGAACGGGAGAACTGACACTCCCCGAATGTGCAGAACGGTCAATACCACCACCATGACCTTGATGAAAACTCGTGGGGCAGTTACCAATCCGAAAGGAAGTGCAACGAATTAGAAATGATCCTCGTTCACAGCGAAGCGCAAGAACCTTTGGTAAGACTTTGATATTGGAATATGCAAGTAGGCGTCCTTGATATCGATGCAAGCGAGGAACTCCCCCTGCCGCATGGAAGTGATGACGGATCGCAGGGATTCCATCTGAAAATGCCGGACTTGGACAAACCTGTTGAGATGTTTCAAATCCAAAACTGGACGGGATGATCCGTCCTTCTTTGGCACAATAAACACATTCGAATAAAAGCCGTGGAACCGCTCGCTTCGAGGTACCGGAATGACGACTCCCGCCGGCTGCATGGAGTCGATGAGGCCAAAGAAGGCATCTTTCTTTTCCAGCGTTCCCGGAGGACGAGAAAGAAGAAACCTTCCGTGAGGAAGAGTGTGAAACTCGATGTTGTATCCGAAAGACAAAGTCCCGGACCCACTGATAGTCTGTAACAGCGCGCCAGGCAAGCCGAAAGCGGGAAAGTCGGCCGCCCACTCGGGAAGAGGCTTCCGGAGGAGCAGAGTCAGGAAGAGGAGAACCTCTGCGATCCGGACTCCTTTGACTTATGGCCCCTTTACACGCAGCTACAGGTAACAGGTTTTCCACAGGTAACTTACTGGTTGCAGTGAAATCATGGAGACATAGTTCTATCTTGGTGCTGTGTACAAATGGAACTATGTCTCCATGATTTCATTGCAACCAGTAAGTTACCTGTGGAAAACATGTCACCTGTAGCTGCGTGTAAAGGGGCCATTAGACTGTCTGTTGCGGGGCTGCTAGCTGGAACCAGGCTTAAGGTACCTTTACATGCTGCTACAACAGGATGGATACAACCCGCTACAGGCTACGATTGTAGCTTGCGTCGTCAATATAGCCAGTAGTAGCGGCGTGTGAAGACGGTAGGAGGCAGCCGGCAACAGATGCATCTGTTTCTGAGCACTGCTCTGAAACAGGTTGGCTACAAAGCCGATTGCAGCGAGCTGTATCGGCGTGTAAAGAAGCTACAGAAGGGATGTCTATACACCAGGCGATGTACCTGGTATGTAGCTGGGGCGTGACACAGGCTCCGGGTTACCGCGCCCCTTCAGCGATCATTGGAGGAAGCTCCTGCATGACGATTGGTAGTCGCTGCATAGGGAGGCATATTTAAGGAGCTGACCAGTCACACTACACAATTGCTCGAGCGTCATGTATTAAACAGCCTCCTGCGATGCCTGCCCAATCATGATGTTCCTGCTTTGTCCTATCAGCGTACGGACGTCTCGTAATCCACAATGGTGGCACGCCTATGTGCTGTCCCTGCTGCACCAGGTCCGCCCATATTAGCTTGTTGTAGCGGTGTGTAAATGAGGTAAGGTAAGCTACAGATGGCTACTTGAGACACCCGGCGATGTATCTAGCTATAGATGTAGCGTAGCGCACCTTGTGCCGGCGTGTAAAGGTGGTGCGTTTCCCGTTTGTAACCGTTTGGGCGTGCTCGGGCACGTGAAGTAGCGGGTTGTATCCATCCTGTTGTAGCGGCGTGTAAAGGTACCTTTACTGGGAGCCTGGGCAGCCCAGTCTGTGCGCGGCGCACGAGACGACTGTGCATAGCGTGAAACGGACCACCCGGACGAGTTCCGAAAGGACCAGAACCTCGCCTGTTGACCCTTGGAGAATTTTCGCTTGGGCTTCTGCTGAGGAAGTGAGGTACTCTTACCTCCCGTAGCATCTGAGATCAGCTTATCAAGCTTTTCTCCAAATAGACACCCACCTAAATAAGGCATGCCAGTGAGCGACCTCTTCGAAGCCGAATCCACCTTCCACTCCCGAAGCCAGAGAGCGATGGCATTTGAAGCCGCAGTGCAATTGGCTGCATCAATAGAATCGTGCACCAAGAATTCTCCTGCTACAGAAATCTGAGCCGCCATATCCAACAACTCCGGATCCGCGCCACTGTGACGTAAAGCGGAGTGTAAATCACCTGCCCAAGTCACAATGACCTTAGCCACCCACATGGAGGCGAAGGAGGGAGACAAAGACGATCCTGACGCCTCGAACACCGATCTGGACAATTGTTCCAGCTGACGGTCAGTGGAGTTCTTGATAGACGCACTATCAGGAAGAGAAAGAAGGTCCTAGATGCCAGACGAGACACCGGAGGATCCACCTGCTGGGAATCCGACCAAGCTTGTGCCACCGCTGGCAAAAAAGGGTAACGGGCCTCAATCGCCTTAGGATTACCAAACCGCTTATCTGGTTGGGACCAATGTTTCTGTAAAACTTCCTGAATCTCAGGATGATCACAGAACACCTTCTGAGGCCTTTTGGGCCTCTTGAAAGAGATAACATGGTCCGAGGAGGCGACCGGAGCCGGGTTAGCCACGGACAAAGCTTGATTAACGGCCGACACCAGGTCGTCCACCATGGCAAGGGTATCAGAGGAAGATGACTCGAGCGATTCACCCTGATCCGCCTCCACATCCGAATTACGGAGCTCGCCAGACAAGCGTGATTCACGGGACCTACTCAGTGCAGGAGAAGCCTGGGATCCCTGAGATGGGGCCGTGGGAGACCCCTTGCAGAGTCTCTTCCTACCAGAAGTATGGAAGGAAAGAGGAGTACAAGAGCGCATCTCCTCCTGACCGGAACAGTCGTCCGGAGAACCCGGCTGGTCCGACGTGCTGGATGAAAGATCGGCCTGCACAACCCGGATCATCGTCTCAGAGAGTTGCTGTATGGATTGGTTACAGACTGCAACAATGCAACCACCCATTCTGGCGGAGCGGGGACGCTAGTGGGCACATCCTCAGAGAGGCATTAGAGGCATAGGCCTGGCCAAGCGGGGTAGAACAACCGCAGGGCAGTGCAGCCTAGCACGCAGTGCAAAAGGCATAGTACACATTAAAGGCCTTTTTTTGTGCTCTCTTGCCCTTTTTGTCAGACATCCTTCCTGCTATACACAGAGGTATACATTGCTGAGTGCCAACAGACAGACAATGCTGCAGCAGAAAGAAACTATTCACTGCTGAGCACACAATACACAGCCTAGTGCTACAGCAGGATATAAACCACTGCTGAGCCCTGTCACCTGGACGCACAGCGCTGCCGCGAATCCTGTGTCCCCCTGCAGAGCTCTGACAGCGCAGCAGTGAAGTCCCTCTCTGAAGATGGCACCAGCAACTGCCTGGGAGCGGAAACCGCTAGGACACCCCCCCCAGTGAAGCCCAGAGCAGACTCACGCAATTGGCTGATGGGGCGGCCAGAGGCGTTACTGGCCACGCCGCATCATCACTATGGACAGGGAAACAACTTACAGGCCCGAAGCCGGTGTCTCAATTAATGCACCAAGCCGCCGGCCGAGAGGGAGCCGGCGCGGAGCACGCTCGGGAGAGCACAGGGGGACACCGGAGGACAGCGCAGCTCCTACCCGATAACGGCTCATCACCCTGGAACCCACAAGGGTCAGGGGAACAGACCTCCATCCCAGCGCAGCTCCATCTTCTGTGCTGGTGCGGCCAGAGGCCCAGGGGACACCTCCTGCAACCCAGATTCCCAACTGTGGGGTCTGGGGAGGGATGGTGCAGGAGCCGGTCATCACCTACCACGCAGAGTCCCAACTGTGGGGACTGAGGAGGGACGGTGCAGCGGTCTGAATGGAACTCGATGAGAGAAAATAACAAAACAGTGTCTTGCCTCCTAAGACACTAAGCAAAAAACTGGCTAAACTGGGCAAGTCAGGAGGTTATATACTGCTGGGAGGAGCCACTGTGCTTCTTTTTCAGTTGCTTAGTGTCGCCTCCTAGTGGCAGAATAGCATAACCCATCGTCCTGTGTCCCCCAATGAGGCGAAGGAGAAAATGATATTGCACCAATACGTTTATAATGAATTACGCAAAACCAGGCTGCAGATTTTTGCATTACAAGTATCTATTAAATCAGTCTAACAGCCCCATTATGGCTATGTTTTTACTTTAACTTGTTAAATCGTGATGACCGGTTGTCTTTAGAGTTTACTTACAGGGTTTTTATTTTTTTTTACATGTTGTAGAACTTTAAATGCCTTATACATCAGTGTGGGGATATCTAGAACATGGAACCCCCCAATGATTCCAAATACCCATTTCTGATAAACTTAGCTTGCACATTGCTCAAGCAGGTGCTGAGCATTTCTGAACAGTATATTGGGTGATCAGCGGGGTGTCAGGACTTGGGCCCCATTGATCTGCAGAACGTTTAAAAGTTACATATACACAAAGTACACCAATATTTAGAAACACGCATTTCAGACACATTTGCACACCTGCTATTAGAACTCATTTTTATATGTTCCAGGTCAGAGAAAAATAAAATATCCAGCATTACAGGATGTCAGCAGAAAATGTTGTACAAAACAAGCACAGGTGCATCATGGCACTGCCAAATATTTACGTGCATCATCTTCAACACCCTCTTCCTTGATTGACAGCTGTGGTTCATAGAACTAGAGAATGGTGGAGCGAGAGGGAAATCAAGCAGGTGGAAAGGTTCACTTAAATGTTGCACCATGATGCACTGCGCGCCTGTGCTCGGTTTGAAAAGTCATTCTGACAGACAACCTTTAACAAACAGAGCACAACAGATGGTGGAACATACCTTGTAGATCTCCTCGTAGGTTTCCTCATCGATCTCTATCGTGGTCACAGTTTCTTCTACGTCCCCCAGTATCATGTTTAAGTGCTGATCATAGGCCTGTAAGATGCGAAGGATTAATAATGAAAGAATCCATAGCGTGAAGCACAGACCCAGTGATCTGGACACGTACGTGCAGCCGCCCCCTGAGCTCTCGGTCGTTCCTCATCTTCACATAAATGCGCTCGTCTAAGCTCAGCCGGATCAGATCCAGAGGCTCCTCCACAGTGTTTGTGGTCGGCTGCTGTAAAAAAAACAAAAAATAATCACAATTAATTAAACTAAGATTTGAAGCAGATTAAAGATTTTGAATTTTCATCATTATGCATGTCTGATACTTACAATTAGCTGAGGATTTGTTACAATTATAACCAGCTGATTTAATGCTGCATTATACTCCAGAGCTGCATTCACTGTTCTATACAAAATGTCTGTACCAGCAGAATAGTGAGTGCAGCTCTGGGGTATAATACAGGAGGTAACTCAGGATCAGTAATGTATGTACACAGTGACTCCACCAGCAGAATAGTGAGTGCAGCTCTGGAGTATAATACAGGAGGTAACTCAGGATCAGTAATGTCATGTATGTACACAGTGACTGCACCAGCAGAATAGTGAGTGCAGCTCTGGAGTATAATACAGGATGTGACTCAGGATCAGTAATGTAATGTATGTACACAGTGACTGCACCAGTAGAATAGTGAGTGCAGCTCTGGAGTATAATACAGGAGGTAACTCAGGATCAGTAATGTAATGTATGTACACAGTGACTGCACAAGCAGAATAGTGAGTGCAGCTCTGGAGTATAATACAGGATGTGACTCAGGATCAGTAATGTATGTACACAGTGACTGCACCAGCAGAATAGTGAGTGTAGCTCTAGGGTATAATACAGGAGGTAACTCAGGATCAGTAATGTAATGTATGTACACAGTGACTGCACCAGCAGAATAGTAAGTGCAGCTCTGGAGTATAATACAGGAGGTAACTCAGGATCAGTAATGTAATGTATGTACACAGTGACTGCACCAGCAGAATAGTGAGTGCAGCTCTGGTGGATAATACAGGATGTAACTCAGGATCAGTAGTGTAATGTATGTACACAGTGACTGCACCTGCAGAATAGTGAGTGCAGCTCTGGGGTATAATACAGGAGGTAACTCAGGATCAGTAATGTAATGTATGTACATAGTGACTGCACCAGCAGAATAGTGAGTGCAGCTCTGGAGTATAATACAGGAGATAACTCAGGATCAGTAATGTAATGTATGTACACAGTGTCTGCACCAGCAGAATAGTGAGTGCAGCTCTGGAGTATAATACAGGAGGTAACTCAGGATCAGTAATGTAATGTATGTACACAGTGACTGCACCAGCAGAATAGTAAGTGCAGCTCTGGAGTATAATACAGGAGGTAACTCAGGATCAGTAATGTAATGTATGTACACAGTGACTGCACCAGCAGAATAGTGAGTGCAGCTCTGGAGTATAATACAGGAGGTAACTCAGGATCAGTAATGTAATGTATGTACACAGTGACTGCACCAGCAGAATACTGAGTGCAGCTCTGGAGTATAATACAGGCGGTAACTCAGGATCAGCAATGTAATGTATGTACACAGTGACTGCACTAGCAGAATAGTGAGTGCAGCTCTCGAGTATAATACAGGAGGTAACTCAGGATCAGTAATGTATGTACACAGTGACTGCACCAGCAGAATAGTGAGTGCAGCTCTGGAGTATAATACAGGAGGTAACTCAGGATCAGTTATGTAATGTATGTGCACAGTGACTGCACCAGCAGAATAGTGAGTGCAGCTCTGGAGTATAATACAGGAGGTAACTCAGGATCAGTAATGTAATGTATGTACACAGTGACTGCACCAGCAGAATAATGAGTGCAGCTCTGGAGTATAATACAGGAGGAAACTCTGGATCAGTAATGTAATGTATGTACACAGTGACTGCACCAGCAGAATAGTGAGTGCAGCTCTGGAGTATAATACAGGAGGTAACTCAGGATCAGTAATGTATGTACACAGTGACTGCACCAGCAGAATAGTGAGTGCAGCTCTGGGGTATAATACAGGAGGTAACTCAGGATCAGTAATGTAATGTATGTACACAGTGACTGCACCAACAGAATAGTGAGTGCAGCTCTGGAGTATAATACAGGAGATAACTCAGGATCAGTAATGTAATGTATGTACACAGTGACTGCACCAGCAGAATAGTGAGTGCAGCTCTGGAGTATAATACAGGAGGTAACTCAGGATCAGTAATGTAATGTATGTACACAGTGACTGCACCAGCAGAATAGTGAGTGCAGCTCTGGAGTATAATACAGGAGGTAACTCAGGATCAGTAATGTAATGTATGTACACAGTGACTGCCCCAGCAGAATAGTGAGTGCAGCTCTGGAGTATAATACAGGAGGTAACTCAGGATCAGTAATGTAATGTATGTACACAGTGACTGCACCAGCAGAATAGTGAGTGCAGCTCTGGAGTATAATACAGGAGGTAACTCAGGATCAGTAATGTAATGTATGTACACAGTGACTGCACCAGCAGAATAGTGAGTGCAGCTCTGGAGTATAATACAGGAGGTAACTCAGGATCAGTAATGTAATGTATGTACACAGTGACTGCACCAGCAGAATAGTGAGTGCAGCTCTGTAGTATAATACAGGATATAACTCAGGATCAGTAATGTAATGTATGTACATAGTGACTGCACCAGCAGAATAGTGAGTGCAGCTCTGGAGTGTCTGTCCCTCCTGTCGGTGTACACAGGCTGGCTCTGCTCTCTGTGCGCTCCGGGTAGTATCACACGCCCCATGCTCCGCGCTCACCTGCTCTCCGTCATCCGCCATCTTGAACTCCCCGCTCAGCGGAAGAGGCCGGTCTCCCTGGCAACGGAAATCGCGCGAGATTTATGACTCTGTCTGGCGGGAGGGTCGTTCAGCCAATCAGGTGTGAGCTGCGGAGCCACGTGACTTCCTTTGGGTTTGTTATACAACAGCAGCATGTGTGGCTGAGGAGCAGAGTGCGGACTGTGATGGGGAAGCGCCGGGGCTCAGCGGACGGGGAGACCGAGGGCAAGAAGCCGAGGACACAGCCGGGGAAGAGGGCGAGGGCCGCCCGGGGCACAGGTGGGGAGAACCGCAGTCCTATCTATCATTCATTACCGCTTGTTGTGTGTATTGTGCTCATCAGTGACATTGTTCTGACTCCGCCCCTTCCATCATTCTCATATTCCATTAGGGTTTATGCTAATGAACCCTAAAAGGTTCCAATACAAATGTGATGCTGTACACCTTGTGTCACATGACCCTGGCAGCCAATCACAGGCGCTCGCTGTGTGTGGGTGACGCCTGCGCGGTGTCGGCTGCTATCACTTGTAAAGTTGTCAGTTATAAGGGGGAACTTTTGCAACTTTTTAACCCGTTTAAGGCTCTTTCACATCAGAGTTTTACGCTGATCGCGGTAGTTGCAGTGAAAAAAACGCGTCTGCTGCATAACCGTTACACTTGTGGTTCACCTGCGGGTTTTTGCACAGCCGCACCTGCCGCATGCCCCACAGACATGGCATGGGGCTTGCCGCAGGTGAATCGCAAGTGTGTCGGTTAGGTGGCAGATGCAGCAGTTGCGTTTTTTTTTCACCTCAACTGCCGCGATCAGCGTAAAAAGCTGATGTGAAAGGGGCCTAACAGTGTTTTTCAAAACTTTACTAAAGTTCAGACGATGCCGACTCTTCATAAAGGCAGGAAAGCTGCACGCTGCGTCCTCCTCTGCAGCACCACGCTGCACCCTCCTCTGCAGCACCACGCTGCGCCCTCCTCTCCAGCAGCCATGCAGCGCCACGCTGCGCCCTCCTCTCCAGCAGCCATGCAGCGCCACGCTGCGTCCTCCTCTGCAGCAGCCATGCAGCGCCACGCTGCGTCCTCCTCTGCAGCAGCCATGCAGCGCCACGCTGCGTCCTCCTCTGCAGCAGCCATGCAGCGCCACGCTGCGTCCTCCTCTGCAGCAGCCATGCAGCAGCCACGCTGCGTCCCCCTGTGCAGCAGCCACGCTGCGTCCCCCTGTGCAGCAGCCACGCTGCGTCCCCCTGTGCAGCAGCCACGCTGCGTCCCCCTGTGCAGCAGCCACGCTGCGTCCCCCTGTGCAGCAGCCACGCTGCGCCAAGCTGCGTCCCCCTGTGCACCATCCACGCAGCGCCACGCTGTGTCCCCTGTGCACCAGCCACGCAGCGCCACACTGCATCCTCCTCTGCACCAGCCAGGCCACTCTAAAGGTTTATAAGTGAAAGTGGAAAATCCCTTTAAGGACGGATAGGGCCGTGCCAGGGGATCTGACCCTCTGATTGCTCACGACCCCCCCATGACCTTTCTTCGTTAGTCGGTCAGACCTGGGACACATCCGGCGGGTGCAGGGACAGTGATGTGGGCGCTGCTCCCTGTGTCCATCCATCTAGAAGCCATAATCGTAATTGTCTCTGATCCTGACAGTAAGATCATCTACAGTTGGAGCAAACCCTCAGCTGTAATAGGCCTTTTTAACCCCTTCACGACCAAGGATGTATCTGTACATCCCGGCTGCTTCCCTCCCTGTGATGCAACGTCATCCGCTGAGCTCACACCATCCCCCACACATATGAGCAGTTAACCCTTTAGATCGCACTTTCAAGCGCGATCCAAAGCCCTGCAGCGGGGATCGCGCTGTTCCCCGCTGGCATCGGAGGCCCACATGATGCAATCACGGGACCTCGATGTGTTGCCATGACAGCATGGAATCATTTGATGACCCCAGATGATGTCATCAATTACTTCCTGTCAACAATGTCCAAGTGACATCACTGGCAGAGAGTGATTATTTGTGCTGTTCGGGGGGATTGTGAAGCATCTCTCTGCATAACACAAACTATGGCAGACTGCAGTGCTGAGGTGCCATAAGGGGCAAAGTAAAATAAAGGAGGAGTAAAAAGAGAAAAAAAATGTAAGTAAAATGAAAAAACTAAAAAAAAAAACATGAGTTCAAATCACCCCCCCACCCCTTTTGTCTTATTGTAAGTAAAACTGTTAACAAAAATACACATATTTGGTATTGCCGTGTTCAGAAATGCCTGATCTATTAAAATGTAAAATCAATTAGGCCTCTTTCACATCATCGTTTTTGCTGATTGCGGCAGATCCGCAGATTTACCACATCTGCGCCTAACAGTCGCACTTGCGGCAAGTCTCATTCATTGTCTATGGGCTGCTGACCACAAGTGCCGGATTCGTGGCTATACCGCACTTGCACCTGCTGCAAGCCCCATAGACAATGCATGGGGCTGCCACTAAAATGCTGCAAGTGCGACCGTTAGGCGGCAGATGCGGTAAATCTGCTATATCTGCCTCATGTACCCAAGAATGGTATCATTAGAAACATCAGCTCAAGACACAAAAAATAAGCCGTCACACAGCCCCAAATCCCTAAATGAGCGCTCTATGGGTCGTGGGAAATGGTGCAAAAGTGCAATTTATTTTCTTTAAAAACAGTAAAAGTATGCATGTTTGGTATCTACGAACTCGTACCGACACATCGGTTCTACCATATAATAAACATGATGAATAAAAACCCAAAAAACAAACATGTAATTGCACTTTTTTTTTTCCCATTTCACTGCAGTTGGAATTTTTTTCCTGGTTTTCAGTACACTATATGGTAAAATGAAAGATTTAATTCAAAAGTACAACTTATGCCGCAAAAAACAAGCCTTCATACATTTTATATTGACGGAAAAATTAAAGTTATGGCCCTTGGAAGGAGGGGTGGGGGAACGGAAAATGGCCTGGGTGTGAAGGGGTTAAGCAAGCACAGGTCTTAAGGCCCCGTTACATGTAGCGATATCGCTGCAACGTCACAGGTTTTGTGACGTTGCAGTGATGTCGCTGCGTGTGACATGTCACAGCGACCAGCGATCAGAGTGCTGCGGAATGGCCAAGACCATTTTTTTGGTCATTGGTCTGCCGCTGGGCAGCAGACATCGGCGTGTGTGATGCCTTTCTATCCCGATGTGTTTCCTGGTAACCAGGGTACACATCAGGTTACTAAAGCACAGCGCACTGGTAACCAGGGTACACATCAGGTTACTAAGCACAGCGCACTGGTAACCAGGGTACACATCAGGTTACTAAGCACAGTGCGCTGGTAACCAGGATACACATCGGGTTACTAAGCACAGCGCACTGGTAACCAGGGTACACATCGGGTTACTAAGCACAGTGCGCTGGTAACCAGGGTACACATGGGGTTACTAAGCACAGCGTGCTGGTAACCAGGGTACACATGGGGTTACTAAGCACAGCGTGCTAGTAACCAGGGTACACATGGGGTTACTAAGCACAGCGCACTGGTAACCAGGGTACACATCGGGTTACTAAGCACAGTGCGCTGGTAACCAGGGTACACATGGGTTACTAAGCACAGCGTGCTGGTAACCAGGGTACACATCGGGTTATGAAGCACAGCACGCTAGTAACCAGGGTACACATCGGGTTACTAAGCACAGCATGCTTTGCTTAGTAATCTGATGTGACCCTGGTTACCAGCGTTCTCCCACTGAATACAGTAGCGGGACCTTTACATTGTGGAAAAGAATAGTTTATATTCTTTTCCACGATGTCAAGGTCGTTACAGTGGTCGCTGGTGAGATCCGCCTGTCTGCCATCTCACCAGCGATCACATAGCGATGTTCCAGCAATCCCAATCCTTGGTCAGGTCGCTGGAACATCGGTATGTGTAACCCGGCCTTTAGTGTTGGATTCAGCAGAACAGCTTATTATATTCAAGGTTGATGTGACGTTTCGGGTACATGTATCCAGAATGTTGTGTTCAGTTTGATCCAAATAATGCAACAAAAAAGGAGAAAACCCAAAGCCGATCGCTGGGGCTTCATTAGGAGCGGATGCAGCGCTATCACACGATGGGTATGGGGAAGGATCCGCTGCTGGTTTATAAGAAATTTGCATTTTGGCCATTTACAATTTGATTTTCTCGTATGTTTTTCTTTTTTGTGTTCTATTCTATTTTTATTATGATTTACTTCTCTTTTTTTTGTGGCTGGTTACATACAGCAGGTGCTACAGAGGATGTATGTGAAGATAAAAAGGCGCCAAGTAAGAAAAGCCGGGTCACAGCGCCAGGTGCTGGAACCACGAAGAAGGCTGTTAAAGGTGTAGAGAAGACGCCCGGGGGAGACGCTGCAGGGAAGAAACCTCCGAGAAACAAGAAAACTGCAGAGAAGAAAGAGGAGCCGGAGAAGGAGATCGAGTGAGTGTATTATCAGCACCATTACGTCATAGAGAAGTATACTGGTGTCATGGCAACCCCAGAGCGAGCACAATAGTCACCGTCCAGGGAAACAAATGGTTTATATCAAAGTGTTCAATGGACTTTTTTTCCCACTTGAATTCTCTTCTGATAAATCATAGAGGAATAAACAGCCAATATAAGCAGGATGCAGCAGACCCCCATGATAATGGTGGGGCAGCATCGGTGCAAAATACTGATGAAGCAACCACTTACTAACCCAGCAAACACTCGTGGAAGGCTGCCCAGTATTCAAATGCTCAGGCTGCATAGGGCGCCATTCACACCATTATAGGACATGCTCTGCTGTCTGGCTAACCACCCATTATTGGCGCCCCTACTATAAGATCACACAGGCTGCTTGGGGCACCATTCACACCATTGTCTGGATAACAGCCCATTACCAGCGCCCCTACTGTTGGATCACACAGGCTGCATAGGGCGCATTCATACCATTATGGGAGATGCTCCGCTGTGTGGATAACAGCCCATTACTGGCGCCCATACTGTTAGATAACACAGGCTGCCCCTTAACATATGTACACCCCACATTACCCAGCCACCACTGGAGGGCCCGGTCTGCACCTTGCAAAGGAATGAAAAAAATGTATGTAATGCATAAGGTATTGTTCGTTATTTTGGCCAAAATACACAAGCTTTAAACCTCATGTCAAGGGTCCCTGTTATCTTGTGAGACCCAATAATAAATTCAAGAACAATTCTCCAAGCATGTTCTAGTTTATAATGTTGAAAGTGGACTTTTAAGCCTATCTAGTTCAACCCGTAGCCAAGATATTGATCCCAGAGGAAGGCAAAAAAATCATGGTGCAGACACTAAGCTCCATATTGGGGGGGAAAAAAATCCTTCCTCACTCAACATACGGCAATCAGACTAGATCCCTGGATCAACTCCATAGCAAGGAATCTAGTATATATAATTTGTAATGTTATATTTTTCAAGACCGGCATCCAGGCCCTTCTGAAATTTAAGTAGTGAATCGTTCATTACAACATCATACCGGCCGAAAGATTCCATATTCTCGCTTTTGGTACAGTAAAGATTCCATATTCTCACTTTTGGTACAGTAAAGAATCCATAGTGTTACTGCTCTTACAGTAAAGAATCCATAGTGTTACTGCTCTTACAGTAAAGAATCCATAGTGTTACTGCTCTTACAGTAAAGAATCCATAGTGTCACTGCCTTACAGTAAAGAATCCATAGTGTCACTGCTCTTACAGTAAAGAATCCATAGTGTCACTGCTCGTACAGTAAAGAATCCTAGTGTCGCTGCTGTACAGTAAAGAATCCATAGTGTCGCTGCTCGTACAGTAAAGAATCCATAGTGTCGCTGCTCTTTCAGTAAAGAATCCATAGTGTCGCTGCTCTTACAGTAAAGAATCCATAGTGCACTGCTCGTACAGTAAAGAATGCCGTCTGTGCTTATGATTAAACCTTTTCTCCCACGTAGAGGATGCCCCTTGTTCCTGTCTCAGGCCAGGGTGTAAAAAGGTCTCTCTTCTGTCTCCCCCCCCCCCCATATATTTATACACTGCAATAAGATCATCTCGAAGCCTTAGTTAGTAAATAACATGAGTGGATTCTCCTGAATAGTGCCTGACAGCTGGAGAGTTCAGCGCCCGCTTCATCAGGGAAGACACACCTTGCAATTTTCACAAGATGCTGGACACTTTAGAGTGGAGCATTAATATGGAGGCATTTACCTGAACAGATGTTTTTCTATGGATAAAGCTTGTACTGAACCAGTAAAAAAGTATGGACAGAACTGAGGGCATCCCCATCAAAAACAACCTGAGTTCACACTAAAACTGACTAGCAGGAGTGTCACCATAGCCTAGGAGGGAGAAAAGGAGGGACATTTATGAATGAAATGTGGCGATAACCGGAGGGGCCTGTAAAGAAGATCATGTTTGAATCCAAACAGACTGTGGAGACTTTTGACAGAAATAAACCCCCCGTTTTCATGTGCCATTGATGAACCAATTATACACATTATGAAATGGACATACACTAAACAGGAATAGGAGATTCAACAGTCTAAGAAGTCATTCCTGTCCCCCCCTTCCTTTGCCTCCCTCCTGAATCTTGTGGGTCTGGAATCTAGACAGATTACTATAGGGTCACACATAACTAGAGTGACCCCATCATCCGATAAAGACTTTCTCTGTTGCACCTGATGAGCCTCATTTTATTTAGAGAGGCGAAACGCGTCGGGCGGGGTCCTAACATACCATATTGATGGTTAACACTGATGAATTACCTTGTTTTCATACTCCTAGGACCTTTGACTAAGGGTCGGGTTGGGACTTTCTGACTTGGGTGCATTATATGGGTACTAGCATTTACACATAGGCAGTACACAACCGTTGGGTCTGCTCTGGAGACAAATTGTGTCCGGACACCATCCCCCTCCAAACCCGCACACCATAAGTATATTGCTTCCCAATCTCAAAAAGGATCCCCATTGGTCTTATAAACGTGGGAACAAATGTTTGTCTAAATGTGCTGGGGGTGGGTTTTCACAGAGATTATCACTGGTTATCACATATCCACATGAACTGCATCCAAAAGAGAACACCGCTTATCCTTAAATCCTTTCTTATACCATAAATTGGATATCTTAAACTTGATTTCGGTGAGCCATAAATAACATGAGGCCAAGTGCAATGCAATGTATTTTTTATATTTCTTTTTGCATTGCACTCACCAGTTTTATACTCTATAGTGAGCGAACCCTTAAAGTGACCGGTTACCAGGTTTGCACTTTGTAGTGATTGCACCTTTTAGTGGGTGATCGTATTCACTTAATGCCTCGTGTGTGTCTGTCCCTCCTCTCTAATGACTGCCCTTCTTAGCTGATTAGCAGATGTATTCCTCCGTGTTTCCGCATTTCTTCATTCACTGCAGGATAAGCTGTAACTTCATATTCTTTTCTTTCAGAAACTTGCTATCTTTGGAGTCCCATCCGGCGGTGTCAGATGCAGCTGTTGAAATTGAAACCAGCTCGGAAGATGGAGAGGACAGTGAGGAGGAGTGGGAGGATGTGGAAGGTAAACTGGGGCTCTGGTGTACCACATTAAAATCAGTGTAAAGCATGGTGGAGCGACAGAGCTTGAGGAGACAGGAGGTGCTTTTAAGCTTAAACTTTTGCAATATAAATATCTTTGTTGATGTAGATCCTCATTAATAATCTGCTGTTATGTTCTTTGTAATAGAGCTCAATGCCACTACACTGGATGCTTTACAAGCCACAACGTCCAATGATTCTGGGTTACCCACCGAGTCCGTGGAGATCGAGATTGAAACCGCAGAAGCTGCCAAGAAAAGATTAAGAAAGTAATACTGTTAGCAAAAATGTACTCAACTTAAATCCTCCACTAAACAGCACTCATAGGCTTTGTAATGATCCAGAGCAGCATTTATAATTCTGCTTGTGGTTGTTAGTCATATTGAAAAGCTTATTAGAACTTTGTAATGCGGGAAGGCAGTAGGTTTACAAAGCTTAGAGTGCAGATAACTGTTTGCAAAATATAGCTTAGCACTGCAAGCAGAGCAGATACTGGACACAGAGCAAACAGGGTGATTTCAGCTCTGAAGCTTGTAGAAGAAAACTGCAGTTGTGGGGTATACTAGAGGTGTAACTCAGGATCACTATAGGGCAAGTAATGTATGTACACAGTGACTGAACCAGCAGAATAGTGAGTGCAGCTCTGGAGTATAATACAGGAGGTAACTCAGGATCAGTAATGTAATGTATGTACACAGTGACTGCACCAGCAGAATAGTGAGTGCAGCTCTGGAGTATAATACAGGAGGTAACTCAGGATCAGTAATGTATGTACACAGTGGCTGCGCCAGCACAATAGTGAGTGCAGCTCTGGAGTATAATACAGGAGGTAACTCAGGATCAGTAATGTAATGTATGTACACAGTGACTGCACCAGCAGAATAGTGAGTGCAGCTCTGGAGTATAATACAGGAGGTAACTCAGGATCAGTAATATAATGTATGTACACAGTGACTGTGAGTGCAGCTCTGGATTCCAAGTAACATGCATTTAAAATGTGGTGTGTTTTTTTTTTTTTTCCTCTTCATGACATAATTAATAATATGTAAATGATCAGAACTGTTTATTGAGCAGCAAGAAATGCCACAGTGGGATTAGGATAAATACTAGAACTGATGGACGGGCTTTTGCTTTGCAGGGAGAAGAGAAAGGCAGAGTTTGCCGCTTATTTACGCCGAATGATGAATCGGTTCAGCAAGGAGCTGCGAGAAGACACCCACAAAGTGAGATATAGTGCAGCAAATGTCAGAAGGTTCCTGTAGTGATTTATTAATCCTCTTTGGTGCATAAACAAAAACAGAATACAAGATTAATTTATGAAGAAACTGATGAGACTGAGACCCACAGAACTTTATGGGATCTGTCATACCATAAAGTGATTAACCTGACCTTCTGCTCTTCTTCTTCTTCTCCCAGGTACACTTGCTGTGCCTCCTTGGTAATGGCTTTTTCCGCAGTGACCTTTGTAACTCCCCTGACCTCCAAGCAGTGGCGCTGTCTGTGGTTCCAGTTAAATTTGCAAATGTTCCGGCTGCCCGGGTGGATGTCGTGTATTTGGCCAATTTGGTGAAGTGGTAAGAGATTCTGTATGATGTAGTGGTAATAAATAACCCTTGTATATAATGGGTTAGAGGGTATATCCGGGATGTGCCCGAGCAAGGTGTGGAATTGCCTCCTACCTGCCTTTCGTGGCTGGAGAAGCGGTCACAGACTGCTGCTGGCAATATAATGGCTTTGTACACGAATCGGAGGCTTCTTTTCCGCTCTGCTCTGTAGAAGGTTTGGACAGCCGACATCATGGTGATTGACAGCCGACTCCTCACTACCTAACTGGGAGAGCCAGTTGTCAATCATCCTGACGTCAGCTGTGACGCCCATCAACAGAGCAGGGAAGCCGCCTCTCTTGACACAACTTCAGCGTAAGCTGCAGAATCGCTATCATTCTTGGACCAAAGAACGGCGCCGGGCACAACAGGGAGGTAGGAACCAACTGTAAAATCCCGGATATATCCTTTAACTCTGTACTGTGGATGCAGTCACTTGTAAATCCTCGACACTCGACATGAATAAAGGAATCCAAGAGAGGTTTCTGTGGTTTAGCTTTTTATTGGTCAGCTGATGGGTAATATCCGTTAATAGTCAACGTTAACGTTTCGGCATAAATTGCCTTCTTCACAGACTACAAAAAATTTTTGACAAATAAAATGATACAAAGCACAGCATACCATTAGAAGCTAATAACAGAAAATTGACGTCTTGTCAGACAAGCAAAAGGTATAGGACATGATAAAGCTTTCCAAAAAGAATGCACATCTTGTGAACAGTCCTACCTAGAATTGTTAGTGCCTTTATTCACAGGGGCAGCATAAGAAATTGCACATCTGTGTAAGATTCTGTATCCAAGACTAGATTACACACTGTCTGCGTCTGAACAGTGCGCACCTAATAAGATCAAAAATGATATCAATGTAAGGGAAAACAAGGAAAGGGGATGGGGCGACCCCTAAGGACTACAGGGGACTACCAGAGAAGGAATAAATGAGAAAAAGGGTGAAATTAAGATCGTCCCTTACCGTCCATACGCTCTTTGTATGGTTGTGTTATAAAAGCCTGATCGTAGTAGCCCTGGTATGGTGTACTGTTAGTGACTCACTGCAACAGTAAATATAGGACATATCAGGAGATTGTCCTAAATAATAAAAAAAAAATATTTTTTTGTAGTCTATGAAGAAGCCAATTTATGCCTTAACGTTGACTGTTAATGGATATTACCTATCAGCTGACCACAGAAACCTCTCTTGGATTCCTTTATTCATTTTGAGTGTCGAGGTTCTTTTTTCTAATTGACTCATATTTTTTTTTTTTTTTCCCTCGGGCACCCCCTTGGTGTAGTTGGGCAGTTTACCTTTACTTGTAAATCCTGTTCCTTTTAAGGTTCACAGCCACATTCACTCTGAATCCGGACATGTCTCTCGATGATCAAGAACCGCTGGCGGGCAGACTAGAGCGGAGATTTGGAGTGTACGGAGTGAGGGACGCGGAGGAGATGGTTCATGTAGGTGACACATCACTGATTTCAAAACATAAAAGAAACGTTTAGCCATGTAGGGACGTTTTGTGGATTATGCAGGTGATCTGGGAATGGTGAGGACGTTCCTTTATCCCAATGCCCAATCTGTGCCAGAGTTCATCCACCATCACATGTTACACAGTAATGTTGTGTTGTGCTATGACGCAGGGGTTTATGTTCCCCGTTGGGCACAACAACAACCTATGAGATCTTCTGTAATGCCATTTCATCAGTGGCACAAATCTCCACTGTGTCACTCACTGGAATATGTATATATAAATTAATTTTTACGCTCACATACGAGAGCTTAAAGATGCATCAAGTTCATTAAAAGTGTGCATCAAAACTGAATAGGGGGACAAAGTATATTAGAAATGTCCTGAAGGTGTCCTTATACATTCCTGTCTCGCACATCTCTGACCTGCACATAGATCATTATAATATTTCTCTTTCCTTCTTGCAGCTGTTCTTGATTCTCCTTCGGGCGTTGCAGCTTCTCAGCCGCCTGGTCCTCTCCCTACAGCCGATCCCCATAAAGGAAGCACCCAGCAAGGTAAGATTTCTATATGAGACTTTACTGCCTTATGGGTTTATCTGAGCAGAAATTCGGCATCATGGCTGACAGAAGGGTAATGGAGACTTCAGCTCCCCTATGTTTTTCTACTTTTTAGATGAAAGGTACCCCAAAAGGAAAGTCCTGTAAGAAGTCTAATAAAACAACCAAACCCCAAAAATCCCGTAAAGTAAAATCAAAAGTGACGCCAAAACAGGAGGAGGAAGAGGAGAGTATTTTCGTGGACGGATCCGAGGATGAAGATCCAACAAAAGTTTTCACACCCAAGAAAAAAGTCTGTAAAGTCAAGAAAGACCCATCAGAGGAGAACTCCAAAGACGCGGGAGTTAAAGCAAGTCCCAAAAATCAGCTCCGGAGGAGAGTGGCCTCTAAAGTATCATACAAAGAGGATAGTGAGAGCCACGAGGGCAGCAGCGATTCTGACTATTCCTACGCAGGCAGTGAGGACAGCGACTATTCCGAATGGGATGAGTCAATTGAAACGAAAGCTAAAGGGCTGTCCTCACTGAAGGTAAACAGGAGGAGGTCGGGGGAGGGCACAGCTAAGAGTCCTATTGCCCCAGGACCACCTAAAGCAAAAAGCTCACCCAAAGATGATGACCAAAAGCCTAAGATGAGAGGCAAGATCATTTCCACGGATGAGGAGGATGAGGAGACTCCACCACCACCACCCAGAGGTAGCGATCAGTGGGTGGAGGTCTACCTGGAAAAGGAAGGAAAGTGGGTCTGTGTGGACTGTGTGTATGGGACAGTTAACCAGCCTTCCCTGTGCTACAAGGCCGCCACCAAACCGGTTACTTACATTGTGGGGATTGACAGCACAGGGCACTTAAAAGATGTGACCCGAAGATACGATCCAGAGTGGATGACCAGTACTCGGAAACGCCGCGGTGATCCAGAGTGGTGGGAAGAGACACTGCTGCCTTATAGAAGCACCAACACTACACAGGACGATAAGGAAGACGTGGAGGTAAGGAGCCGAGACTGCACTGTGCAGCTGATGCATTTCACCACATCTGCCCTGGGGTTTGTGGGATTAATGGTGCAAAGATGTTTACAAGCATCAATCTCAGTAACTGGGTTCTGCCGTCTCAGTTATCCAATAAGTATGAGTGTAGAGAGTGATGGATGCACAGTCGCTCATTTACAGCTGCTGTAAGATGGGGGTCATAGGTGGGACCTACACTGATTAGGCATTCATGGCATGTCCTGTGGATATGCCAGAAATGTCTTGGATGGTTAAATGGTCTGTCATTTGATAAAACATTAGCATATTTTTCTGATATTAAAGATTCAATCTATACTTCTGAGTCGCTTCTATTCCTTTTTAGCTTCATGAACACTAAAAAACTGTTTAAATTAGGCTTGGTTAAAGCAAGACCCTGTGGGCTCTCTGAGGATTCAGGTTGTGGCTGCCTATTATGGTCTGTGGATGAAGAGGCTCAGACAAATGGTGCTGCAGCTTCCATTGAAGAGTTTCTCACCACAGAGCTGGATTCACAGCTTCACTGCTCAGTATTATAGTAAAATATTATCCACACTACTTCTGAATGTGCTACATGGCTATTTCTGAATGGTGCCATGTTGCTCACGCTGTCTCGGTTTCCCTGTATCCTACTTGTCAGTGGGTCTCATCACTGTTTGTGATCTGCGGTCCTGTGCCGACTAGTCTTTATTTAGCTTCTCTCAATAGAAGAGAATTGAGGGAAGTGCAGCTGTCTAGTCAGCACATGACCATTCACCTGTGGGGAATCGTAGCAGTAAACGCACCACACACTGTCACAATTCGGCAGATTATTAGTCTTCTGAGACCAGACAAACCCTTTAACCCGAAATTACTTATTTTCCCTATTTGTAGTTTGAAGCTAAACTCCTGGACCGGCCGCTGCCGACCTCAATCACCGAATATAAGAACCATCCTCTGTACGCTCTAAAGCGACACCTACTGAAGTATGAAGCCATCTACCCTGAATCTGCCGCCATCCTTGGCTCCTGTAGGGGGGAGCCTGTGTATTCCAGGTAATGAATGGCATTCGCTATATGTCGGCAATAAACACTTTTTTTACTCTTACTATACAATTGGGATGTGATTGACAGAGACATTGCATCCCGTAGACTGACATGATATCAGAGATGCAGGATTAAACATCACATACAATAAAACAAGCGCTCCTTCTCTCTGCAGGTCGTGTGTCCGCACCTTGCATTCACGAGACACATGGCTGAAGGATGCCCGCGTGGTGCGGATTGGGGAGGTGCCTTACAAGGTAATGAAATGGAGTACTCGGCCCTGCCGGGCACGAAAAACTAAATTGACTGTTAGCAGGAAAAGTTTAGAGGGCGCGCTGGTAATGTCATTGACGTCACCCCCCGATCTGCTTCATGCACAGATGGTGAAAGGGCAGTCTAATCGAGCGAGGAAAGCCCGGCTGGCAGATCCGGAGAAGAAGGACAGCAATGACCTTGCTCTGTTTGGCGAGTGGCAGACTGAGGATTATCAGCCGCCTATTGCTGTGGACGGAAAGGTAACGCTGCAACATTCATGCATTGTTTGTAAATGACAGTGATGGACATGGCTACCTCACTGAAGGTGGGCATACACCTTAGATACCTAAGCCGACTTCTACTCCGCCCTTGCACATGCATGCTTGATTTAACAGAGCATGCATATGTACTTAATAGGGAGAGGCAAATAAGCTACTGCCAAACACCACCTCTCCTGTGATTCCCTGACATCTCCCATTCACTCACAATTATGAGTCCTCTCAAAGCAGCTTCATGTGATGCTTCCTCTTCAATCCGTATCAAATTAATTTTTTTGATCTACAGGTTCCTCGCAATGAGTTTGGAAATGTCTACCTCTTTAAACCCAACATGCTGCCAATCGGCTGCTGCCATCTGCAAGTCGCTAATCTGCACCGCGTGGCCAGGAAGTTGGACATCGACTGCGCCACCGCCATCACTGGCTTTGACTTCCACTGTGGCTTCTCGCACCCTGTGTAAGATCAACGTCCCTTATGATATAAGTCTTTGTGTTTGTACTTACAGTAATTTATGTAGTGTTAGGCTGTGTGCATATAGCGCCAACAAAGTCAATGAGAATCCTGACTTTTTGTGCACATATTGCTTTTTTCTCCTTGCAGAAATATGCATGTCACTTCTTGCTGTGTTTTTGAAGTGTTTTCCCATCCTAGAGTGCATAAATACTTCTTTTGCCACAGCGGTTTCCTGCCAAGAGATGCAGATTGGGGCAGAAATGTCTGCAACCAAATACACAAAGTGCCACATTGTCTTAAAGGTACCGTCACATGAGGCGATGGCTGGAGGGCGGCGACGGCGGAGCGCGCACGTTTTTGGCGCCCCGCCAGCATCGCCGTCCCTCATTTACATGAGGCGACACCTCCAGCACCGCGCCGGCGATCTGACAGGCAGCATCGCAGCTGGGGTGTCTCAAACCCCAGTGGCAATGCAGGACAATGGTTCCCATCGCCTGTCAGGTCACCGGCGGCCGTTTACATGGGCCATCGGTCGCCTGGTTTCAGAGTACTGCTCTGAAACCAGGCGACCAGTAAATGGCCCATTGGCTGCATTAGGCGAAGCAGGGGCGATATCGACGCCGATAGGCCATGCCCCTGCATCGCCTATTAAATCGGCGGTACCGTCGCTTGTGTGACTGTACCTTTACAGTCTGCAGACTCTTGAGTTCTTTGCTTTTACTGTGTGCAAGATATGTGATTGTAAACTATGACAACCCCTGTTCACTGACAGCACTCAGACATTCTAATCCTTCGCTCGATATGGTACCATGTATCGCATCATCCACCCTTGAGCTATGTCCAGGTGTGTAGGAATCTACAGCAAAAAGATGCATCTGTTCAATTTGCATCTATAGATTGCAAGGGGCAAATCTGGAAAACTCCGTGTTTCCACATTATTATAGGCATGCTGCAGATTTCTAAATTAGCCCTTGCTCATATTTTTGCAGTTAAATTTTTTTATTTTCTTCTCTCTAATGTATGAATTGGGTGTTGAGAGCTCCATCTACATCTAGCAATTCTACCATGTCTGGACTCTGACTTATAGGAGCCAGTCTGGGAATGGAAATTGCTTGCAGTCACTGACAGCAAGCAGTGCCCTTGAAAAGTTTAAGAAATTAGACCGTTCACAGTAAAGGATAACTGAGGTTCTAGCTTTTCTCTTGTCTGTTTATCCAGGACTGATGGTTATATTGTGTGTGAGGAGTATAAGGAAGTCTTGCTGGCTGCCTGGGAGAATGAACAGGTGGAGATAGAGCGCAAGCAGAAAGAGGTAAGTGACATTGCCCATTGCCAAGATGGTGCCCACATCCTCTGGCTGGGCGCGCGCCGTGCCCACATGGTCTCTGCCTCCCGTGCCATTCCCGGCGTCTGTGTGCCACTGAACAGCCACAGGTGATCTAACTGTAGGAACTACTATATAAAGGTGACCCATCCCCCACACTGTCCCAGCACCTCCTGTTGAAGCAGTAGGCAAAAAGGAACGTCAAGGTGCTGGGCAGTGCAGTTAGTAAAACAGCTTGGTCACATAAGGGTTACTGTGGGGCTAAAGTGCTCTGATCCAGCGGTCATGGTTCTCTATGCTGCCAACTTGCATGCAAAACATAGATGGATGCTGCAATAATAATATTGATTGTTATATGTACAGCAGGGTCATTGTATAGCTCCCTATATACCCATATGGTGTTGATCTTGTCTTTAATAGGCACAGGCCGTGTATTGCATTGGTCAAGTGTTAGCATTAAAAACCTATCCATTAAAACAAATTGTTACACACAAATGTAATAAAATTTGATGTAGGTTTGCAAATACTCCATTTGTGGTTTGATTACCATAAATACACCATGAATCTTGATATGGTAATAAGTAAAGGTTGGACAATTTTGGCTGCATATAACTAGATAAGATGGACATTGGATTTCTGTTAGTGTTTAAGTGACAGAATAGACCATGCACTGTGGTGGAAGTGATCCCCATATCCTGTAGTCAGACCGGTCTTTGTCCTTGTGTTGTAGAAGCGAGAAAAACGAGCGATGGGAAACTGGAAACTGCTGGTGAAGGGTCTGCTGATCAGAGAGAGGCTAAAAGCCCGATACGGACAGAAGGTAAAGACATGGACATGGATGGTAATGGGCAAATAGACCGCTTTGCCAATAATTCTTAAAGGGGTTGTCTGGTCTAAAATGATAAATCTGCAGTCACTGTGTGTCACTTCTGCAGACTTATCAATCCTCCCAGCGTCCGCAGTGGGAGAATTTGTTGTTTCTAAATTGTGAATGGACTGTAGTTATGTGATATACATATTCCCGGCAACAACATGACTATTGGGCGTAGCCTCGCTCTATACAAGTGTATGAAGCAAGGCTGCATCTACTAGACTGCACTCCATACACTTGCATTGAGCGAGGCTGCGCCGAATAATTTGGGTTCTGTCCGGGAACATGCATATGCCATAATTGCGGTCTATTCCCGGTTTACACATTGATTAATTCTGCAGTCACTTTTTTAGATTGTCTAGCCAGGGCTGTGGAGTCTGTAAGCCGAACCTCAAACTCCTGAATTTCCATGAAGCCTAACTTAAGGCCCCGTTACACGGCACAACGTTGAAACTATAACGTTAACGATCTCGTGGTCGTTTCAGACATCGTTTTGACATTGTTGGTGAGATGTGACACGTCTAGATATCGTGACGACGCACCAACGATGTAGTGAGCAGCTATTGTTCACACAACCCAGCGAACGATACCTGCTCATTGCTGTGAATGGGCGAAGTTGTAAATGACATAGTTATCGCAGTGTCACACACAACGATGCACCAGGTTGGCTGACTGTGGATCGTCTGATTTGAGAACATGTTCTCAAACCTGCAATCCCCGATCCAACGATTTATTGTTACAACATGGCAGAGTCACACGCAACGAGGTCGTAACTATGTCGCTGGAACGACTCCAAATCTGGGACGTATCAGCGATATCGTTAACGATGTCGTGCCGTGTAACAGGACCTTTAGACTTCAGCATAATGAACACAAACACTGACTCCACAGCCCTGCATATAACCCCTTTAAAACTTTTGTGAGCCTTTTCAAGAAATCCACTATAAGCTGCAGAAAGAAATGTATCTCAGGGCAGACTATGCAGTTGCACATATCTGCATTTTCCCTATACTGCGGGGGGGGGGGGGGCATGATACATACTTTACTGTAGGTGTTTCCCCCACCCGTCGCTGCTGTGTATCACTCCGACCTCTGAACTTGCACCCCATACTCCAGTCCTGTCCCCAGACTGATGATGCTGAATCTCTGCTCATATCACAAGTGTTTCTATCCTAACTCTCGCTATATTATTTCTGCAGGACTCCGAACACTTGACCACTGCACCCGGGGACGGGTTCTCATCAGATGAAGAGCAACCGGCGGGTGAGACCCCCGCTCTGGACGCTGCAGTATCCTGGCCCCAGAACAGAAAGGCCGAAGAGCAGCAGGGAAAAGCGAAACGGAAAACAAAGAGAGATAAAAAAGGGGAAGAAAAGCACTTATTCCCATTTGAGAAGCTGTGAAAAGTGTAATGAGCACATTATGAACTACAAGTCTCAGCTTCATATCCGTAACTGACCTGGAGCGCTCAATGCAAATCTACTGCCATGTAATGCCTAGTGCAGGGACTGCGAATCCTCAGGCCCTAAGAGAATGAACGACGAGAGGATCCAGCTGCCCCCGCACTAGGTACAATGCAGGGTTCATTTTGCTCATCATGTCCTTTTAAACATTGTAATTAATATTTAAGGGCAAACTAAGAATATAATAAGTTTATAAAAAAAGAACAAAAATGCAAAAAAAAATTAATTCTTCAGCTTTAAGACTGAATCTGCTTTTGTACAAAACTCTGAAAATAAATGTTTTATAAATGCGAAAAGCCAAGCTTGAAAGTAATGCATTTATTTCCCAGCACAGCACAAGCTTCATGTTTTGTCTTCACTCCATACAGCAAATTCTGCCCCCTCTGAGGATATATATCTTATGGAGTCACATTACCTAATCTGTACAACAGCACTTTTTAAAGGGAGTGTCCAAAACTTGGATAGTCAGAGTACAGATCCAGATCAGCACAGCGCCACAGATTATGTAGTGGTCATTCCCAGGTACTGCAGGTCAGCTCCTATTGAAGTGAATCTGGGAATGTCACTGCAGTGTTGTGTTGCTGCTTCAACTCTGTTCATCTGGATGTACTCACAGATGATCAATGGGGGTCCCAGGTGTTAGAACCCCACTGATCTGATATTGATAACCGTACACCAAAGATATCTCCTTATTGGCGAAGTACTGAACAAAGCATAGACCTCACACAAAGTTTAGAGTAGTCAGTCACCAGGTGGATCCACAGAATCTCCTAAAGATCATGGAAACATCCCTTAGCCAATTAAAGGGATTGTCCACTTTCACCAAAACCTGTATACAGAGGCTGTTGAGTATAATAACCCCAGACCCTTCTTGGGTGCAGTGTTGTCTCAGCCTCTTGTTTGGCTGCAGCACTGTTAATGTGACGTTACTACTGAAACCAGAAACTGAGGCAGCAGTAGATCCAAAATGGGTACGTGAAGCTTAGGTGTAAACTAACTGATCCAATCAAACAGAAATGGGTTTCTATTGGCTGCCCAGAAGGATCTCACACAGGATCTCAGCAGGTTTTTGCTTCCTCATCTGAGAGCATCACATTGTAGGCAAAGACTCTGAATCCAACGATGTATCACACAGATTACTGTCTGAAACCGTTCTCTAATGGTCGGTTTACACACACCAATCATTGTGTCCAATATCTGAACAGATCTCTGGTTGCAGTGAAATCATGGACATATAGTTCCATTTTGTGGCTGTGTACAACATGGAGCAATGTATCCATGATTTCACTGCAACCAGAGATCTGTTCAGATATTGGACACAATGATTGGTGTGTGTAAACCCACCATTACAGTCAAAAGCTGTGAGGTTTAGAAACACAGAGCTGGGAGAGCTGCCCCCGCCCTCACCAGGCTCTGTATAGGGATTGTACATTCACTGTGAGATGTCAATCATAGCAGGGGCATGTCTTACTGCCGTGTGTGAGACTTTAGTCTTGTAATGTTAATCTTAGGGAAATAAAGCCTCTAGTTTAGGTAAACAACTGCACACACGAGAGACAGTTGCTTTGTTTTTTTTTAACCCTTACAGCAAGCTGTTCTCAGCTGACATAATGGCAATCTGTCAGCAGATTTTTGCTAAGTGGTCGTACATATTACTGTATACTGTGCAGACCAGGTGTGTGCTCTGTAACAATATTTAATAGTGAGATGACCCCCCCCCCTAAAGCAACAGGACTAGAGAATAATGCAGATTTCCCTTTACGCAGATGATGTATCACAGGTGAGTTACTCAGAGCCTTGTGTGCAGCTGCACACATCACAGATCTCTGCTTGGAAGGATGGAAATGTTCCTAAATCTGCCCTGTTCTCTTACTATCTACGGGTGCAGGTTTTGTACTGTACAGCTATCACAGCCTTCACTGGTGTATCCATCACACGATACACAGACCCTGCAGCAAAACTGACATTTCCATTTTGATGACAACAATCAGATCTAGAAAACATTAGATGCACAGACAAACGAGAAAATTGGATAGCACTTTATTTGCAGAATTCAGAAATTCCCTTTATTCACTGCATAGTAAACTTCAGTACTTTGTCTTAGAGGTTTTTCACACGAACAAAGTTGATTTTAATCAATAAATCTTGGAATATTAATTCCGCAAGTGGATGTACTTAAAAAAAATGTTCCTGTGCTAAGATAATCTTATATATGTGTCCCTGCTTTGTACTGTGTAATGGATGTGTCTGACCGTACAGGGACATGGTCTGATCATACCACATCTCCTGTGCGGAGATCATCTTATATGTGTCCCTGCTATGTACTGTGTAATGGATGTGTCTGACCATACAGGGACATGGTCTGATTATCTCAGCACATGAGATGAGGTATGATCTTATATATGTGTCCCTGCTATGTACTGTGTAATGGATGTGTCTGACTGTACAGGGACATGGTCTGATCATACCACATCTCCTAGACCGGGAAGGAAGTAAAAAAAGACCAGATCACTTACCGGTAATCTTGCTTTATGGAGGCACGACAGTACTCACTGAGTGAGTAGGTGCTGTTATGGCGATGAGAAAAAAAAAAAGTATATAGACTACAATGGGGGATCACAGAATATATGGGTATACAGACATAACAGCACAGAGTCATAGATAATTTTTTTTTTTTTTTTTTTTTTTTTTAAGTAAAACATCTTTGTCCCTGTGCTGCAATATCTGTACACTCTTATTACAGCCGGGATCAGAGAATATAAGACTATACAGACATTACAGTCGGGGATCACAGAATATCTGTATACTCTTATATTCTGTGATCCCTGGCTGTAATGTCTGTATATTCTAACATCTTCCCCTGCTGAGGAGATGTGGTATGATCAGACCATGTCCCTGTACAGTCAGACACATCCATTACACAGTACACAGCAGGGACACATATATAAGATTATCATTTGTAAACACATCCAATTGTGGAAATTGTTTTAATCAATAGATTTTGAAATAATAAACTTTAACTTTGTTCGTGGAAAAAAAAAAACCCTTTAAAGATCTTTGCTTGACATCAATGACTGAAAACAATGATCACATTCAATCCTCCTGTAGCTTGTACTGCAGTCAAGGCCCATTATCAGGACTGGTTTGCACCATCTCTTGGCAGTTACTGACAGCAAGCAGAGTTCTTGAAATGGAGGAGAAAATTAAAACAAAGTTATTAGAAAGTTGCAGAACTTTTCATTGCACAAATGGAAAACCCTCAGTAACTATCGGGCTGTACGAAGAATGTAACAGAAATCAGGATTGTCAGTGCAGACGCTCGACTTGTACATGTAAACGTTCCTGCTGAGACTTGTAGTACCACAGACATCAAAAGCTTCATATACCATTAAGTGTGCAACATTCATTTTCTTCTTGCACACAAGGATTTAATTCTATCGAACAGACACAAAACAGTGAGAATCTCTTTGGCAATATCTGGACGGCGGACACCATGTTTACATAAATCAGGAGTCCTGTAATATTGGAATGAGCAGTACAATGTGGAGCGACTCTGCTTTACACACAGCGTGTTCTCCAATCACATTGTGTGTAATGGCTACTCTGCTTCCTTTATGAACCGACTAATAACAGCACAGTCTGAACAGAACCTGAGCCAGAAAGTGGCCGCAGGAGACCAAGCAAAAGCTCAAACGTTTCACTCGCTGCATTAGATGTAACCAGAGAACAGCTGATGTGTAAAGCAAAGATCATCAATATAATATATAAAAAAAGTATCAAAGAATCCAAAAAGTTACATTGAAAACATTATTGCATGGAAAACCCCGGAGGACGGAGCTTTGTAACCTCGATACCAGCGCAAACAAGCCTAAAAGTGCTCCCTACTGGTATTTCTTGGCGGGCACACGGGTCCGGGCAAGAAGAATGATGCCAATGGCAGCGGAGCTCAGCATCAGGGCCACCAGCGGGCGATAGAACAACCAGCCCGAGGCGATGGTCAGCAGAGAGAGGGAGGTGGACACGCACAGGGCAAACAGCTTCAGACCCAGGTTGACAAGGTCGCGAACAATAGGAAACCAGTCCACTGTAATGGGAAAAAGAGAATTCAGAAAACACTCAAAGCATCTGGACTCCCACCTTATTCTAGGATCATGTTTTTTTTCCCCATAGGCTTCCAGAATCCCTATTGAGCTGGTGCTTAAAAGGGAATCTATCAGCAGGTTTTTGCTATGTAATCTGAAGGCAGCATGCTGTAATGGTTAACACAGAGATTTCAGCAATGCCTCTCTTATCAAGGTCTGTGCTGTTGTTTACCTGCAATGTTTGTTTTAGCTTCAGGATATATAATTGGCGGATTAGGTTAGGCAGTCCAACATGCCCACTCCTGATATTAGCAGCTCACTGTCCATAGACTTTGTATACAGACCCTGGTGTGGGTGGGGGCAGCTTTCTCAACTCTGCTGTATTGCTAAATCTAACACCTCTGATTGTGTCAGAACGGCTGCACCCAGTAATCTAAGAGATACATCACTGGATTCAGGGTCTCTCTGCCTACATTATGCTGCTCTCAGATAAGGTAGCAAAAATCTACTGACAGATTCCCTTTACACGGCTATTCTGAGACTGTTCACTTCTGTATCCGGGGAAGATTAGGGCCACTGGCCTCTTGTCTACTGCTACCTGCTAGTTCACATGCTCAACTGACAAGTCATGTGCACCTGCTAAACACATAGCTGAAGTTAGCTGTAGACGTGGCTTTATTAGCTCTGCTCTCCTCCCGCTGCTGTCAATGGAGTCACAATATCATTTTAAAGCACCACTCCAGTTTTTGTTTCAGCACTAGAGTGGTGGTTTAAACCTAAGTCCCCGGCCACCTGTATTATACTCACCTTTTGGAGTCTCCATCCTTTGTTGGCACCGATCTTGTGCCTGGAACGTTTGATTGACTGGAAGTCAGAAGTTACGTCACAAGAGCTCAATGCAAGTCTATGACAACCAGAACGAAGCCAGATTGAGGTCCCATAGACTTGTATTGTTGTAACCTCTGGCGCCTACATGAAACATTGGAGCTGTCGGCAGGTTACAAATGACCAGAGAAATGCTGAAAAAATGTGAAGAGAGCAGCTGGTGAGTATAAGACGGGGCAGAAGATTTAGATTTAAAGCACCATTACAGCGAGGAAAATGAAAACTGCTGGAGTGGTGCTTTAAATACAGCAGCAAAACTGAACAAGCAAAGCTGCAGTGTAAAGCAAGATGGATGGAATTCAGGCCATGCTGCTCCGCAGACATGTAAAGTATAAAAAGGCTATAATAGCAGCCTGAATCTGTGATGAAGCCAAAGATGGATTTCCCACAAAGTCAAACTGTAATAGACGATATTGCTGAGCTGGAACCTCTAGATAAGGGTCTGTAGTGACGGATCTCAGTAGCAGGAATTGCCCTATTTTTCCCATTATCCATGCTCGCTCCTGGAGAATTCCCTGCTCACCTAGCGTGTGGATGATCTTCGTCATCAGACTGACACCTACGAACATCATCAGCCACCCGGCGGCACGCAACGCCCAGGTCTTCATGATGTTACTCTGATGCTCAGCAAGGAAGATTTCCTACAAGGTAAAAGGCATCTCCTAAGTAAAGGGACAAAGTGATGGATGGGAAGACGCCTGCCATCTCCCACCGCAGCAGACTGACCTCAGCCGTGTGAGTCCCCAGGTGCAGAAGCTCCAGAGAGTCTCCAGATTTGGTCTTGTAAGACACCAGTTCTCCTCCTCGCTGCCGCGCTACGATGCTCACCTGCAGAGAAGAAGAAGGCATTATAAAGGATCCAAGCAATGGGTGGACTTAAGTGAATGATTAGTTACTGAATAACTATCAGGAAATAAACTGGACTCAAATCAAGACATTGACTTATTCCAGCCACCAAACGGAGCCACCACTGCTTCTGAGCCGCCATGTCTCTGACAATAATTGTAACCTTTTAGGTCATTGTTGCAGTTTATAATACATGAGAATCTTGTGTTTTTAGGTACAAATACAGAAGAATCAGATATAATCTTAATTGCAGGGAGATGTTTAATAAATATTAAATTACCGTGTCGACTGATCCAAATGTTGGGCCCCCCAAAGACAACTCCAGCGTACCAGAAAGAAATGCGCAGATCGCCCACCTGAAATGGAAAGGTTCAATGTGACAAATCAGATCGAGAGTTGGTATATTTGATTGTCCGGAGTATCCACTCGCTAGCCCAAATGCCACATTATCAGAGGTCACGGCACTAGACACAAATGCTGCCCCTCACCTCTGGGTTCTTGTGATCAGCGCTCTGATAGAAGTATTGCCCATCGGTGGTCACATCAGCGTGCGGCGTCCGGATCTGGGACAGGCTCAGCTGCTTAAAGTTGTCGATCTTAGTAATCAGTCCTGGAGGAAGAGTGAAGGAATCAGAATATTCAAGAAACTGGAGCAAAGAGGAACAGAAGAGGACTGATCGGGGGCCGCACACATGAGACAAGAGCGACAACTATGACAACAAACCAGGTGGTCAGGACCACTCTCAGGTTACAGGTCTGTGCCATCTTTCTCCAGGAACGCACTTCTGCCCTGCTGCCTGGCTTTCTGCTGGTCATGGACGGTGTGCTACTGATGATTGTGACCTGCTCTGACCACAGGAATGGCTGCTCCACTGGGCCGAACTATGCTCTCTCTAATGCTGCAAGCAGATTCAGGGGACGCAGAGGGCTGAGTCTCATCAGATCGAGTGGTCCAGTCATGCTTCAGAGCAGGGCTTACAAGTAGAGATGAGGGGAGCCGTGAAAGTTCGGGTTCACCTGATCCAGCAGTACTAGTTAGTGAAGTCCTGTTCGGGATCTGGATCCAACCCACGCTTGACCCCCAAGACCCAGATCCCAACTGAAATACATTGTGACCCAAACTTTTCTGGCTAAAATTCTGTCTGTCCCTTTCTTAAGTTCTTGTCCCTCTGCTCAGTCCTCGTCCCTGTCCCTCTCCCCAGTCCTTGTCCTGTCCCTCTCCCCAGTCCTTGTCCTGTCCCTCTCCCCAGTCCTTGTCCTGTCCTCTCCCAGTCCTTGTCCTGTCCCTCTCCCAGTCCTTGTCCCTGTCCCTCTCCCCAGTCCTGTCCTGTCCCTCTCCCCAGTCCTGTCTGTCCCTCCCATCCTTGTCCCTTACCTCCCCAGTCCTTGTCCGTCCCTCTCCCCAGTCCTGTCCTGTACCCTCCAGTCTTTCCTGTCCCTCTCCCCAGTCCTTGTCCCTGTCCCTCTCCCCAGTCCTTGTCCCTGTCCCTCTCCCAGTCCTTGTCCCTGTCCCTCTCCCCAGTCCTTGTCCCTGTCCCTCTCCCCAGTCCCTGTTCCTCTCACTCCATCAAGTTCCTGGTTGGATGACAGAACCAAACAGAAAGACAACCACTTACAGCCCGGATCCAGCATGACTCATGCATTGTCTATGGGCCTTGCGGTCCGGTGCGGCAAGTGCGGTTACGCCGGATCAGTCGGATCCGACACTTGTGGCCGTGGAAAAAACTGCAAGCAGCGTTTTGTTTTCGCGGCCGCAAGTGTCGGATCTGCCGCATCCGACGTAACCGCACTTGCCGACCGGACCGCAAGCCCCATAGACAATGCACGAGTCATGCCGGATGTGGGCCGCAAATAACCATTAGGCGGCAGATCCAGCGCCACCTGCCGGATCTGCCGCACATCAGCGAAAACTGCTGATGTGAAAGGAGCCTTATCCAGGTTACCAGCCGCTTCTGCATCTATTGATGGCCAGTAACCTCAGCAACAAGCAGTAAACTGTAGAATTAGATATCCCACCCTATATAAGAAAATGGAGGGTTTATAATATAGGTAATCTGCAAAGTTACTTGTTTTGATAAGCACTTTGCAATTTCTCCAATTTCATAAGGAGTCGGTCACTCAGCTGAAGAAATAGACTTGAATACTAGCAAATATTTTTCTAATAAGTCACCCCCAACCTGAAAGGGCTGATAAAAGGGAGCAATAGATGCAATAAGCAAATTAACAGATCAGAGTTAAAGTCTAGTGTCCTTTGAGGGGGTTATCCCTAATCGGGATATATGAGAGTTTGCAGAACACCGAGAATGAGGCTGTGAAATATCTTACGAGATTGGAGCGGTGGCCACACATCAGCAATCTCCAGCCGTCCCATAACCAAGAAATAGAATGACCCCATCATCATGACATTTTAAAGATCCATCTTCAACACTAGAACATGGTATATATAATTGAATCAACATTAAACCTGATTTATTAACGTGTTGCTTGTTGGGCGTCCTGGTACTGATAGCCCCAGAAATTGCTGATCTCAAGGAGCAGACACGAACGCAGGGACGTAACTACAATAGGTGCAGGGGTTGCGATCGCACCTGGGCCCTGGAGCCTAGGGGGGCCCAAAAGTCCCTTTGGCCTATAGAAATAGACTAATGTTATTAAAGATTTGCAATAATTGGGGGCCCCATTTGAGCTTTTGCATCAGGGCCCATAAGCTTCATGCTACGCCACGGTCGTTGTGTTATACTTTCTACAAGCCTCTGCTAATCCCACCCTGTGGATCAGACTCCATGGGAGCCTCAGCAGCTAGGATACAGGAGAACTCTCATCTTACTTTTCTCTACAGTCCATTACTACTGAGGAAGTCCAGAATTATTGTGTGGTGAAAGTATACAATCCCTTACCTTTAGATAAATAGTAATTTCCAACTTGTACATCTGCGGCGACGGCTGTGTACGACTCTACCGCCATTGCACTGTAAAGAAAAAGAAAGTGTATATCCACAGATAACATACATAAGGAAGTGCAGCATTGTAATTATGCTAGTGGCCACTAGATGGACCTGCTGTGCTACCATACAGTCCTGTCCATTGGAATCTACAGGAGGTTGGTGCGAGAGCTCTCCTGCAGGGGTATAACTGCAACCAGTGCAAGGGTTGTAATCGTTCCCGGGCCCTTGAGCCTAGGGGTCCCAAAAGTCCCTTTGGCCTATAGAAATAAGCTAATGCCATTAAACATTTGCAATATTTGGGGTCCCTGTTGGAGCTTTTGCATCAGGGTCCAGGAGCTTCAAGTTACCCCACTGCTTACCTTGGGTTCCGATGTGCGATCTCCCGGTCGAAATGGCGACTGCTGACAACCTCCGACCTCCATTCAGTGTCTGGGAGAAACAATCGATGGTTCTGTATATAGTTATATAAGATTATTACATCCAGAGCAGCGCTAACGACCCTACACATTTCCTGCTACCAAAGAGCAGTGCATTGTGGGAGCTCAGAAGACAGTCAGTGCTCATTAGTTACTGAATTGTCTATTTCAACCTGCAGAATTCTGAATGCAGCTCTGGAGGAGAAGTAAAATATTAGCAAATTGATGCCTATGGGAACAGAAGGGGTGTACTCACTATATGTGTATCTAGTCTCTGTCTTCTTCTCTCCATCTTCTTCATACTCCCTGTAGAAGAAGAACAGACACAATGACTAAACGTGACCTGTGGCCGATAACAGAGAGCAATAGAGGGCATTAATCTGTGAAGCAAATAGAGAATCAACAGATTGCAAAGTTGTAATCCTCAACATCAGCACTTGTAACTTTTATCTAATCCGGACACACAGACATTAATGCAAAGGCAGCGCCGCAGGGTAAAGTAAGGTGCCGAATGTTTGGATGAAGCATCTAGACCGCTACGGCTGGCAAATAACCAGGAGGACATGGCCTTGTGTTATATTAGTTTATTGGTGAAGTGGAAAGTTGGGCGATAAGCTATATGGCTGCCACTGAACCAGTCACCCAGCTTTCCCTCCACCCTGAATACTAAATCAGTCTACTTATGGAACAGGTCACTGGTTCAAAGGAATCCATCAGCAGGTTCTTGTTGTGTGATCTGAAGACAGCATGCTGTAAGGGTTAACACACAATTTCAGAGAGATGCGTCTTTCATCACATCATGTGATGTTTACCTGCAATGTTTGTTTAGCTTCAGGAAATATATCATTGTCAGACTAGGTCAGCTAGTCCGGCACGCCTCCTACTGTGATCAGCAGCTCATTTTCTATAGCCATTGTATACAGAGCCTGGTGTGAGTGGGGGCAGCTTTCTCAGCTCTGCTACTTGCTGAATCTAAAAGCTTTTTTTTTTAAACCAATAGTTATTTGTTAAAGTTTTCAAACAAAGTTACAAAGAAATTAAACCAATCAGCAGATAGGGTAATGAGCACAAAACCCAACATTCAGTAATAGTTAAAGATAGGGGGGGGTTAGGTCGGGAGGGTGGAAAGAGAGGGATTGCGGGGAAAGGGGAAGGGAAACAGAAGGAGGTTGCCAAGAAACCGATTACACCTGAACAGTGTTATGTACAGAGGAGACCCAAGGGTCCCACGAAGTAAGAACTCTATTTCTTTTAGATAGTGAGTGAGCCAGGATCAATTCGTACTGAAAGTGTGTGTTGAGTCTAATCACTAGGTCTGCCAAGGAAGGAGCCACAGTTGATCTCCACTTTGCCGCGAGGCATTGCTTAGCTGCAATAAGAGTATTAGTGATAATAGGGCGTATTGGAGCAGGGATGTGTTCCAGGCCAATGCCTAGTATCGCCAGTTGAGGGGGAAAGGGGGTGGAAAATCCAGCCAGTTCCACCAACAAGGACTCCACCGTTCTCCAAACCTGTGAAATCACCGGACAATCCCACCACATGTGCGGCGTGTCACCAAGGATCCGACAACCTCTCCAACAAAAGGGAGTGCTCCGAGGGGAACCCCGGGCGAAACGTGCCAGACGTTCAGGAGTATGATACCATTGCATTTGAGTTTTTTTGGACTGTTCCAAATGCGTCACACAAGAAGAGTAGTGAGACGCATGTGACGCAGCCAATCGCCATTCCTCACACGAGGCAGAGAAGGACAAGAGTGCCTCCCATTTCAGCATGTAAGGCAGTTTAAGGTTCCCCTCAGAGCACTGTAGAGCTTTATACATGATAGACACTCCGTGTCTAGCAGAACTCCCAGCCTTCATGAAGGTCTGGAGTCCTGAATCCGTGGCCGTCAGATCCGAAACCGGCCACACCAAGGAGGTCAGGAAGTGTCGGATCTGCAAATACCGGTAAAACGTGGTTTTTGGTAAGGCAAAGGAAAGAGACAGGGAGGTGAACTGCTGGAGGTGGCCAGATGAATCCAGCAGCTCCGACACGTACCGGATCCCCTTTCTCCTCCACTCCAGAAGGGACAGGTCGGGCACCAGGTTCTCCACAGCAACTAGAGAGACATATCGGTAAAGAAAGGAAAACTGGGATCTACCAACCTTCGCCCACATCCCCAACAAGGTGGTCATAACCCTAAGAGAGTCAGGAGGAGGCTGATACTTGAGTAGGTTCATCTCCAATAGCAGACGGGTAGAGCCCCCCGGAGAGAAGCAGGATTCCATCTGCATCCACCTGGAGGAGGGAGCATCAGACCACCAATCTCCAGCTGCTTGAAGGACAGCAGCTCTCGCGTATGCTGAAATACTAGGTAGCCCCATTCCCCCCCTAGAATAAGGGAGGAAGAGGACCCGCCTAGCAATTCGTGGGGGTCTACCATTCCACACGAAGCGACCCAAGGTGGCCTGTAAGGCATTTAAGGAGTTGCTTGGGAGGTGCAGAGGTAGGCACCGGAGCAGGTAGAGGATCTTCGGGAGAATGGACAGTTTGATAATCTGAATCCTAGCAATCCAAGAAAGCTGCAATCCCGAGAGCCTCTCAATTTCCCTTCTAACGTCACCATGTAAGGTTTCCCAGTTGCGTTTAACAATCGCAGAGATTTTGGTAATATATATCCCCAGATATTGGAAACCTTCCCTGGCCCAGGTGAACGGAAACAGACGTTGGAGAAATGTTTGATCAGCAGCAGGAAGATGTAGAGAGAGAAGAGTAGACTTAGAGAAGTTTAGTTTGTAGTACGAGGCAAGAGAGAATTCCTCCAGAACTGAAAGAATGGCAGGCAGAGAGGTGCGCAAGTCAGGGCAAAAGAAAACCACATCGTCCGCATAAAGTCCTATTTTGTGTTCAAAGGAGCCAACTTCAACCCCTCGTATGCCCGGACAGTTTCGGACAATGGAGGCAAGTCGTTCCATTATGAGGGCAAATACTAAAGGAGAAAGAGGACAGCCCTGACGGGTGCCATTAGTGATATTGAAGCGCGGAGAGTGAAAACCTGAAACACTGACCGCCGCACAGGGATTAGAGTACAAAGCATTAATTGCGTCTCGAATCGGCCCCCGGAGTCCAAACCTCAAGAGGACCTCGTCCAGATATCCCCAGTGCACCCTATCGAAGGCCTTCTCAGCGTCCAGAGACAGGAGTGCACTGGGGAGTTTCCGACGTTCAAGCAGATCCAGAATATTCAGGAGTCTGCGTGTACCATCAGAAGTCTGGAGTTCAGGAACAAAGCCCACCTGATCCAGTTGAACTAAGGAGGGGAGGACGGCCGAGAGGCGGGCAGCAAGGAGTTTCGCATATATCTTGAGGTCGCAGTTGAGTAGAGATATGGGCCTAAAATCTCCAGGGGAGGTTAAAGGTTTCCCGCCTTAGGGATAGTAGATATAAGGGCCTCCAGTCCCTCCGCACGGATTGAGCCCCTCTGCTGCCAGAAAGTAAAAAGTTTAAGAAGGTACGGGGAGAGGAGAGTAGAAAAGGAGGAATAGTATGCGTAAGAGAAACCATCCGGGCCAGGGGAGGTACGTTTCTTAATTGACCGTATGGTCGTTATTATTTCCCCTTCAGTGATCGGGGCGTTCAGGAATCCCAGTTGTTCGTGGGTGAGGCAAGGGAGAGAGGCCTTGGACAGGAAAGCCTGTATGGATTCGCTAGAGGGTTGAGGAGTGTCCTTCGAGTCCCTTAAGTTATATAAGGAATGATAAAATTTCCCAAATTCCTCCGCAATTTTAATTGGATTGCGTACAGTCTCTCCTGATGGGGTCCGCAAGGTAGAGACTCTTGACTGAATTTCCCTCTTTTTAATCCTTCTAGCTAATAGGGCGCCCGCTCTATCCCCCATTGCGTAAAACCTGGATTTGGTTTTCCTCAGTTGTTTTTCGGCATTCTCTAGTAGACATGCTCTCAGATCCCGTCTCGCCTCTGTCAGTTCTTGCAGAACAGAGCTTACGGGGGAAGTCCTGTGTTTTGTTTCCAAAAGTTTGATCTTGGAAAGTAGAGAGGCAACTGTAGCTTCGCGTTCCTTTTTGGCTCTAGACGCTAGTTGGAGGAGAACACCCCGGAGTACTGCCTTATGGGCATACCAGAGGATTTCCGGGTCAGTCCCAGTCACATCATTAGAGGCAAAGTACTGCTCCAGATGTTTATTTACATGTTGGACATGTGATGGGAAGGACAAGAGATACTCATTCAGCCTCCAGCGAGCTGGCGGTCTGAGTGAGATAGGGTCGGCCACTTCCAAAGAAATCTGCTCATGGTCCGTCCAGGTAATGGAGGCGATGCTGGCAGTAACACAGTGTGAAAGGATGGAATCATCCACAAGGAAGTAGTCGAGCCTACTCAAGGTTCCGTGCCGGGGAGACATAAACGTATAGTCTCGTTCCGAAGGATGAACGTAACGCCAGATATCATGTAACTGAGACTGAGCGAAAATAGGGCCTAGGTCACCTCGATATATCGAGTATCGATATATCAAGATGCTTCTCCATAGGGGCGTTAAAGTCTCCAGCAATTATCCTGCAGCCTTTGGTGTGTGATGCCAAAATTTTAAGAAAACCCTTTAGAAAGGTGCGTTGTCCTGCATTCGGGCCATAAACGGAAGCCAACGTACACAGGACACCGCCTAGTCGTGCAACAACTATAATATAGCGTCCTTTAGGATCCGCAAGTACTTCAACAGGAGAAAAATTAACATTTTTATGAACAAGAATCGCCACACCTGCCCGTTTGGATTCAGCTGAAGCAAAGAATTGAGAGGGATAGGACTGAGAAGCCATCCTGTGACAGTCTCCACTCAGGAGATGTGTTTCCTGTAGGCTGAATCTAAAAGCTTTGATTGTGTCAGTACAGCTGCTCCCAGTAATGTGATACATCGTTGGAGTCAGGGTCTCTGTTTAAATTATGCTGCTCTGAGATGAATTAGAAAGAAAAACAGCTGACAGATTTACTTTAACCAGGCAGACTGGCAGTTCAGGATACAAGGAAAGCTGGGTTATTATAACCAGGGGAGCAGCTACGTGCACTGTGGTCGTCACCCAGCTTTCCCTGGAGGGAACACATTTATGATATAGACAAGACAAGTCTTACTTAGATTCTTCATACTCCACCCACTGATACATCTCCACCTGGCGCTTCAGCTGCACACAGTGCATGGACACCCCATAATTCGGGTCAAAAAGCGGCTGCATGAAAAAACATCAAACATAAGTGAAATATCACTACAACCATCAAATCTCTTTCCTGTTCTTGTAGTTTGTTACAATGTATCAGCGAAGCAATATAGGAAAAACATAGAAGCAAACCCTCAGCTGTGAAAAGTATGAGATTTGATGAGATGACTGCACACATTCACTGACTGCAAACTAAGATTTAGCCAAAAAGTTATGAAAACTTCATTATATTAGAATTAGACTTTATTTACAGTAAAGTAAAGAACTGAAGTCGTCAGGAAATAAAGGCATTAATGAGGTACGAGGTGCAGCAGACCTCCCGGATTATCTAGGATTTAGTCTTCCATATGGTTTTCTATATATGGATGGTTGCCAGGATCCTCTGTGTTAGTGTTGACTCAGTTGAAGTTACACCCTATGACTTTGGCAGGAGGAGCAGAATGATAAAACGGGACTAAAGAGCGACGTGCACACTACTATGTGCAAAGATCCTATTGTGTTCATAGACCATACACACTCCAGTCTGTCAGAGCATGCTGGGAGTTATAATCTTACAAGCGGCAGATTCCTGCTCTAAGTGCACTAACATCTGCTAGCAAAAGAAATGTCAGCTCACCTTCAATGTCTGCAGGGAACCAGTCAAGTGCAACAACTTTCCTTCATTTATAGGATCAACCCGATGGACGTTTCCTATTGGAACAACAAGTGAAAGACCCTCATCTAGAGAGGCCGCAGTCTGCACCGCCCGACCCTGGAATACAACCATATATAGTAAGAAACTGTCATTCTACAGAATCGTAAAGACATCTATACACATCAGTACAAATACTTATCCTGTATTATATTCCAGAGCTGCACTCACTATTCTATTGGTGCAGTCACTGTGTACATACATTACATTACTGATCCTGAGTTATCTCCTGTATTATACTCCAGAGCTGCACTCACTATTCTGCTGGTGCAGTCACTGTGTACATACATTACATTATTGATCCTGAGTTACCTCCTGTATTATACCCCAGAGCCGCACTCACTATTCTGCTGGTGCAGTCACGGTGTACATACATTACATTACTGATCCTGAGTTATCTCCTGTATTATACTCCAGAGCTGCACTCACTATTCTGCTGGTGCAGTCACTGTGTACATACATTACATTACTGATCCTGAGTTACCTCCTGTATTATACTCCAGAGCTGCACTCACTATCCTGCTGGTGCAGTCACTGTGTACATACATTACATTACTGACCCTGAGTTACCTCCTGTATTATACTCCAGAGCTGCACTCACTATTCTGCTGGTGCAGTCACTGTGTACATACATTACATTACTGATCCTGAGTTACCTCCTGTATTATACTCCAGAGCTGCACTCACTATTCTGCTGGTGCAGTCACTGTGTACATACATTACATTACTGATCCTGAGTTACCTCCTGTATTATACTCCAGAGCTGCACTCACTATTCTGCTGGTGCAGTCACTGTGTACATACATTACATTACTGATCCTGAGATACCTCCTGTATTATACTCCAGAGCTGCACTCACTATTCTGCTGGTACAGTCACTATGTACATACATTACATTACTGATCCTGAGTTACCTCCTGTATTATACTCCAGAGCTGCACTCACTATTCTGCTGGTGCAGTCACTGTGTACACACATTACATTACTGATCCTGAGTTACCTCCTGTATTATACTCCAGAGCTGCACTCACTATTCTGCTGGTGCAGTCACTGTGTACATACATTACATTACTGATCCTGAGTTACCTCCTGTATTATACTCCACACAGGCACTCACTATTCTGCTGGTGCAGTCACTGTGTACATACATTACATTACTGATCCTGAGTTACCTCCTGTATTATACTCCAGAGCTGCACTCACTATTCTGCTGGAGCAGTCACTGTGTACATACATTACTGATCCTGAGTTACCTCCTGTATTATACTCCAGAGCTGCACTCACTATTCTGCTGGTGCAGTCACTGTGTACATACATTACATTACTGATCCTGAGTTACCTCCTGTATTATACTCCAGAGCTGCACTCACTATTCTGCTGGTGCAGTCACTGTGTACATACATTACATTACTGATCCTGAGTTACCTCCTGTATTATCCTCCAGAGCTGCACTCACTATTCTGCTGGTGCAGTCACTGTGTACATACATTACATTACTGATCCTGAGTTACCTCCTGTATTATACTCCAGAGCTGCACTCACTATTCTGCACTTTGCATTCTCTCACCTCATTAGTAAACAGCAGGTAGAATGAGAGGGTGAAGGCGATGAGGCCGACCCCCATCCCTCCGGCTGTGTCGCTGAGACGTTGCAGGAATCCCGGGGCCGGTTCGCTTTTAATCGTCGTGTGTTCTCTGGAGGAATCTGGAAACTGTAACAGATGGTATAAAAGATGAAGAGACACATCCAGTATAATGTATAAGGGAGCCCCCTGAGGATTGTTACATCCTATTCTGGACTCTTTCTTGCTCTGAGGCTTTGTTACATTGTATCAGTCTTGATACTTAGTTTTATTGTTGGTACTGGATGCAACTGTAACAAAGCCTCAGCTGTGTGAAGTCTAACAATACTGAGGAACAATAGAAAGTAACAGAATAGTAGATTTTCAGCTGTGTCTACTCTGCAGTCACACTCCTCCTGTGTGCTGGCACTTGTAGTTCTACAACAGCTGGAGAGCAGAGACCCCCCACCCCCTGTGGCTGCCATCACTCACCTGTCTGGCCATGTTGAGCCCTGAGGTACAGACACTTGTGTATAGGAGCGGGACACACGTCAGACACAGGGGCCCGGTCACAGCTGTCTCTTCAGTTACAAAGTTACCTCCCTGTCCCAAACCACGTCTGCGCATGCGCTGTAGTCCCATCCGCGAGGTGCACCATGGGAGTCGTAGTATTTCCTCCGGAGACGCCCATACGTGTCTTTTTTTGGAGTATTTTCCTCTCGAGTATGATTCAGGCTCAGTCCATGAAATCACCGGCTTTGTAATAATACATTTGTCTTCGATAATGCGGGTTATTCGGAACAGGCGGTAACACGGGCAGCCCCGGTCGGGGGCTTCATCTTTGCGCAGCCGAGTTGAGTGACGTCATCACTGTGCGCGGAGCCGGGAGAAGTGTGAGCGCTGCAGCCATGTCCTACTGCAGGCAGGAGGGTAAGGAAGGACACGAGGGGGCAGGAGAGAGCGGGGAGGGGCAGGAGGGAGCGGGGAGGGGGCAGGAGGGAGGAGAAGAGGGGGGAAGGGGCAAATGGAGGAGAGCAGCCGGTAATACAAGGGAGGAGGCTCACTGAGGGCTGATACAGGTCAAGGGCATCTCCACTCACCTGGGATATGATATTCACAGCTATTTCTATCTTTTACTTTGCTTCATTAAAGGGAAGCTGTGGGGTCTCCTGTGCACCAGGACCATGAGCAGTTCTGTGTGTGTATGTGTATATATACAGTACAGACTAAATATTTGGACACACCTTCTCATTCAAAGAGTTTTCTGTATTTTCATGCTAGTCATTCCACTGAGCATTTTATCACTCCCCTGTGGATTTGATAACATGCTTTACATTGCATCGCTGTGTATTACACTTACACCTGGCGTCAGAGAAGCTCAATGCTATGTATCCCAGCTTCAGAGAGAATCACAGCGCATGATCGAAGATTTCCGCGTTTCCGGTCAACCCAGGTGTATAGTGTGCATCAACAGAAACACAGCGCACTCCAAGAAAGTGTGGTGAGCCTCTCACATGTTATCCCTCAGCTGCGCGTCACTGCACGGAGCCGACAGGAAGTGACGATGCTAGTGCACGTGACTCTGTCTGCCTCCGATGACGTGCGGGGACGGGAGCAGCCTTGCGTGCCCGCCCACTGAAAGATAATATCACGCCCTTCAGTGACGTCCTGCAAAGTAAGAGGGAGGGGTAGAACAGCCAGTAATGCTATAGAAGACACATCCCACTAGTAGCTCAGCCCGAGGGAGACGCCCAGATGTCGCCAGGCCAGTATTTTTACAAAGTGTATATTTCGGTTTACAATTATCAATATTCTTAACAAAAGTATAGGTGGAACGGTCTAGGTAGGGTGCAGGGACATGTATTAACTGCTTATAGTCGTCATCTGAGGTGGTTGGTTCCCTTTAATAGATGCGGGGTTCTGAGGGTAAACCCCCCTGGCGGAGGGGTGTAGCATGATCCATTATAGTGCGCAGAAGATGACTGACCCTCCATGCCCACCAACTAAACTGGTTACACCCACTAGTAAGCTTTACTTTGCCCCCCCTTTACCCGCTAGGAGGTCTTACCCCAAGACCCCCACTTCTATTATAATCAGCTCAACGACCGAGTGGACTTTACATTTTCAACACTTGTTCGGTTCGCAGAAGAAACCACTGATCCACGCCCATTGGTACCAAACACGCCTACCAGTCCACCGGCTGACTTCTGACTGTTCGGTCTGCAATTATGTCTAGTTTTCACATATGCAGCCACAACTGCTCGTGGTTCTGGGTGCACAAGGGACCTGAAAGGTTCCCTTTAAAGGGGTATTCTCATCTCTAAGATCCCATCCCAATAAGTAGTAGGTGTAAAAATATGTGCAGGACATTGCATGGTTACAACCACTAGCAACTAACTGTTACTATGAGTGGTCGTAACCATGGATACCTAAGTTGCAATGACCTGCACATGAGGTAAGTGACAGCTAATCAGGAGAACTATACTACATTTCTAATGGGAGGGATTTACTAATATTATTACACCTATTACATGTCTGAATGGGACCCTGGAGAAGGGGATACCCCTTTTAAGGTTTTTATTATTTTTGTGGGCTGGGGAAAGAGGGGTATGGTTGGGGGAGGAGAAGGTTTCTTGGAAGAAGAAAGAAGGTTTGGGTGGGGAAGGGGATGTTAGTGGAGAAACAAGTCATATTTTGATGCAGTTTCACTTTCTTCAGACAAATGATCAATTTTCAGCTTTCTAGCGCTGAAAAGAACTGATCTGTGCACAGTATCAGATCTGCATGAAACGGGACTGGGCTATTAATGTACCAGATTAATAATCAGAAATAGATGATTTTTAGGAACAAAACATAAAAAAAAAAATATTTAAGAGGAAATGTCTGACCCTCGTTTAGGGTGGGCTGCATCTAATGCACGGCGCGCATGATAAATCTGGGCACTCTGTAGCAACTCCAGGTCCTAATTTACGCTATTACACATCATCAGGAAACATAGATCTTTTCTAAGACTATATGGGAAAAAGTCCAGCTCAACATATATGTTCATGCAAACAGATATCTCCTTGCAGTGCATGGATGAAGAAAGACGGTTTTAGGCCAAGTCCATATGTATTAAAGGAATCCAGCAGCTCGCCACGTTATGATAAAACATGTAAGTTTATTCAAACATGATTAAAATTGCATGTATTCACATGTTTCAACTGCTGCCTGGTCTTAGTCATAATGACTAAAACCGGGGGGCGGTTGAAACGTGAATACATACAGTGTTAAAATGTGTAAGTTTTACATGATTATCATATTATGGCGAGCTGCTGGATTCCTTTAGTACGTATAGATCTTTTTAAAGTATACTCTCCTATGAAAAAGCAGGGAGACAACCAATATGGCTGCAATTTCTGTTCTGAGGGCCAGATGAAAAAAATCTTAATCACCTTTTTTTGTGGTCATTTCAGGAAAAGACAAAATTATATTTGTAACCAAAGAAGATCATGAGACTCCAAGTAGCGCGGAGCTCATCCCCGATGACCCCAACGACCCTTATGAAGACCAAGGTTGGTGACAACTATATTTTTAATTTTGCAATAATTTAAAGGGGATCCCCAGCTCTTCTTTTCCACGTTAGCAGGGGAGATGATGTGCTGATAGCGTTGCATCCTCAGCAGGGCTGTGGAGTCTGAAAACCAAACCTCCAACTCCTCAGTTTTCCTGAATCCGACTCCAACTCCCTCATACACAGCTCGTGTTTAAGTGATAAATTTATTGTAATCCAGAGAAGAGGTATGTGACCTGGCGATGAAGAATTTGCTGTACTTTCAGAGGTCTAAAGCCCGGGTTACATGCTTCAATGTCTCAGCGATCCGACTTGACCTGGATCGCTAGAACGACGTTCAATGATCACTAGTGAGGTGTCACACATACAGATATCGAGAACGGCGCAGCAACGACTCGGCGACAAGCGAACGATATTAGCAGTCGTTTGGATGCCTATGTTCCTCAGTTCTGAATAGGCGAAGTCGTAAATTACATCGTTAACAATATTGTAGCGTATAACGGGCCCTTTATTTGTGTAAAACTTCCATTTCATTGAAAAATAGTTAAATTTATAAAAGCACAGTTGCATGCAGCCAGGTCAAGCTAGTCTAGAGCTCTAGACGTCCATAAGTTTGACTTGACTGCATGCAACTGTGCTTTTATAAATGTAACTGTTTTTCAATGAAATGGAAGTTTTATACAAATAAGACCTATGAAGGTGCAACTGATTCTTCATCGCCGGGTGACATACCTCTTGTCTGGATTTCATTACTGCGGCTGCCGAGCCGTGTCCTTGGCTGACAGACAGATCCCAGGTATGAGAGGAGGACGGTGAGCTGACTAAAAAATTTATATTTTCTTGTTATAAATTTATTGTAGTACAATGTGAACATCAGGCTTTTAATAATTATTATGATAAGATAATAAAGCTATATAGATAGATTGTGATGAATATTGGTAAGGAATATTGCCATATTCCCCATATTCCATCCCTCCCAGAAAGCAATTGACAAGGCACATCTCACTCACAAAGAGATAAGCCCCAATCCTTGGAAGGCAGAGTAATTAGCACCTAGCTGCCAGCCAACAAGGCCACACAAAAAGAGCCATCCTCCCCTTTGATATGCAATCAGGTAGGTGTATGGGGCTTCCTCAGAACTGGGGTTTTGCCAAAAGGTGACACGTCCAATATAAGTCTCTTTCTTCCCAGCAGACTGAACGGAGCCGTGACTATAACATTAATATCTCATAAGCCGTCCACCCTGTGATGCTATTGAATATAAAAATGAACTCTACATATCTAGACGGTGACAAGGCTGGTATTGACATGAATGTAGGATGACTGTAAGCCATCTAAACAGGATATTGGCTACTAGGCTGCTACCAGAGTAGCCATGTTTCATATCCAGACGAAGATAACATCATAACTAAAAATATGAAGGTATTGTCTTCCGTCTGCGATGCCCATGGACACGGCTAGGTCAGCTTATGGAATCTGGGTGTCCATATCTCCCCTCAGAGGGGTGGGAATTGTGAGACATCCCAGAGGTGCGAGATGGGTGGAGACAGGGGTCAGCCCATAGTGCATAAAAATCCTCTGCCCCATCTCCACCTGGTATTTCTTCTGAATGGGCATTTTCCCACCAAGGCCAGAGATTACCCAAGGAACAGATTGGTGCCATGCCGCCCTTGTGGTGCCATCAGCACTAAGGTAACTGCTCACATGTGTGTGTAATTCTGTGTATTCCATTCCTCCTTTTATTGGCATATCTGACTGTAATATTTGTAACATCTGAATAATAACTGTAAATATTAATATCTAGTGTACCATTAGGGTGATTAAATATATAAATTTAATCTTGAGTTGCTCTTTTTATCTTGATCATGATTCCCACGTCCGTGTGCTCATATAACGCTACCTGGGTTGGTTTCTGACCCAATATAAGCCCGACCACGGACCGGACTTATATTAAACGAGAAGCTGGTGGAAGCATTTGTGCTTGGGGTTATTCAGGGCCTCTGGCAGTGACGGGGTGGAGGAGATTATATGTGCTTCTAGCTGCAGGCTAGAAGACATATACCACACTCACTGAGAGGTGCCTTGATAAACCAGCACAGGCAGGGCAGCTGCGGCCCTTCTTTATCTTCAGGCAGTTCTCTGACTGACCTGGGTTTAACAGGAGGCGCTGTGGAGCTGCCAGGTTCAGTGGTCGCGATTTCACCACATAGATCATAATAATATTTTGCACATTCTGCATTGAATTACTGTACCCAATTCATTATATATTTTTGGACTCGGTCCATTTTATACCGACTTCACAGCCATGATCCTCAGGCAGGGGTGGACGTACCATTGGTGCAATCTGTCCAGCCGCACAGGGGCCCAAGAGGTAAGGGAGCCCATTTCTGCCTCCAAAGGAGGTGCAATTTTGCATTTTTAAGAGCTCATGGCCTACAAAGGGCCAATATATTATTCTTGCACACGGGTGCTTTTCTTTCTGTGTCCACCAGTCTCCTCGGGTATCAGCCAGGGTTCATGCACTTATTGTATTCCGATGAACAGGACAGTTGTGCAATACCAGACAGTCTTGCATGAATCCTGGCAGGTAACTTGAAGATGCAATGTTATCAGCAGATCTTCCCCCACTAATGCGGATAAGAAAAGGACTAGAGCACATATTTAATCATCGCAAAATGAAATTTAAAAACTTTCAATATTGTTTGGTTTTCAGTTCCTCACTATTTCTGCTTGCTGTAAGTGAATGGAACAGTATTTGCATCTAGAGGCTGAAAATCATCTTACTGCTGAGGGTTTGTTACAATTACACTTAACCTAAACTATCCACTGAGCTAAATGTAACTATCCCCTGAGCTAAATGTATCAGCAGGACAATTTTCTTCCAGTACTGACAAGTTTGTGACATTGTATCAGTGGTCTGGAGGCTTTTTAGTTAAGGCCCCCTTCACATCATTGTTTTTTTCCTGTCCGTGGAGATCCTGTTCTTTGCAGGACCACACGGGTGCCATTTCTGTGTCTGGATCCGTGATTTGAGGGATCCGAACACAGAAAGAGCCGAGCCAGACAAGTGGTGTCGGCGTTGTTACTTTTACTTTAGCAGTGGATCTACATACACTGCTAAAGTGAAATTAAAGTAAGGAATGGTTAAAAAAAAAAAAAAAAAATGCTCATCTCTCCACTGAGTGTCCCACGATATGCAGCGTCCACCTCCGATGGCTGCAAGGACCTTAATAAGCTGATCGGGGAGGGGTCGGCAATCCAGTCACTGATGTGTAACATGACCGAATCAACTGAGCGGCTTAAATCCCTGCTCGCTGATTGGTTTTGGCGAGTGATTTAAACCGCTCAGCTGATGTCATGTGACACATCTGCTGATTGGGTTGCCCCGCCCTGTCAGCTGATTAAGATCCTTGCAGCCATCGGAGGTGAATGCTGCACATTGCGGGACACTCGACGGAGAGGTGAGCATTTTTTTTTTTTTTTAACACATTGCTCTATTTAATTTTACTTTGGCAGTGTATGTAGATACACTGCTAAAGGGAAATTACACTGAACAGAGCAGTGATTTGTGTACTGAGCATGCTCGGTGCACTTAAATCGGATCCTTGAAACAATCCTGTTTTTTCCTAGATCCGACTCCATAGGCCCCCATGTTATTTGAATCAGACAGCTTCAGATCTGATGCTGTCCGATTGTATCCGCTGCGCCCAAAATTGGAGCAGCCTCCTATTTTGGGGACGTGAAAAAAGCTTAGTCAGATCCCTGCACACACAGATGGCCATTAAGGAACAATCCATGCCCATCCGTTCGTAGCCCATAGGATAGCCACGGATCCCCAGAAATCGTGATGTGACCTTACACAGAATTCTCAAGACTGGGTACAATAACTTATGCTGGGTCTGTATGGGATTTCCAACCTCTTTAGGTTCAGATTTCCTCCCCACAACAATTAAACAAGGTGTAGAATTCAATCACAGAGTCTTATGGTGGGTTTACACGCTAGGATATCCTGAAAGATATTCTTGAAACGTCACAGATTTATGATCGTTGAAAAGATATCGTTCGGGCATCGTTGCGTGTAAACGAACGATATAGGATGAAAAGATCGTTCATCCTAGATTTGAGATCCGGACCACAAATCTATCGCTCGTCGTCCAATTAACGCCGCTTCAGGAAGCCGCATCGTTCAGTGTGACACCATGATGAACGATATAGTTCAAAAATCTCCTATTCCTGCCGCTTTATTACATCGCTCAGTCCTTCCTCTCCTATTTAACAGTTGCGCCGCCGCATAGGATATCGTAAACGATATCCTTGTGTGTGACAGCGCACTAACGATGTCTGAACGATCATGGTCGTGTGATCGTTCCAAGAATATAGTTTATGATATCCTAGGGTGTAAACCCATCATTAGACCTGTGGATGACTTTAGAGGAGACTTTGTTGCGTTAATAAATGCAAATATTGTGAATGAACAATAGGGTCTTACTCAGCATAAAAATAAATATTGTGTGAAAAAGACGTTCACCTCGTGGAGTTACGTGACAGAACCAGTAGTAAAAGCAACACGTAGCTGCCGCACAGTGCACAAGCCCTAAGGCAGAGAGCCGTATATAGGAACCAGATGAAATGTGGATCAATCTGCGCTGCTGTAGGTGGATGAAGAAACTCCAAAATGAAGTGTAGTAGATAACAGGTGCTTTATTCATGTGTTTTGAAGTGAAACCCCAGTTCTTCTCTTGGTGCCTTTCCTGAAGAAGTGGGATTTCACTTTAAAAATGTCTTTATTAAAATATTAAACACCTTGCACCAGGTCTGTTTTGGAGTTTAGTTGGGAGCTACCCAGCAAAGGATTAGATAGATTATTGGCTTTATTTCTTGGCAAGAGAGAGGCTGCGTCATGTTTTAACTACTTGTGGAGTTGTGCTCACCTGGTCCACCCTCTCAAGGTAAGCACTCCTAATTTATGTGGACCACCTTTGTTAGGGTAGAGGGACACTTATACAAGCTGCAGGGCTAGAGTACACAGGGTCTGAACTGCACATCTGAGCACCCACAATACTTGGCAAAGTACCAAGCGTACCCAAGCACCCCGATGCTCTATAGGGTATCGAGCAATAGTTAGCTCACTCATCAATAGTTTGATACATTGGTAAAACCATAGGTGGAAGCTTTTAAACCTGACTTTACCATAGCCCAAATATTAAAGTTTCCATTGTATTGTGAGTAGTGGGGTTTGAGTCAGAGGCTTCTGCCAGGCTGTGCCCTCAGTTATCCATTTGGCTATTATCAGATGACGGATTCGTTCTGCCCCCATTTTAATGAAGGATTGTAACTTGCAGCTGTGACACAACATTTATTGTTGTCATTGTGACTCAGGGCTTTTGTGAAGAAGTGCACTAGTGTTCCCTTGCACCTAGATGCAGTTCTGTCTCTGGCCACGAGGGGGCAGCAGTAAGTCACTGACACTTTCACATTATCCTTTGGGGGAGTTGTGTATCACTGCATCACATAGTTCCCCCCTCAACAGACTTGGCACCGGTGATCGGCTTAAAATGACTCGTTGGATGTTTTTGTCTCCAGACTGAGCAAAAATAATAGAGAAAAAAATGAAAATCATAATTTTTTTTATGCCTTAAAGAGTTAAGTTGAAAATGGATCCTGATCCAAAAACCAGATTATCCCATGTGCAGAGTCAGCGGAAGTCTCTGAGCATGTCCTGGTACGGGAAGCACGTACCCTCGGATTATCTGTACATGTCCAAAAAAGGGGGCAGGGGACGGAGAACGATGAGGACGGATTCTGAATCAGAGCGGCCGCTTTCACACCTTAAGACAGGCAAGTCAAACTCTGACCCTCCAACTATTGTAAAACTACAGCTCCCATCTGGTCTGCACAGCTGACATCTATCTGGGCATGCTGGGAGTTGTAGTTCTAAAACAGCTGGAGGGCCTGGGCTTGACTCGTGTGCCTTAAGACTTGGGTTTCAGGCTTGGTTCACAGGTCAAAGGGTGACATTAGACTAATCTTGTACTGCCCCGTCAGGCATTGTTTGCTGGCCATAAATTAGCATGCACGTATTATTGATTGCTTGGACTCATAGAGTCTCGAGGACTGGAGATTAGTGACCGAATTCTGGACATACAGGCTTTGGTGTAGGATGCTGGCATTATAGAGGTGGGAGCCTGGTTATACCAGCTGGCAGGTGCTTGGGCTGCAAATTAGTGCACCCACAAGCTTTACTTATTTGTGGCCGCATCCACTTTCAAAGCTAAAATCTAGGCCATTTTGTAGTTACTGTATCCTTTTATTTTTTTTTTCCCCTCCGGTTACGTCAGCAGACACAATCCATTGTCTCAGGGTCTCGCCGCTGAGGGTGAGGTCGGGTTTTGCAGGGTTAATGCCATCCATCATTGGCTGATTGCTCCTGAAAGGACTGGTGTAGCAGGCGGGCTGCAGCTGGCAGCGAGACATGAATAGTCGGATTCATCCTGCCTGTCACTCGTATTAAAGGGAGGGGGGGGTCTGCCGTGTGGGAGATATTGTCCAAAGCTGCCACCGACCTCGAAAAGATTGAAAACATGGCTTGGCATTACAGAGAGCTTTGTGTGTGTGTGTACAGTGCATTATGTCACTAGCAACTCTAACCGCGGTCAGCGGTAATGACTACAGGGCACCGCAGCTGCCAGGATGGATAACGTGGGCAGGACGGTGCCCTGACTGGTGAACACCACTGTGTGTCTGTGCCCAGGCCGACTATTATCCTCCAGATGCGCAGCTTATAATGACACAATAATTGTGTGGTAGGTTAAAGGAATACTGCTATCATAGAGTGACTGTATATTGCTGTTATATGCTCGTTTATGGTCTTATGGATCATTTTATTTAATGGGAACAACTCAACTACTGCTGCTGTATCTTTTGTGCTCAGGATTGTGGGGGTCCCAAAGGTCAGACACCCACTGACCATGAATTAAGGGCATATTCTATCACTTTACACAATATTAAATACTTTTTTTGTGGGGATACGTTCTTGAATCTTCCTCTGGCAGAAGTGTATGTATGTCGGTAGGTGGGGAGGAGGGAGATGCAGCTGCAGTTTCTCTTTGGGTACCTTTATACGCCGCGACCGCTGGAGACATTTTTGATGCCGATATGTCGCCCTGGAATTATCGCCGTCAAATTGCCTCCCAATTACGCAGTGTAATTGGGGAATTTGGCAGCGATATGCCGCTCGTCACGGTCGCCTGATTTCAGGGCACTGCTCTGAAATCAGGCGACCATGACGAGGCGACATATTGCCTTCAAAAATGTCTCCCGCGGTTGCGGCGTATAAAGGTACCCTTTGAGTTTGTGAGAGGGGATGCGGAGTAATGAGGAAAGATTTGATTGGACATCACAAAAAAGGACCCGTCACTGAGCAGGTGCAGAGAGAGCATGTGCAGTTACAACAACCAACAAAGGTGTAGAAGTGACCCCCAAATCTGCAGAGTCAGCCTATGTTACAATTAGGGGGAACGATAGGGGGTTGGTTGTGATGTGATACCACCTCTGAATTAATTTTGTCTTTTTTTTTTTTTTGTTTTTTTGATTCAGGTTTGATTCTCCCCAATGGAGACATTAACTGGAATTGTCCTTGCCTGGGGGGAATGGCCAGCGGACCCTGCGGGGAACAATTCAAAGCGGCTTTCTCCTGCTTCCACTACAGCGAAGAGGAGGTGAAGGGCTCGGACTGTCTGGACCAATTTCGAGGGATGCAGGAGTGTATGCAGAAATACCCCGACCTCTACCCCCAAGAGGACGAGGATGAGGACAACAAAGCCAAGCAAAGCTCAGAGGCGGCACCGACAGAGGCCTCCCCTGTGCCGGTGGAGGAGTCGTCCAGTTAATGGAAAGGAAGGGGGCGTTTCCTCCCACTGTTGTATGGACCATGAGCTGTCCCTTCACCATCTTATGAAGGGCCCCACTGGAGCATGATACAGCTGGAGATCACTGAAGTAAAGAAGATTACGTTTAATTTAATTATTGCAATATCTGATTCTGGGAAAGCTGGGTCCTTACAGCTGTCAGAGCAGGCAAGTAGTTGTATTAGTGGCCACTCAGCTTTTCCAGATCCGGATAGAAATATTTGAGTGGGCCGATCTGGGGCTTTCTTGTCTTGTGACTCTGGTTTGCTCCTCACTGTCTCTTGGGTACGGACATAATGGAGAACTGTGGAGGAGCAGACAGCACCCACCTGTGCCTCAATCCTGACCCCACCGCTGCCGCCTCTCCTGAATGCACTGAGTACACCAGGCTTCATATCTGTGGATCACACTGAGTGTTCGTACTTGAACATATTAAATCTCTTTTTACCTTGTTCCAAGATTTCTTGCTGATTTTTTTTTTTCTCTTCACATTTTGTATATTTTTTTGCAGCAGACTCCAGCATTGGAAAACTACAACACCCAGCATGTCCTCACAGCCTACGACTATTGTGACATGCTGGGAGTTGTTGTTTTGCAGCCACTGTAGAACCATAGGGTAGTTACCATTGCTATGACTCAGATGGTGAAAAACTATTGACAATTTCTGTGGTCATGTCTGGTGTTGTCAGGTCGTGGAGGCCGATAATTGGCCAGGTCCGACGAGTGTAATAATATTTGTAACTTTAAAATCTACATTGTGTTCCAATTATTCATCATTTTACACTTTTGCATGCTGTCAGTGAGTGAGAACATTCTTGTCCCACAGCTGAGGGTTTGTTACAATTGTATCTTCCCCTGTAAGGTCAACCACATCAGCAGCTGAAATGTCTCTCCTGTCTTAATTGTTTTACATTTATTGTATTAACTGTGTCTTGGCTGTGAAGCAGAATTGGGAATACAGCTCTGAAGATGAACTGTACATAACATAAGATGTAATTCATGATGTTACAAGATGTTTACAGAGTTGAACATTTTATGTAGATTTAATCTGCCATGTTAGTATAATCCAGTAACATTGTATGATGGGGATTGTAGTGCTGTTGGAGTCTCCCAGATTGTACCACACATAGTAGGATTAGATACAGCATCTCAGTAGATGGTACCACTCATAGTATTAGATACAGCTCAGCCGATGGTAAGATTAGATACTGTCTTCTGAGATGCTTCATCACACTTGGCAGGATTAGATATGCAGCTCAGCAGACCTAGGATTAGATACTGTCTTCTCAGATGCAGCATCATACTTGGTAGGATTATATATACAGCTCAGTAGACGGTATCACACATGGTGGGAATAGATACAGCATCTCAACTGAGAGTAAATCACATAGGATTAGATACTGGTTTCTGAGATGCAGCATCGCCCTTGTTAGGATTAGATGCACAGATCAGCATATAGTACTAGGTACACAGCTTAACAGACAGAATCACACATTAGGGTTGGATACTTTCTGCTCAGATGATCATCACACATGATAGGATTAGATACATCGTCTGAGCAGCTCACAGTCCCAGCAGCTGATTTGGGTCTAATGACTTGTTCATCATTCGCCTTCAGTCAGAAATATTTAAATAACTTTAATTTACAGTTAAGTACAAAAGAAGCGATTTCTAGCCGTGCTCCGCCGATCCCAGCATTGGGTGCTCAAATAAAACCTTAAGCCTATTTATAATTTACAGGAGGAGTAACCTGAGCACAGATCCTACCGGCGAGAGCCATAATACATCAGATATAGTGAGGGGAACCGCGAGGGATCTGGCAATAGAGTGAGGGATCACGAGGGATGTGGTAAGTCGATCGGCTGGATAGTGCCAGGACCCCACTAATCAAAGCAGGCTACAGACAGTCGTGAATACTGCTCTGTTCAGCAGAATGCATCTATTGTTCCCTGTTATCAGCCGCTTCAGATTGGGCAGAGGCCAATTGTAATGTTCGGGAGACGACCATCCCAATGCCGAGATGCTCCAGAGATTTACATCCATATGTGACTGATCTCAGCTGCTCTGGTAGAAGACTTCTGCTACTTTATAATATCTATTAGGAACCACGTCGGTCTTTAGTTGCCTGCTGGTCTCTGTCCCATTATACAGTCTCCGGTCCATGATCTCTTTCTCCAGCGATCTCCCTGGTAATAGAAGGTTTATCCACAGTTATCACGTGGGTCACAAGCAGCCGATCACAGCCCTGGAGCCGTCCTGGGATCGTTTATCCGGAGAAGGAAGCTCGGCCTAGGAGGGAGAGCTACACTACTGCCAGACAGAAGAAAGAGGAGCAAGTCCTCTGAGATCTATTTACATCTGGAGCGGATGAAGTCAATGACCTGCTTGGCCCAGACGGCCTTCCAGGGCTTCACCAGACTGTTCATGTTGACGAGCAGCTTGTTATTCCGGGTGTCCTCCGGTCCGGCAATTAGGTAGTCAACACCTGAAAGATGCAATGTATCAGTTTTCCTTACTTTCAAAATAAATGAATAGAATCACTAAGTTTACATTCAAAACTCTGCATAGATGTCACACGTCTCACAGCAGATGGTTCGTCACATTTGTATGTAGTGTAAGTAATTTATAACCTGAGACTGTGGATTCTGATGGTTGTTTCCTTTTGGGGACTGCAAGACATCTGGACGGCAGATAAAGATATTTTTCCTTTTTATTGCATACATTAAGCAAAAACTAAGATTGTGTAATTCAGGTTCAATATAAATTTGGAATTTCTGGGATTGTCCCTTTCACATAAAAGCTGCTCAGCCACATCTGTGGTGGTCAGATCTGACCTTTAGAATGACGTGTTTCTATTATACTTTTCCTCTGATTGTTCCACTCCTGGTTTTGGCTTGTAAAATACTGACGACTCAACGTGTGACTGTGGCCTAATAGAAACACGACACTACTTCAGTATTTTTCATCCACTCCTGGCTTTGGCTACAAATACTGATGTGAAACACTGACCAAAATGTGAACGTAGACTAAAAGTGAAGTAGCGTCCATCAGATCCCATAGTTAATTCTGCAGGTCTATATGTAAAAATGAAAGATGCAATCAGCTTGGTTACTATAGGAAAAAATATTTTTTTTAATAGTTTTGATAATTAATATATTCATGAATACAGTAATATTTAAGGGAGATTCTGTGTCGGGCAATTCCTTCTTTTAGAAGTCCTCACTAAATATAGGGCAATCCCCAGCCATCAGATGAGATTGGGAAAGATACCCAGCAACAAGTGATTCATCTCCCTGTGGCGCCACCAAAGGGAAAATGAGGCATTGCATGTCCCAATGAGCTATGAGGCGGTGTTCACACAGGGGCGTTTTGCTGCAGCAAAACCTGTACAGGCTTCTAGCATCTCTAGATTTCTTGGCAGGAGATTTGCTGCGTTTTTTCCCTGTATTTTCTGATCATCATAATGGGAGACCCAGACAATGGGGTTTAGGCAGTCTGCCCTCCGGAGGCCACACTAGGTACTACAAGTTTTTTGTAGTCTCCGCCCCTCCGCCTATAAACCCCCACTGCAGGAGCAGATCCCCAGTCTTACTTCAGTGTGCTCGGAGATCACACCTCTGACTTGCACATCACAGAAGATTTTCTTAGGGATTTAGTGATGCAGCATGAAGAAAAGTGGATCCCTGAGGGATCCCCGGCATACTCCCTGTCCACCTTTGGGTGCATACAGGTCGAGGTACCTTGGTCCGTGGCCCTCGGGCCTGGACGCGGACTTTATTGTCTGGCCTGGTACTATGCCGTGCTCCCCCACTACTCACTTCTGAAGTGCTCTGGTGAGGTGGGAGCCCGGGAGCCTTGCACAGCTCCGCTCCGGTCTGCGGCCTCTCCATGGAAGCTTAACATGCGGTCCGGAGCCTGGACCCCCCGTCCGCTGCCCGCTGGACCGGTACCGGACGTGGACCCTTTGGTTACAGGTACTCTGTATCGCCTTATGTGGGCCTGGGGGGACGTGGTGTCTGTCCATGTCTTTAGAACCTCTGTTTTTCCCTCGGGACATGCGGTTCTGGGGGGGGCCCTGGGTGAGGGGCACCCTTATTGTCACCCCAATTGCGGGTGTTTGCACAGTGTGTGTGTGGACGGCCGCCATTACAGAAGTTTTCTGGCGCCTTTTTCTCACTGTGTGCGGCTCCTGAGGGAGAGGAGAGACGTCCCCCTCTGGCCGGTGACGTCATGCTCCTCCCGGCCTATGTGTGCACTGTCTCCCCGGGCTTCTGCTTAGCCGCGCCCACTCATTGGTGACGCGTCGGCCTTTTTTCTCCTCATTCCTGCACAGGGATTTGAAGCGTGCACATCGCGCTCCAGGGAGAAGCTGCAGTTTGCCCGCGGGGGTCACACGCGTGCCACTCAGAGCCGCCGCTATCCTGGTCGGTAAGCCGCCGGGTATCCGGTGTTAACCCCTTCCTGCCCCTTGCGGTCCCAGTATGGCTACAGCTGGGAAGAAGGGTGCCGCCACGAGGTCCAAGGCCTGCAAAAGGTGCATGGGACAGTGGCTGAGGATGGCCTCTACACAGCTTGCGGTCTCACTGGGCCTAGCTCCAGTGTTTCTGGCTCAGAGGCTGCAGCACCGCTACTCTCCCCTGAGGTTCAGGTGGAGGCAGGGCCATGGGATGTACAGAGGTCCTTTATTGACACTGTAGTGTCCAGAATGTCTTCCATGTCACAATCATTGGAGGCTATACTGAGGAGGCTGTCTGATTCAGCCCCCCATACAGGGTCCCTAGGGGTTAACCCCAGGCTGGGAGAGAGATCTCATAAGAGACCCCGCTGGGAGGATCCCCCCGTGGTTGGTGACCATCATTCCTCTGATGAGGAACATCCATCTGATGGAGACCCTGGCCCTGAGCCCCGGCCCCACAAAGCCCCTTCAGAGGGTCCAGGGGACGGTGTGGAGGTTTTTGGTTTCCTCCATTATTGAGACCCTGCGGTCATCCCCCGGCTGCGGTGGTGGATAGACCGCAGAAGGAATCTTTCCAGTAGCTGCCACCCTTGGGTCAGTCACGTGGTCTGTTCACTGACCATTCCAATTTTTGGAGAGTGGTCAGGACGCCCAGGGAGCATTCTGAGTGACGTTTTCATTAGGAAGACTAAGGATTCACGTTATCTTTTTCCTAAGGAGGTTCTGGATACATGGTCGCGCTCCCCTAGGGTGGAGGCTTCCTTGACCAGAGTTACCGCTCATTATCTTTTTTCGGCAGAGGATATTTCCTCTCTGAAGGATCCTATTGACAAGCAATGCGAGTCGTATGCTAAGTCTATATATGAGGCTGTGGGTTCTTCTTTTACCCCAAGCTTTTCTATGGTTTGGACGTTGCAGGCCATTACTGCATGTCTGTAGGAGGTCACCGATATCCCGGGGTCTGACCCGGAGGTGACAGCTCTTACCAACAAGGCTAAGGCCTATGCTGAATACGCCAGATCGGCTGTCTTTGAAACAGCTAATCGGAATGCCGTAACCTCTGCTAATGCCGTGGTTTTGCGCAGATTGCTGTGGATGCGCCTCTGGGACTCGGATAAGGTGTCCAAGAGGATTTTTGCAAGTCATGCCCTTTTCGGGCGATAGACTTTTTGGGGGCGAGCTGGATAAGCGAATTAAGGTGTTTACTGAGAAGAAGATCCCTCAGAACAGGCCTAAGCCGCGGGGGGCTCAGAAATGGAACCACAGACAGCGGTCCTTTCGTCCCAGCTCGCACTCTTCTACCTGGTCCGCGCCTTCGGACAAAGGAGGGAAAACCTCTGGTCACTGGCGTAACAGAATCGCCAAAAGAAGCCAGCGGGGGCCGCAGCTGCTGCCGGCCCCAAGACGCCCTCTGCATGACTCGCTCCCGACTCCTGCCATCCCGCCGGTCGGAGGATGCCTGGCCCTGTTTCAGGACGTATGGCTTCTTCATGTTCAAGCCGGTGGGTGAGAGACATTGTCTCTCGGGGCTACAGGATCGAGCTGACGTCTTTTCCTCCAAACAGTTTCTTTCTTTCCTCTCCGTCACCGGAAAAAGCTCAGGCTTTTCACCAAGTTCTGATTGGTCTTCGAAGGGACGGAGTTGTGCTCCCAGTTCCATCTGGGGAACGTTTCAGAAGGTTTTTGTTCAAACCTCTTCATTGTACCAAAGAAGGACGGTTCGTTTTCGCCCAGTGCTGGATCGGGAATGGTTCAACCAACATGGGCAAGTGCGAAAGTTTCGCTTGGAATCCCTGCGCTCAGTGATAGCAGCCAGGTCTCAGGGAGACTTCCTGGCATCCGTAGACAGGCCTCGGCCCCGCGGGCCTTCACGAAGGTGATAACGGCCATGGTGGCAACCCTGCATGCACAGGGTCATGCCGTGATACCTTACCTGGACGATCTGCTGATCAAGGCCCCGTCGAAGGAGCTTTGTCAGGGGAGCCTGGACGCGACCCTCAGGACTCTGGAGCAGTTTGGGTGGATCCTGAATCTCCCAAAATCCTCACTAGGGCCAACTCAGTCATTGACTTATCTGGGCATGGATTTTCACACAGCCCCGGCACTGGTGTTGCTACCCCAGAAGAAGCAGACCTCCATCCAGTCGGGTGTCCGAGCCCTTCTTCATTCCCCACGATCATCCCTGAGGGGATTAATGAAGCTAGTGGGGCACATGGTAGCGGCAATGGAAGCAGTGCTTTTTTGCGCAATTTCTTCTCCGCCCTTTGCAGCTGGAGATTCTCCACAAGTGGAACGAGAGGACATCATCTCTGGACAGAGTGGTGTCACTTTCTCACCAGACGAAGGAATCTCTTCATTGGTGGCTTCAGCCCCGTCACTTGGCACGGGGACGGTCTTTCCTGCAACCTTCGTGGTTGGTGGTGACCACGCATGCCAGCCTGACAGGCTGGGGTGCGGTGTTTTCTGGCACCACAGAGCTCAGGGTCTCTGGACGTTGTCAGAGTCCTCCCTACAAATCAATGTCCTGGAAATCAGAGCGATTTACCTGGCACTTCTGGCTTTCCACCGTTTTTCTGGCAGGGAAGCACATAAGAATTCAAACGGACAACGCGACGGCCGTCGCGTACGTCAACCATCAGGGCGAGACTCGAAGTGCCCAGGCCCTTGACGACGTCCACCGCATTCTGTCATGGGTGGTGGCCAACGATTCGTTTTTCTCAGCGGTCCGCACCCCAGGAGTGGACGATTGGGAGGCCGACTACCTAAGCCGGCAAGGCATGGACGCCGGAGAGTGGTCTCTACACCCGGACGTCTTCCAGTCCATCTGTCGTCGATGGGGAACTCCAGATGTGGATCTGATGGCCTCTCGGCTCAATCACCAAGTACCGCAGTTCATAGCGCGGTTGTGGGATCCTCAGACTTTGGGAGCAGACGCACTGGTCCAGGATTGGTCCAGGTTCAATCTTCCGTATGTGTTCCCGCCGTGGGCATTGATCCCCAGGGTCCTGCGCAAGATCAGGACGGAATGTCGCAGAGCCATTCTAGTGGCGCCGGATTGGCCCAGGAGGTCTTGGTATCCGGACCTGTGGCAGCTCGCAGACGGGGAGCCGTGGAGACTGCCAGAAAGACCGGATCTCCTGTCTCACGGTCCGTTCTTCCTTCTCAATTCCGCGGCCCTCAAGTTGACAGTGTGGCCCTTGAGTCCTGGCTCTTGACTTCCAGAGGATTTTCTTCCTCGGTTGTTTCCACTTTGACTAGGGCCAGAAGGCCTGCCTCGTTGATGATCTATCACGGGACTTGGAAAATTTTTCTTTTCCTGGTGCTCTTCAGTTGGGGAGAAGGCTTGGCCGTTCCGTCTCCCAACGTTGCTTTCCTTCCTTCACGCAGGTGTGGAGATGGGACTGTCTCTCAGTACTCTGAAGGGACAAGTGTCGGCACTGTCGGTGCTGTTTGACAAGCGTTTGGCTAAGCCACCGACGGTCCGTACGTTTTTCTGCAAGGAGTTAGCCGGGTGGTTCCGCCGTACAAACGTCCCCTGGATCCTTGGGACCTCAATGTGGTCCTGGCGGCTTTGCAGAAGCCTCCTTTTTTGAGCCTTTGAGGGATATTTCCCTAGTTCGCCTGTCCCAGAAAGTGTTTTTTTTGGTGGCCATTACATCGCTCAGGAGGATCTCGGAACGGGCAGCGCTCTCGTGCAAGTCCCCATTCCTGGTGGTTCATCAGGATAAGGTGGTGTTGCGCACGAGGCCCGAATTCTGGTCTAAGGTGGTGTCACCTTTCCATATTACTCAGGAGATTGTTCTTCCTTCTTTTTGCCCTAAAACCGATTCACCGGTTTGAGAAAGAGTTGCACACTCTGGACCTGGTGAGGGCTATCAGGAGTTATGGGTCCCGTACTGCATCTGTACGCACCTCGGACTCTCTGTTTTGTCCTTACGGCTGGTCGCTGTAAGGGTTCCCCGGCTTCCAAATCTTCTTTAGCTCGGTGGATCAAAGCTCCTATTCAGGAAGCGTACCGTTCTTCTGGTAGGCCTCTCCCGGGGGATTGAAGGCTCTCTCTACCAGGGCCGTTGGTGCCTCTTGGGCTCTGCGGCACAGGGCTTCGGCTCAACAAATTTGTCAGGCAGCTACTTGGGCTAGCCTCCATACGTTTACCAAACATTACATGGTACATGCCCATGCCTCTGCGGATGCGAGTTTGGGCAGGCGGGTCCTACAGGCGGCGGGGGCTCACCTTTGAGGTGCCCCGCACATCAAACGTCTCAAAGGAACTTTTTTCCCGCCCTGGGGTGTTGCTTTAGGACATCCCCATTGTCTGGGTCTCCCATTATGATGATCAGAAAAAAGAGAATTTTGTTTACTTACCGTAAATTCTTTTTTCTTGAATCATTAATGGGAGACCCAGCACCCACCCAGTTGTCCCGTTGGACATTTTGTTGTGTTTTTGAACCTGTTGGCTCAGGCTTCTTTGGCTTGCATTGTTCACGGCCATGCCTAGAGTTGTGGTGTGGGTTGCCTCCTCGCAGCTTATGAACTAAACTGGGGATCTGCTCCTGCAGTGGGGGTTTATAGGCGGAGGGGCGGAGACTACAAAAAACTTGTAGTACCTAGTGTGGCCTCCGGAGGGCAGACTGCCTAAACCCCATTGTCTGGGTCTCCCATTAATGATTCAAGAAAAAAGAATTTACGGTAAGTAAACAAAATTCTCTTTTTTTGCTGCATTTTCTGTGCGTTTTTGCTATTGACTGCAGCAAAAACGCAGTAAAGAATTGACATGCTTATCCTTGTGAAAACGCAGCAAAATCTGTGCAGGTTTCAGTTTCCGCAAAGCAACTGAACCAATGTGCGTGCACAGCTCTTCCCTAAAACACATAGCTGTTGCTGGAAATCAAAAACACAGGTTTAGATTATTATTATTATTTATTATTTTTTATTTATATAACGCCATTAGGTTCCATGGCGCTTTACATGAGGATGAGGGAGACAAGAACAAGTATAAAACTATGGTAAAAACAGCACAAAAATGAAGTAAACATGCACTGTGTGAGCATAGCCTAATGGTGGAAACACACTATGTGAGATGCATGCAGCATACGCGAACGAGTCTTGCATGACTCACCCAGGACGGCCGCTGGCTCTGTGGACAGGAGCGTGGAGCTCCATAGAACATCTGCAGCTGATGCGCTCATTGTCCAGAGAGCTGGCAGGCATGCCGGGTGAGTCATGCAAGACTCGTGCGAGTATTTTGCATGTTTCCACCCTAAGGCACAAGAGATGAAGCCCAGTGTTTCCAGCTTCGTCTGTCTTCTCACAAGCTAACAATTCTTTATTCCATAAATTGTATATACAGGACAATCTCTCACTATTTGACACTGGGATAACTCATTATAATTGGGCGTACGATGCTCATCGTCTGCCACCTCTGGTGCTCCGAGAGCCGCCATGTCCGAACTGCACATAAAGCTCAATGTATTCAGTTTAACTTGTGGAATGAGAAATTTGGACAAGAGACAGAAGCAACGGATCTTATGTCCCAAACAGGCCAGACCTGTCCTGAACAGAAAGGGCACTGTGTCCGTCAGCCATTTCTGGGAGAGAATGAAACGATGCCATTCACTGCACGGCTGCCAGTCTTGACCCTTTAAGTACTGGATGAGACTGTGGCACGACCCTGCGCCCACCACATTCTACACCATTTGTAACTTTTGGATGAGCTCATAGGAACCCCTGATCTTCATTGTCTTCTGCCTCATTTTGAGGATGGAAAACTTCCCCTTCTACCTGCAGATTTATCATTTTTAACTGATTAGATACAAAACTCTCCACCGAGTCATTTCTCAATATATGATTATATCAGTCAGAGCTATACTGGCACAAAGCTCCAAATCCTCCACATACACACTTACATTATACAGTATAAATGTATTGCCTGCAGCCGCCACTTGGGTGATTACACTCATTATGGGATCCACATACTTGTGTGTACATGGAGCTCCCCCTAGTAGTGGCTGCAGACAGGATCTTATCTGTATACAGGGAGCGCTCCCTAGTGGTGGCTGCAGACAGGATCTTATCTGTATACAAGGAACTCTCCCTAGTGATGGCTGCAGACAGAATCTTATCATGTATGTATACAGGGAGCTCCCCCTAATGGTGGCTGTAGACAGAATCTTATCATGTGTCTCTGGTGCCACCACTAGGGGAAGTTCCCTGTATACAGAGATACAGATCCTTTCTGCAGCCCAAACTAGGGGGAGCTCCCTTTATACAGAATCTTATCATGTATCTCTGTATACAGTGAGCTCCCTCTAGTGGTGTACTGCAGACAGAATTTTATTGTGTGTCTCTGTATACAGAGAGCTCCCCCTAGTGGTGGCTACAGACAGGTTCTTATCATGTATCTTTGTATACAGGTAGCTTCTTCTAGTAGTGACTGCAGACAGGATCTTATGTATCTCTGTATACAGGGAGCGCCCCTTAGTGGTGACTACAGACAGAATCCTATCATATATCTCTGTATACATTGAGCTCCCCTAGTGATGGATGTAGACAGGATCTTATGTATCTCTGTATACATTGAGCTACCCCCTAGTGGTGGCTGCAGACAGAATTGTATCATGTATCTTTGTATACAGGGAGCTCCCCCTAGTGGTGGCTGCAGACCAAATTGTATCATGTATCTCTGTATACAGAAAGCTCCCCCTAGTGGTGGCTGCAGACAGAATTGTATAATGTATCTCTGTATACAGGGAGCTTTCCCCAGTGGTGGCTGAATTTCAAATTTTTTTCTTTTCATATTTTTGTATGCTACCTGGGTTAAGGATGGGGCACGTGCAACCACGATTAGTCCATGATTCAGGATAGATGCTCCGGTTGTTCCTATTAATTTTCACTTTGCCAGATTTGAGGATTTTTCTTACTTTCACCACCACTTCTGCATGAGTTCCCTTATCATGTGCTGACAAAATCCTTGCCTTTATAACTGCCAAAGAAAACCAAAAATAAATTTTAATGATTTGAAAGTTACATGGCGTTTTCTACTCCACTCACATCCACAGCTGCATTGAGAATACTGCTGGTGGACGGTGAGCAGTGCATTGGGGGAGGTCAGATGACAGATTTACAGTAAGACCACCGCTATTAAAGGGAAACTGTCAGCAGGCTTTTGCTATGGTATGTAAGCTGAGGACAGCACGCTGCAAGTGTTAAAAACTAAAAGAAACAGCTTTTCAATTTTAGGGTCTGTGCAATTGTTTAAGAAAACTAAAGGGTTTATTACCCTGTGAATAACATTGCAGGACTAGAAAGTCACACCCATGGCAGTCCAATAAGCCCCTTGATGTGATTGACATCTCATAGTCAATATACAATCTTTATGGAGAACTTGGTGTGGATGGGGACAGCTCTCCCAGCTCTGCTACATGCTTAAAGGGAATCTGTCAGGTAAAAAATCCATATGTCACTGATATCATTTTCTAATTCCTTTCTCTAAGCGCTCTCTATTCATGTATTTCTATTATTTATACTCCCCTCCTATCTTGTGTAAACTTCAAAATAAAAGATTAATTCCATCTGTCAATCACAGTGAGCTCTCTGCTGCCCACTCCCCAATGAATGAATATTCATGCATCACTGCACTGCCCTGCCGTTCTCACTGATCTGTGTGTTGTGTGACTCATTCACTGCAGAAGAGAAGGGAGGGGGGAGGAGGTGTGTGCTCTTACTCTACTGGTGGGTTTACACGCTTCAATATTGTTGCGATATCGCAACTCAATGGCGCGGGTGCGCGCAATTAGTGCACGTTTCTCCCGCATCGCATTGGATGTTTACACGCTGCGATATCGGAATACAACGTCCGTGAGATGTCTACGCCCCCAACCCAGGAACGATCCTTTAACATGGGAGTGAATGGGTGACGTTTCAAATCGCACCGTAGTTGTGCGTTTACACAGCACGATCCGACTCCAATCTCCCTTCAATATCGGGGCATTGAATAGCACGCTCATTCAATCCCCGATATCGCATTGACATCGTTCCTGCATCGTATTGGACGTTCACACCATACAACGCAGGAACGATCTCGGGTCCAACGATCGAACCACGTGACTTTTCATTGAAATTGAACTACGATATCGCAACGTGTAAACCCGCCATTAGCTGCAGCTTTGAGCTCTTCATGTCATTGTGTGTCTCTGAGACATATGTGCAGTCTGAGATATTTCTATGTGATTATAAGAACATTTGATCATTTGCTCAGCAGATACACACATTACATGTTTGCAGGAAACCCAAAATGTCCATAATAGAAATCTTACAGATAGCACAGTACAGGACAAAACATCTCCCCCCTCCCCAGATCAGAGCAGAGAGGGGAGGGACAGAACACCAGCTTGGGTGGGCGTGGATATTTAAATAACACTCATACAGCAGCCGGACTATTCGGCTGTTAATATAATGGAGAGGACTAATGTACCAGCTCCCTGCAGGGTCTGAAAATGCTTATAACAAGGAAACTAGACATTGTGCAATAGTGATTTTACATGTTTTTAAAAGGTCTGTCCAGACACTATTAATGGGTAATATTAGTATCTTACTGAAAAATGACCCGACACAATCCCTTTAACCGTCAATGCTTTGATTGTGTCAGAACCTCTGCAGCCAGTCATCTATGTGATACATCGTTGGATTCAGGGTGTCTTTGCCTACATTATTTTGCTGTTAGATGAGCTAGCAAAAACATGCTGACAGAGTCCCTTTAAGGCACAAGTTGCAGTGTTTAGTGAAGAAAAGTAGCCTTCCAGAATTATGAGTGCAGCTCTGGGTGTGACTGGAGTAGAAGACAATATTGAGATGGTTACAAAGTGTTCAGATTCCTGGTGAATCAAATTTGACATTTTAATGTTCTCAGGTCAAAAATTTGGAGGATTTATCAAAGTACAAGATATTATTTTGCTATCGTTAGGATCTGGTGAAAGCGGTAATATCCGATCTCCCACTTACCATACGCATATTTCATCTGGCAGAAATCCGCTATGCTCCCCAGCATCCGCTCCTTGCACACACACTTCTCTGGAGGACGCACGTGACGAGCCAGGTGCATGAAAAAAAGAATTGTCAGCCAAATGGTTAACAGGGCCAGACTGAGCTGGGTGCAGGTGCGGAGGACTACAAGTAACAGCATGACTGGCAGCAGCGCTGTGAGAAGCAAATTACAACATCTAGAGGGTTCTATAGAAACTCACCATCTTTTAACCCCTTCATGACCTTGGAATTTGTCATTTTCGTTTTTTGCTCCCCTGCTTCCAAGAGCCATAACTTTTTTATTTTTCTGTCAATATAGACATATGACGGCTTGTTTTTTTGCGGGACGAGTTGCACTTTCATATGCAATGATTTATTTAACCATATTGTGTACAGGGAAATTGCAAAAAAATTGTAAATGCAGTGAAATTGCAAAAAAAAATGCAACAACAAATTTGTTTTTTGGATATTTTAGCTGCAATGTTCACTATATGGTAAAACCGACGTGACGGGGTGATGCCTCGGGTCGGTACGAGTTCGTAGACACCCAACATGTATACCTTTACTGGTAACTGGGTGGTGAAAAAAAATTCTTAAGTTTGGGGAAAAAAAACAGACTTTTTGCGCCATGTTCTGCGACCCGTAGCATTCTCATTTTTCGGGATCTGGGGCTGTGTGACGGCTTATTTTTTGCGTCTTAGGCTAACATTTCTAATGATACCATTTTTGGGGAGATCCGCAGTTTTGATCGCCCGTTATTGCATTTTATACCAATGTTGCGGCGACCAAAAAACTGGAATTTTGGCGTTTGGACCATTTTTTCCGTTACCGAGTTTAGGGCTCTCATTAACGAATTTAATATGTTGATAGATCGGGCGATTCTGAACACGGCGATACCAAACGTGTATTTTTTCTTTTTTAATACTTTTATTGTGATTGGGGGAAAAGGGGGGTGATTTGAACTTTTATATTTTTTTTTTACAGGTTTTTATAAACTTTATCTTTTTATTCATTCTTATTTTTACACTGCCTCTTTAAGAGGCACCCTGCTGCACAGGCTGATCGCTTCTGGGAGATACAGATGAGCTGCAGCTCAGCAATATCTCCCAGAATTGCGGATAATAATAATAATAATAAAACTTTATTTGTATAGCGCCAACATATTCCGCAGCGCTTTACAGTACAACGGTACATAAGAAAAATATACGGTACAGAAACGTAATGCAGAACAGTAGTTGCATACCAAAAACATAGAATCAACTTAGGAAATACAATAAGAAAGGCAGAAAATGAAGGTGACCCTGCTCGAAGGAGCTTACAATCTAAGACGGGATGGGAACACAAAGTACAGGGGCTTATAACAATGAATATCTTACGTCTAAGTGACTACTGTTAGGGAGAAGGATAGGCCGCCCTGAAGAGGTGTGTTTTTAGGGAGCGTCTGAAGCTATGCAAGTTGTGGATGGTCCTAATTTCTTGGGGTAGAGCATTCCAGAGTTTTGGTGCAGCTCGAGAGAAGTCTTGAAGTCGGGAATGGGAGGTTCGGATTAATGCCGATGTTAGTCTGAGGTCGTGTTCAGAGCGAAGGGGACGGGTGGGGTGGTAGACAGAGATGAGGGTGGAGAGGTAAGGAGGTGTCGCACCATGAATAGCTTTGTGGGTGACAACGAGCAATTTGAATTGGATTCTATAGTGTACGGGCAGCCAATGTAGTGACTGGCACAGAGCAGAAACATCTGAGTAACGGTTTGCTAGATAGGTGATCCTGGCTGCTGCATTGAGGATAGACTGGAGAGGGGAAAGCTTACTGTGGGGGAGGCCAGCTAATAAAGAATTACAGTAGTCAAGGCGGGAATGAATCAGGGCCACGGTGAGGGTTTTAGTTGTTCCCGTGGTGAGGAAAGGGCGAATTCTGGAGATATTTTTCAGGTGCAAGCGACAGGAGCGGGTGAGAGATTGTATGTATGGGGTGAAGGAGAGATCAGTGTCCATCAAAACACCGAGACAGCGAGCCTGCTGACTGGGCGTTATCGTGGTGCCGCACACCGAGAGAGAGATGTCAGATTTAGGGAGGTTGGCAGAGGGTGGGAGCAGAAGAAGTTCAGTTTTGGAAAGGTTGAGTTTCAGATACAGAGCGGACATGATATTGGAGACTGCGGTTAGACAGTCATTGGTGTTCTTTAGTACCGCGGGGGTAAGGTCAGGGGCTGAAGTGTATAGTTGTGTGTCATCAGCATAAAGATGGTACTGAAAGCCAAATCTGCTGATGGTCTGTCCAATCGGGGCTGTGTAGAGAGAGAAGAGGAGAGGGCCAAGGACTGAACCCTGAGGGACCCCAATAGTGAGGGGAAGAGGGGAGGAAGTGGAGCCAGCAAAAGATACACTGAAAGAGCGGTCAGAAAGATAGGAAGAGAACCAGGAGAGAGCGGTGTCCTTGATGCCAATGGAGTGCAGCATAGAGAGTAGGAGCTGATGGTCGACAGTGTCAAAAGCCGCAGAGAGGTCAAGAAGGATAAGCAGAGAGTGGTCACCATTACGTTTTGCTGTCAGAAGGTCATTGGTCACTTTGATGAGGGCAGTTTCTGTAGAATGTAAGGGGCGGAAGCCAGACTGCAATGGATCTAAAAGAGAGTGAGTGGCGAGGTAATGAGTGAGGCGGGTGTAGACCAGGCGCTCCAGGAGTTTAGAGATGAAGGGGAGATTGGAGACTGGTCTGTAGTTATTTGTGCAGGATGGGTCAAGGGACGTTTTCTTTAGTAGTGGAGTGATAATAGAGTGTTTGAAGGAGGAGGGGAAGATGCCAGTAGAGAGGGAGAGATTGAAGATTGTGGTTAAGTGACTGGTGACCACTGGAGAGAGGGTCTGTAGTAAGTGTGAGGGAATGGGGTCAGAGGTGCATGTAGTGGGACGTGAGGACGAGAGGAGCCTGGAGACTTCTTCTTCTGTGGCTGGGTCAAAAATGGAGAGTGAGCCAGAGGGGATGTGGGGAGAGATGGGAGTAGAAACACTTGAAGGTTGAGAGCTGATTTCCTGACGGATGTTTTCTATTTTCTCTGTGAAGTAAGAGGCCAGATCGTCAGCACAGAGGTCAGTGATAGGAGCCTGCACTTTCGGACTGAGGAGAGAGTGAAAGGTGTCAAAAAGTTTCTTTGAGTTGTTGGCTAGTGAGGAGATCAGGGTGGTGAAGTAGGTCTGTTTGGCAAGGTGAAGGGCAGAGTTGTAGGTTTTTAGCATGAATTTATAATGGATGAAGTCTCCTGGTGAGCGACTTTTCCTCCATAGGCGTTCGGCACTCCTCGAGCATCGCTGGAGGAATCGAGTTTGTGATGTGAGCCAGGGCTGTTTTACTCTGTGTTTGGAGGTTCTAAGGGTGAGGGGTGCTACTTGGTCCAGGGTACTTTTGAGAGTGTCATTGTAGTAATTCACAGCCAGATTGGGGCAGGAGAAGGAGGAGATTGGGGACAGTGATGAGAGAAGAGAGTCTGTGAATGTGTGAGGGTTGATGGCCTGTAGATTTCTGAATGTGTGATAGGTCGGACTATGCTGTGATGGGCGAGGGTTTGAGAGTGTGAAGGTGAGAATGTTGTGATCAGAGAGAGAAAGAGATGAGTTGTCTAAGGAGGAGGAAGAGCAGAGTCGGGTAAAGACCAGGTCAAGGGTGTTACCATCCTTATGTGTCTTCTCAGAGGTTGAGAGTTGCGAGAGGCCAAGAGATGGGCTGTGGTTGGCAGCGCCTGCAAACCACAACCCGGAAGTGCTCTCTGACAGCAGCCGGGGTCTAGCCAGGACCCCGGGCTGTCACATGAGCGCAGGAGATCCCGCGATATTATTGCGGGATCTCTGGAGCAGGCGGGGAACAGTGTGTACCCCGCCGCGGCCGCCTTGCATCCCGCTGTCAGTGAATGACAGCGGGATCCAAGAGGTTAACAGTGCTGATCGGATCCTGGATCTGATCGGTTCTGTTACCCTGACATCTCAGCTGATGAGATCAGCTGAGATGTCGGGTGTTCGATGTGAGCGCCGCGCCGGAGCTCACATCAAACCCCCTTACCGGCCCATGACGTTGTACAACGTCATAGGTCGGGAAGGGGTTAAAGTGACAGTACATCTTTGGAGATCTTTCTAGCTATGCAGGGGACGTATCACTGCATAACTAGACACTTCCAAATTATGGAGCACCATATTAAAGGTAAGGTGTGGAAGCTGCACTTAGACTGTTATTTCTAGGTGAACTTTCCCTTACCTGGATGCCGCAGAGCTGAGAAGCCTTGCTCACTTGTCCACTTCCAGTCATCTTCACTGTCATTGGTCTCTGTGTCTATGATGTCAGGAATCCGTCCACCAATAGGAATGTTTAAATAACGCTCATTGTCATTGCTGCAAATCAATCAGTGATATCATCAGCGGATTTGCAATATTTGTTCGGTCACTTATATCGGCAAATCATATGAAAATTTAGGGTACCTGTAGCGACATTCCCCCGTGTCCGGGTCACATTCTCTCGCACAGTCACATGGTCGGCAGCCATTGTCTCCAAATCCCCAGTATCCCATCAAGCAGTGATCGCAGTGTGGACCGGCCACACCGGGTTTACAGTAACAGAAGCCGCTTTTGGGGTTACACTTCCAACTTTTGTTCAGAGTTTCATTCACAGAACCAATAGTATTACATGGACATTCTGTTATAAGGAAGATGAGAGTTATTATACATATATTATTACATAACAAGGCAGTATTATAGTAGTTATATTCTTGTACATAGGGGCAGTATTATAGTAGTTATATTCTTGTACATAGGAGCAGTATTATAGTAGTTATATTCTTGTATATAGGAGCAGTATTATAGTAGTTATATTCTTGTATATAGGGGCAGTATTATAGTAGTTATATTCTTGTAAATAGGAGCAGTATTATAGTAGTTATATTCTTGTATATGGGGCAGTATTATAGTAGTTATATTCTTGTACATAGGGGCAGTATTATAGTACGGTAGTTATATTCTTGTACATAGGAGCAGTATTATAGTAGTTATATTCTTGTATATAGGAGCAGTATTATAGTAGTTATATTCTTGTACATAGGAGCAGTATTATAGTAGTTATATTCTTGTACATAGGGGCAGTATTATAGTAGTTATATTCTTGTACATAGGAGCAGTATTATAGTAGTTATATTCTTGTACATAGGGACAGTTTTATAGTAGTTATATTCTTGTATATAGGAGCAGTATTATAGTAGTTATATTCTTGTATATAGGAGCAGTATTATAGTAGTTATATTCTTGTACATAGGGGCAGTATTATAGTAGTTATATTCTTGTACATAGGGGCAGTATTATAGTAGTTATATTCTTGTATATAGGAGCAGTATTATAGTAGTTATATTCTTGTATATAGGGGCTGTATTATAGTAGTTATATTCTTGTACATAGGAGCAGTATTATAGTAGTTATATTCTTGTATATAGGGGCAGTATTATAGTAGTTATATTCTTGTACATAGGAGCAGTATTATAGTAGTTATATTCTTGTATATAGGAGCAGTATGATAGTAGTTATATTCTTGTACATAGGGGCAGTATTATAGTAGTTATATTCTTGTACAAAGGGACAGTATTATAGTAGTTATATTCTTGTATATAGGATCAGTATGATAGTAGTTATATTCTTGTACATAGGAGCAGTATTATACTAGTTATATTCTTGTACATAGGGGCAGTATTATAGTAGTTATATTCTTGTATATAGGAGCAGTATGATAGTAGTTATATTCTTGTACATAGGGGCAGTATTATAGTAGTTATATTCTTATACATAGGCCGCAGTATTACAGTAATTATATAATTTTACACCATCTCGCATTCCTCTGCCCATTAACGAGAGAGGAGATAGATTTAGGCTGTGTCCCTTTAATTGTACCCTGGCATCAGGTTGGTTGAACACGATTCAGCTATTTAAATAGAACGAGTGTCTCCTCGCCCTCTCACAGCTGTGCTTTGCATACACAGGCACGCCGGATTATGGGACTAGAAAAAAAAAGCCAAGATATAATTGAATGAGCACTGCTAATGCCCCAGATGTATCACAGAAGGAGACAGAGGCTTAGCCGAACAATGGCCTGGCATTACGGCCCCCGTGAAGAGTAATGCCCGGCTCTCAGCGAAAATCCCAGCTCCAAATGAATCATATCACACTATATCAAAACCCAGGAATCCGGTGTTATGTTGTAGCTGAAGGGCAGGTGTGTGTCGGGCGGACGGCCGTCTTTTATCCCCCTGTCCTTTGTGTCTGATACGCTGGGTACGTGGCATCTAAACTGGCAGTTTTGCGCATTTTTATGGATTTTTTTTTTACTGGCACAAGATGTTGAGACAAATCGCCCATTAATGCATGAAGACGCACGCTTGCCGAGCTTGTATCTTAAAGGGGCTGTTTACAATAGATACCGCTATGTCACATCTTACCTAATAGAGGGGGTCCGACCACTAAAGACGGGATAGCAACAGGCAACATGATGGATGGCCCTGAATTCAGGAACCTTAGAAGTTGCCAGGACCCAGTGGCAGCTGACCACATGGGCACTATGGGGCCTTTGAGTTGGGGGGGCCCATTGCCAGTGCTGACAACGGGCCCCCCAACTCATCAAGCACCACAGTTTCAACTGTATCAGCATCACAGATACAATTGAAGGCAATGATGAATGATGGAGCACAGTTGATGGGCACAGTGACGTCACTTCTGCTGTGTCAGGACGTGTAGAGCTGCAGAACACTCACCAAGGAGACTGGAGCAGCGGGAGACCGAGGAGAGGTGAGTATTTTTTTTTAGATCAGTTAGTGCACTGATGGAAGGCTATGGGGGGTGCATTACAGCATATGGAGGACTATGGGGGGGTGCATTATACATTATGGAGGACTACAGGTGTGCATTATACTATATGGAGGACTATAAGTGTGCATTATACTATATGGAGGACTATGGGGTACATTATACTATATGGAGGACTATGGGGTGCGTTATAATAGAGGGTGGACTCTGGTGTGTGCATTATACGATATGAAGGAAGGACATTAGGGGGTGCATTATACTATATGGAAGACTATGGGGTGTGCATTATATTATATATAGAGGACTATAGGATATGCAATATACTAAATGGAGGATTATGGGGGGCCCATTATACTATATAGAGGAGAATGGTGGGTGCATTATACTATATGGAGGACTATGGGGTGCATTATACTATATGGAGGACTATAAGTGTGCATTATACTATGTGGAGGACTATGGGGTACATTATAATATATGGTGGACTCTGGTGTGTGCATTATACATATATGAAGGACATTAGGGGGTGCATTATACTATATGGAAGACTATGGGGTGTGCATTATATTATATAGAGGACGATAGGATATGCAATATACTATATATAGGACTATGGGGGTTCATTATATTATATAGAGAACTATAGGGTATGCAATATACTAAATGGAGGATTATGGGGGGCCCATTATACTATACAGAGGAGTAGGGTGGGTGCATTAAATTACATGGAAGGCAAAGTGTGGCCAATTATACTTTATGAAGGGCTATTTGAGGGCCATTATACTGTATGCAAGTAATTATACAGTGTGAAGGATTGTGTGGGGTTTATCATACTGTGCAGGGGGCAGAGTGGGGGCCATGTCACTGTTTGGAGTGATAGTCGGATGAAATTATACTGTATGTAGATCCATTATACCACATGGATTATCACACTGCATTAGGGTCACCATTCATTGCTGGTTTAGTTGAGGGGGGTACAGTAGGGTCATCATATTGTGCGTGTAGAGCAATGCACTGTGGGGGATCATACAGTGTTTGGGGCACTTTTGTTGGCATCATATTTTATGGGGGCAATGAAAGAGGAATCAAGGGGCTTCAATAAGAGAAGACTTACTTTGTAAGGGCAGCAAAGTAGTGAGATATGTTCTTATGCCTGGACTTACCCTTGCACACCAGGGGGGAGCTGATGGACTCAGTGGGGTCCCGGTAGTAGCCCGCCCTGCATCTCTGGCAACGGTGCCCTTCTGTGTTGTGCTGACAGTTTTCACAAACTCCTCCGCTCTTCTTTCCAGATGACAGCCAAACGCCAGGATCAAAGTGACAGCTGACAGCGTGATTGTGACACCGACAGCCTAGACGAGGAGACGGGAAAGGAAGATGAGAGAACCCTGCAGATGTGATCATCACCAAGACATGCAGGCTTCTCTGTATCCGTCCCTCTGTCCATCTTGGCCTTCTCTTCACACTTACGTTTGCACTCGTTGGGGGCTCCAGTTTTCCCATCTCCGGGCTTCCACGGGACGTCATTGTACATTGGCGCACACTTCTCACAGTGATCCCCCGCTGTGTTATGTTGGCACACACATTTCCCATGGACCTGAAGAGGTAAAATAAAACATAAAAAACTGTTTCATAGTCTGATCTGAGTGAACGTTACCTCTCAGCCTATTTATCCTATCTTGTATCACTGTCTGCTGAGCTACGTATCTCATCCGATCCGATCATGTGTGATACTGTCTGCTGAGCCATAGATTTAATTCCATCCTGTGTGATACTGTCTGCTGAGCTGTGTATCTAATCCTATCCTGTGTGATACTGTCTGCTGAGCGTGTATCTAATCCTCTCCTGTGTGATACTGACTGCTGAGCTGTGTATCTAATCCTCTCCTGTGAACTGTCTGTGAGCTGTGTATCTAATCTATCTGTGTGAATGTTGTGATTCTACTTCTATCATGAGAATGAACCACTGCAGCACTACAAGCCCCATTATGCAATATTATATTTTATTATAGGTATGCCCAATGACTCCTGATAAGTGAGATCGGGCGGCCATGGGCATCTTCCATCCCAGAGGATCTGGGTCAGGCAGTCTTGATAAGATCGGCCCTGCCCCTCCTTGATCCTTTGTATCACAGTCTGCCATTTGTAAATTGGGGGGCACAGCAGCTCATGTGTAGAGGTAGCTCCCCCGGCTGCTAACATGGCGGCTCCATGTGTAGAGGCAGCTTCCCTGGCTGCCAACATGGCGGCTCCATGTGTAGAGCAGCTTCTGTGCCACACGAGGCTCCATGATAAGCAGCTCCCCTGCTGTGCCCGAATGGTGGCTTCATGTGTACTTTAATAACTTACTGTATTGTATATTTTTTAGTGTTACCTATGACCGTTTGTATATCACTGTATTGTAAAGTGCTGCGAATATGTTGGCGCTATGTAAATAAAGATTTATTATTATTATTATGTGTAGAAGCAGCTTCCCCTGGCTGTGCCCACTCAGCAGCTTCATATGTAGAGGCAACTCCCCCTGGCTGTGCCCGCTAGGTGGCTCCATGGCTAAAGGCAGCTCCCCCCAGCTGTGCCCGTTAGGCTCATGGTGGGCGCTCCCTGCTGACACTCGTGGCTTCATGTTAAGGCAGCTTCCCCCGGCCGTGCTCGCTCGGTAGCTCCATGTGTAGAGGCAGCTTCCCATGGCTGTGCCTGCTAGGTGTATCCATGTGTAGAGGCAGCTTCCCCTGGCTGTGCCCACTAGGTGGCTCCATTTATAGGGGCAGCAGCCCCCGGTTGTGCCTGCTAGGTGTATCCATGGTAGAGGCAGCTTTCCCTGGCTGTGCCCACTGGGTGGCTCCATGTGTAGAGGTAGCTTTCCCTGGCTGTGCCCACTAGGTGGCTCCATTTAGGGGCAGCAGCCCCGGTTGTGCCGCTAGGGGGATCCATGTGTAGGGCAGCTTCCCCTGGCTGTACCCACTGGTGGCTCCATGTGTACGGGCAGCTTCCCCTGGCTGTGCCCGCTAGGTGGCTCCATTTATAGGGGCAGCAGCCCCTGGTTGTGCCTGCTAGGTGTATCCATGTGTAGAGGCAGCTTTCCCCGGCTGTGCCCACTAGGTGGCTCCATTTATAGGGGCAGCAGCCCCCGGTTTGCCTGCTAGGTGTATCCATGTGTAGAGGTAGCTTCCCCTGGCTGTGCCCACTAGGTGGCTCCATTTATAGGGCAGCAGCCCCCGGTTCTGCCTGCTAGGTGTATCCATGTGTAGAGGCAGCTTCCCCTGGCTGTGCCCACTGGGTGGCTCCATGTGTAGAGGCAGTTCCCCCCGGCTGCCTGCTCGACAGCTCATGTCACTGTCTGGGATGCTTTTTGGCACAGGACCCGGGCAGACTTTTTTTTTTCTCCTCCATCCAGCTGGTCTTTGAATTGCCGACCCAGCAGCAGAGCTGCACCATGCCTGGAGGTCACCAAGCCTGGCACAGCCTAGATCAGATAGTTTGGAAACTGCTGGGGATTATCAGGGTGAAGGCACAAGATGTTTGGACAGGAGATAACTACTGGAAACGGAGGAGGGTTATAGAAGGAATGTGCTTAAATCCACTAAGAAATGTCTGTGTGCAAAAACAAGAGTCACCTCGGGTGACCTAGAGCCACCGGCCTGCGCCTCTAGCTGGATGTGACCCCCTGCAGGGAATCGTGAGGAACTAAACTGAGATACCAAGGGTATCTGCAGAAAAGCAGAGAGAAGCGCAACGAGGGGCAAATATAACATACATAAGAGCCACATGGGAAAATCAGGGGCCAAATCTGCCCTGAAGAGGCTTAGCCCCTCTACATTCAGCCAGGTATTTCAGATTAAAGCACCACTCCAGCATTGTTTTTATTTCCCTTGAAGTAATGATTTATATTAAAGATTTCCTGATGCTACTCCTATACTTACCTGCCGGCTTCATCTGTTATCAGCGGCGCTCCCGTCAGTCTTCTGCAGTTTGTGACCAATGTTTCATGGAGCGCGTCGGAGGTCACTCTTCAATGTCAGTCTATGAGGGCCATGTTCGGGCCTCATTCTGGCTCTCACAGAGATGCATTGAGAGCTTGTGATGTAACTTCGGACTTTCGGGTCAGTCAGAAGTCAAAGTCACAAGATGGCGCCCGGAGCGAGGCAAATAAAGGTGAAGATAAGGTATCAAACAGGGGAATGGACCTCAGATTGGAAGTACCACTCCAAAACGGAATTCATCATCTTTTCTCCAACTCACTCAACCTCCAATCAACCCCCATATCAATCAAAGTCAACAGCTGCTCCCACTCCCCAGTCCCGCATGCTCACTGCCTCAGGATAACACTCAACTCTGCTTTCTCCTTCAAGCCACATATTGAAGCTCTTTCCACCTCCTGCCATCTCTTTCTGGGATCCATACAATCCTTAACCAAGAATCTGTAAAAACACTAGTGCACGCCCTCATCATCTCCCACCTCAACACATACAACCTCCTGCTCTCTGGCCTCCCCTCTAGCATTCTCACACTCTACAATGTATCCTAAACTCTGCTGCCCGACTAATCCACCTGTCTCCACATTATTCGCCGGCCTCTCCTCTCTGCCAGTCCCTTCACTGACTCCACATTGCCCAAATACTCCAATTTACAGTGCCTACAAGTAGTATTCAACCCCCTGCAGATTTAGCTGGTTTGATAAGATGACAATAAGTTAGAGCCTTCAAACTGCAAACGAGAGTAGGATTTATTAACAGAAGCATAAATCTTACAAACCAAAAAGTTATGTTGCTCAGTTGAATTTTAATAAATTTTAAACATAAAAGTGTGGGTCAATTATTATTCAACCCCTAGGTTTAATATTTTGTGGAATAACCCTTGTTTGCAATTACAGCTAATAATCGTCTTTTATAAGACCTGATCAGGCCGGCACAGGTCTCTGGAGTTATCTTGGCCCACTCCTCCATGCAGATCTTCTCCAAGTTATCTAGGTTCTTTGGGTGTCTCATGTGGACTTTAATCTTGAGCTCCTTCCACAAGTTTTCAATTGGGTTAAGGTCAGGAGACTGACTAGGCCACTCCATCACCTTGATTTTTTCCCTCTTGAACCAGGCCTTGGTTTTCTTGGCTGTGTGCTTTGGGTCGTTGTCTTGTTGGAAGATGAAATTACGACCTGTCTTAAGATCCTTGATGGAGGAGCGGAGGTTCTTAGCCAAAATCTCCAGGTAGGCCGTGCTATCCATCTTCCCATGGATGCGGACCAGATGGCCAGGCCCCTTGGCTGAGAAACAGCCCACAGCATGATGCTGCCACCACCATGCTTGACTGTAGGGATGGTATTCTTGGGTTCGTATGCAGTGCCATCCAGTCTCCAAACGTCACGTGTGTGGTTGGCACCAAAGATCTCGATCTTGGTCTCATCAGACCATAGAACCTTGAACCAGTCTGTCTCAGAGTCCTCCAAGTGATCGTGAGCAAACTGTAGACGAGCCTTGACATGACGCTTTGAAAGTAAAGGTACCTTACGGGCTCGTCTGGAACGGAGACCATTGCGGTGGAGTGCGTTACTTATGGTATTGACTGAAACCAATGTCCCCACTGCCATGAGATCTTCCCGGAGCTCCTTCCTTGTTGTCCTTGGGTTAGCCTTGACTCTTCGGACAAGCCTGGCCTCGGCACGGGAGGAAACTTTCAAAGACTGTCCAGGCCGTGGAAGGCTAACAGTAGTTCCATAAGCCTTCCACTTCCGGATGATGCTCCCACACAAATTATGCGCATGTGAACGTAACTGCAACCAAACATAGCCAAATGCAGGTATCATGCATTCCTATGTTAAATATAGGAACACAGTGCGCATGGTTTGCCTGCATTCGGTACACTCCGTTCAAAAACGCAAATGTTCTCACAATCACATATAGGACTTCTCCCGTGCTTCCCCCAAACTCTGGAACTCTCTGCCCCAACACATCAGACTCTCGACTACAACGGAAAGCTTCAAAAGGAACCTGAAGACCCACCTCTTCACACAAGCCTACAGTGAGCATCAGTCCACTATATCACCATATGACCAGCTCTACCCTCACCTACTGTATCCTCACCCATCCCTTGTAGACTGTGAGCCCTCACAGACAGGGTCCTCTCTCCTCACCTACTGTATCCTCACCCATCCTTTGTAGACTGTGAGCCCTCATGGGCAGGGTCCTCTCTCCTACTGTATCCTCACCCATCCCTTGTAGACTGTGAGCCCACGTGGGCAGGGTCCTCTCTCCTCACCTACTATAGCCTCACCTATCCCTTGTAGACTGTGAGCCCTCATGGGCAGTGTCCTCTCTCCTCACCTACTGTATCCTCACCATCCCTTGTAGACTGTGAGCCCTCACAGACAGGGTCCTCTCTCCTCACCTACTGTATCCTCACCCATCCTTTGTAGACTGTGAGCCCTCATGGGCAGGGTCCTCTCTCCTACTGTATCCTCACCCATCCCTTGTAGACTGTGAGCCCACGTGGGCAGGGTCCTCTCTCCTCACCTACTATAGCCTCACCTATCCCTTGTAGACTGTGAGCCCTCATGGGCAGTGTCCTCTCTCCTCACCTACTGTATCCTCACCCATCCCTTGTAGAGTGTGAGCCCTCATGGGCAGGGTCCTCTCTCCTTACCTACTGTATCCTCACCCATCCCTTGTAGACTGTGAGCAATCGTGGGCAGGGTCCTCTCCCCTCACCTACTATATCCTCACCCATCTCTTGTAGACTGTAAGCCCACGTGGGCAGGGTCCTCTCTCCTCACCTACTATAGCCTCACCTATCCCTTGTAGACTGTGAGCCCTCATGGGCAGTGTCCTCTCTCCTCACCTACTGTATCCTCACCCATCCCTTGTAGAGTGTGAGCCCTCATGGGCAGGGTCCTCTCTCCTTACCTACTGTATCCTCACCCATCCCTTGTAGACTGTGAGCCCTCATGGGTAGGGTCCTCTCTCCTCACCTACTGTATCCTCACCCATCCCTTGTAGAGTGTGAGCCCTCATGGGCAGGGTCCTCTCTCCTTACCTACTGTACCCTCACCCATCCCTTGTAGACTGTGCGCTCTTGTGGACAGGGTCCTCTCTCCTCCTCTACTGTATCCTCACCCATCCCTTGTAGACTGTGGGCCCTCATGGGCAGGGTCCTCTCTCCCCACCTACTGTACCCTCACCCATCCCTTGTAGACTGTGCGCTCTTGTGGACAGGGTCCTCTCTCCTCCCCTACTGTATCCTCACCCATCCCTTGTAGACGGTGAACCCTCATGGGCAGGGTCCTCTCTCCTCACCTACTGTATCCTCACCCATCCCTTGTAGACTGTGAACCCTCACAGACAGGTCCTCTCTCCTTCTGTACTTGTCTGTGCCTTGTAATGCTGATAGTTATTGTACTTGTCTGTATGCCACTTTTCACATGCAAAACACCATGGAATGAATGGCACTATAATAATAAATAATAATACAATACACCCCACATAGTCAGTACCATGCTCTGTGAACTTCCACCCATCTATCCAGCTTTGCAAATCTCTCTGCTTAGATACTGTGCTTATAATGTGTGTTAGGTATGCTCTGTGAACTTCCACCCATCTATCCAGCTTTGCAAATCTCTCTGCTTAGATACTGTGCTTATAATATCTATATATGTTGATACTTTCTTACCTTTCATGTGTCTGCTTTTCACCATTCCTCATGATCAGTGTAGCATGACCTAGAGTTAGTTCTCCAGCCCCTTCCCATGTTTTATTACCTCTGTGTAACCCCCATCATCCAGTCACTCCATCCACACCCAGGCAGCAATCAACACCTGAATCCTAATCAGCTACAGATATATGATGATGCATAAGTCTGATCCAGACTTAGTCTGATCTATGCATCTTCCAAACTACATCTTTCAAAGTACATTTTCTAAGTACAATACTTAGAAATAGACTAGAAATGGACTGGAAGAGACTGGCAGGTAAAGAAATATAAATCCCCCACAATGTTTCCCTTCTAATCTCTACCACCCTTACTACTTCACTTCATATTAACTCCTTCAATCCCTTCCACAAGTAAGGAACTAGTCATCAGTCCACCCTCCCTCCCCAGCCATCTGACCTCCTCTTGACTACTATTTCTCCCCATACTGGCTGCACCACCTTGTCCTCGGCTCCACCATCCTGTCCAGGACTGCTAGATCTCATCCCCATCCACATCTCCCCTGAACTATAGCTCATACCTTGGTGGCATCCCACCCCGGACTGACCCCTGCTGCCACACTCACTCCCTGTTCTCCGTATGCAATGTTCCCGCTACTCCTCACTCTCACTCCCATCCTTCTCCACTTCCTACTACCCCCACTTATCCCCCTCCCAGCAACAAAAATACTGCTCTCACCCTCCATCCTGCTGAACCACCTCACCCACTTTACCGACCTTTTCATTCACTTTCAATCCTCAATCACCAAACAAGCACGCCCGCCTCGCAAGCTCTCATGCTCCCACCTGCTAACCCTCGGCCTACTCCTCCTCCTTGCCGGTGACATCTCCCCAATCCTGGCCCCCCCCGCAACATCCCCACAACAACCTTCATCCCTCGACCCACCACCAACCCTCGCAACCTCATGACCACTAGCTCTCGCAACCCCACCAACATCAGACCCATTCCCCCAACCCATGCCCCACCTACCGCTCTACCCGGCGCACTCTGGAATGCCCGCTCAGTGTGCAACAAACTCCCCGACATCCATGATCTCTTTATCTCCAGGAAACTGTCATTCCTTGGCCTCACCGAGACCTGGCTCACCCCCTCCGACACGGCCTCCCCTGCCGCACTATCCTACGGCGGCCTCAGCCTGTCCCACACCCCCCGTCCCTCTGGCAAGCACGGCGGTGGAGTCGGCATACTGCTGTCCAACTCCTGCACCTTCAGCCCCATCCCCCAGCCCCCATCCGTCACTGTCCCCTCCTTCGAAGCCCACTCAGTCCGAATCTTCTCCCCCTGCAACCTCCAAATAGCCATCATCTACCGCCCCCCCGGACCCACCGCCTCCTTCCTTGACCACTTCACCACCTGGCTACTTCACTTCCTCTCCACTGACATCCCCTCCATCATCATGGGCGACTTCAATATCCCCATTGACACTCCCCGCCCAGCCGCCTCCAACCTTCTTTCCTTGACCACTTCCCTAGGGCTCTCCCAATGGTCCCCCTCTCCACCCACGAACAAGGCCACACGCTTGACCTCATCTTTACCCGCCTTTGCTCCCTCTCTAACCTCACAACCTCAGTACTCACACTGTCCGACCACCATCTCTTGACCTTCTCCGCCCTCTCCTCCCCTGCCACACTACCCCCTCTCCGCAAACTTGATCACCCTCGCCGAAACCTAAAAGATCTTGATCTTCCTTTATTCTCTGAATCACTCCTCCCTCTCACCGACCTACTCTGCGCTGACGACATTGACATTGCCACCACCCTATACAACACCACCATAATGAACGCCCTCGACCTAGCCGCCCCCCTCACTCTCCATGCTCCACGCATTAACAGGCAACCCTGGCACACCACCCTCACTAAAAACCTGAGACGGGCGTCCAGAGTCGCCGAGAGGAGATGGAAAAAGTCTCACACCCCCGAGCACTTTGCTCTGTTCAAGCAATCCATCACTGACTTCAAGACGGCACTCGCTACAGCCAAGCAAGTGTTCTTCTCATCCCTTATAACCTCTCTGTCCCGCAACCCCAAACAGCTCTTCAAAACTTTCAACTCCTTACTTCGCCCACCTGCTCCTCCCCCTTCTCCCCTCATCTCTGCTGAAGACTTTGCGACCTTCTTCAAGGAGAAGATCGACAAGATCAGAAGCAGCTTCAGTCCACTATCCCACAAACTCCCCTTCCCACCTACACTGCCCTCCTCCTCCATCAGCCACTTCCCCCCCATAACTGAAGACCAACTCTCCTCCCTCCTGTCAAAATCACACCTCACCACCAGCGCCCACGACCCACTCCCATCCCACCTCATTCCCAACCACACCTCCATTTTCATCCCAGCCCTCACCCACCTCTTTAACCTTTCACTTCGCACTGGTACCTTCCCCTCGGCCTTCAAACACGCCCTAATCACGCCCATCCTAAAAAAAACCCTCACTTGACCCTACCTCTGTCTCTAACTATCGCCCCATATCTCTTCTCCCATTCGCCTCTAAGCTACTTGAACAACACGTCCACTCCGAACTGTCCTCTCACCTCTCCTCGTGCTCCCACTTCGACCGCCTACAGTCCGGCTTTCGACCCCTCCATTCCACCGAAACAGCCCTGACCAAAGTCACCAACGACCTACTGACCGCCAAGAACAAACACCACTACTCCATCCTGCTACTCCTTGACCTGTCTGCCGCCTTCGACACGGTTGACCACTCCCTTCTTCTCCGGATCCTGGAATCCCTTGGCATCACCCACCTTGCCCTCTCCTGGATCTCCTCATACCTAGCGGACCGGACTTTCAGCGTCTCCCACTCCCACACCTCCTCCTCACCCTACCCTCTTTCTGTCGGAGTCCCCCAAGGTTCCGTCCTGGGACCCCTACTTTTCTCCATTTACACTCTCGGCCTAGGGCAACTCATCGAGTCCCATGGCCTCCAGTACCACCTCTACGCCGATGACACCCAAATCTACCTGTCCGGCCCTGACATCACCTCCCTACTCTCGAAAATCCCTCAATGCCTTTCCGCCATCTCATCCTTCTTCTCTGCTCGCTTCCTTAAACTCAACATGGACAAAACTGAATTCATAGTCTTCCCCCCAAGAAATTCCACCCCACCTCCCAACCTATCCATCTGCATCAACGACTGCGCCCTCTCCCCAGTCCCCCAAGCCAAGTGCCTCGGGGTAATCCTTGACTCCTCCCTATCCTTCAAACCCCACATCGAGGCCCTCACCACATCCCTCCGGCTCCAGCTCAAGAACATCTCACGGATCCGCTCCTTCCTCACCCACGACACCGCTAAAACACTCATCCATGCTCTTATCATCTCCCGCCTTGACTACTGCAACCTCCTTCTCAATGGCCTCCCGGCAAACTCCCTCACACCTCTCCAGTCTATCCTCAACTCCGCTGCCCGACTCATCTATATGTCCTCCCGCTACTCCCCTGTCTCCCCCCTCTGCCAAGCCCTTCACTGGCTCCCCGTCTCCAAGAGATCCCAATTCAAAACACTAACCATGACCTACAAAGCCATACACAACCTGGCCCCACCATACATCTCCGACTGGTCTCCCGATACCTACCCTCACGCAACCTCCGCTCCTCCCAAGAACTCCTCCTCTGCTCCCCCCTCATCACCTCTTCACACAACCGAGTCCAGGACTTCTCCCGGGCATCTGCCTTACTCTGGAACTCCCTACCCGAACACGTCAGACACTCTCCTACCCTGAGTAACTTCAAGTGTCACCTGAAGACTCACCTGTTCCGTCAAGCCTACAACCTGCCATGAGACCCAGGCGAACGCCCCATACATGACATTCCCCCATCCTACTGTATCCTTACCCACCCCTCATAGACTGTGAGCCCTCGTGGACAGGGTCCCTGCCCCTCCTGTACCTGTACGTCCTGATCGCCTAGATTTAGTGTACTTGTTCTTGTCTCCCTCATCCTCATGTAAAGCGCCATGGAACCCAATGGCGCTATATAAATAAATAATAATAATAATAATAATACCACGCAGTTTGAGCTGTCAATGTCTATGCATTAACATTTTGCTGAACCCGGGATTGCGGGGGCTATGGTTGGGCTGGGCCACATCCCTGTTGGAGTGCTGCCAGTTGAGAGACATGCATGGGGTGGGGTGAGGGGTTAGTTGATCCGGCCACCCCTTCAATGTGGAGGTCAGGTTGTGCCAGCATCCCCCAGGGCCTCATGCTCACTGTGTGGGTTACTATTCGCATAATGACTATGGATAGTTATCCTTGAGACACCAGACAATTTTGCCCCAAACGTGCTCCAGTCCCCATGTAGAGATATAATATACACTTAAAATGTGGAGCATATTTTAGCAAAACCTTGAAACAGAACAATCATCCCACAAAAAAAGGTGAAGGCAACGGTTAATTTTGACTTTACACAAAATTCATGAACTACCTGCGCCTGCTAAAATATGGGGCAAGCTAATAATACCAAAGAATTTGTGATTGCAATCATTTTCAGGAAGAAACTGAGTATTGTCTGACAGAATTGCAGGGGTGTCAATACTTTTGGCCACAACTGTATATACAGCAGTGCAAAGTCTGGTTTGGTACAGTGTATTAGTGCAAGCAAAACATTTCAGTTTAGTTCTGCCTAAACACAAAATATTCTCTGGTCTGGAGACATTGTAGCAAAGTATTAGGGCAGGATAAATCTTCAGTATCTAAATAAGAATACTTCTGCCTCTGACAAACACCAGAAATTAGGAAAAGGGGATGCCCCAAAATAATTGAAAGTTTAGCAACTTTTGTTCATTATGATCTTCCTAAATGTGAAAAAGAATAGTAAAGCAAGACCTCCAGATAGGGTGTAACTACAACAGGTGCAGGGTTGCAATCGTACCTGGTCCCTGGAGCCTAGGGGGCCCCAAAGTCCTTTAGCCTATAGAAAAAGATTAATGCTATTAAACATTTGTAATAATTGGGGGCCCGTTGGAACTTTCACATCGGGCCATGAGCTTCAAATTGCACCACTGCCCCCAGAATAAAGAAGAACAAAGGAGCGAGAGGAGTAATACCTATAGGCATGCACTACTATTGGCTATTCCGATTCTGCAGAAAGTAGGATAATAATCCCCAGTGGTGTAACTTCAGGCCTAGGGCCCGATGCGAGAGCTCCAATGGGGCCCAATTATTGCAAATCTTTAATAGTATTAGTCTTTTTCTATAGCCAATGGGACTTTTGGGGCCCCCTAGGCTGCAGGGCCTGGTGGGATCGCAGCCCCTGCACCTGTTGTAATTAAGCCCCTGACAATCCCTATAACAGGTGACTAAAGTGGAAGCCATGCAGTACTGTAAGGTGCTTTCACATCTGCGTTTTCGTAATTCGCGGCAGATGCGGTGAAAAAAACGCATCTGCCGCGTTTGCGCATAACGGTTCCACTTGCGGCACGTTGCGTTTTTTCCATAGGAAGTATAGTGGGGACTTGCGGCAGATGCGGCAAGTGCGGTATTGCAACTTGCGGCAGGTGCGGCAGAGAAAAAAACCGCAGTAAGCGCGTTTTTTTCTCTGCGCACCTGCCGCAAGTGCAATACCGCACTTGCCGCATCTGCCGCAAGTCCCCTATACTTCCTATGGAAAAAACGCAACCGTGCCGCAAGTGGAACCGTTATGCGGCAAACGCGGCAGATGCGGTTTTTTCACCGCATCTGCCGCGAATTACGAAAAACCTGATGTGAAAGGCCCTTACATTGATAGGAATAATAGAACTATCAATAATTAAATTAGTACTAGATTTTCTGTGCTCCTGTACTCACAGCAGCCTCTGCTCCTGGCACGCTCCCCGCCTGCTCACACTCCTCCGCGTGTCCATTGCAGAAGCAGCTTCCACGCACGATCAGATCATAGATGGCATAGTATGCGAATCTTTGGGGCTTCTCCTGTAATCCAGGCCCAGCCTGACACGGACAGTCCTGTCGCTTTAAGAGCAGAAGTCTCAGGTTAGTGATCTTCAGCAGGTCTTGTGCCTGGGGACTGTAGGGATCCTCAATCCTATTAGCCGGATTTAAGGCTCGAAATATCACCTGGAGGCAAAAGGGGGAGAAGTAAAGTTACAATAACTACAATGTGATACCTGTGGATGTTTATGCAAATATGCAACTCATGATCCAATTAATAGGAATAAATGGGGTTCCTCTGCGCTGCTGCAAATGACTAGAGGAGACGAGTCCTGGATCATAAAATATTCTGTATGGTCTATTTATCAATGGGTGCCCACACATCTCTTCATCAAGAAAAATCCATATTTTCCATGTGTGCCTTGAAACGCGTTGAAAAACCATAAAGAATAATTTATGATCCAGGACTCGTCTCATCTGGTCATTTTCGGCAGCGCAGAGGGACCACCTTTATTCCTATTCATCTGGGTCTGCAACATCCGCTATATTTCTTGCAGTAGTTGTGTCACACACAACCACATCGGATAAGGGGATACCTTATCACCAGTCTGTCATTGGATATAAACCTATCGAGCTGTTCTATCTACCTTAGATGTGTTCCATCTCGTGCTCCAGTCATATCCAGAGCTGTAATCTGAATTCAGTTTTTTTCATTGTTTGATAACCCACAGAATGTCATACGCTGAATCTCACAGATATTCACTGCTGGGTCAATGTCTTTGTATGATGTTCCCTGTTGTAATGCATTGAGGGAGAAGTCATGTCTGTGATGTATTATAGAGGCCATTTGAGGTTACATCTGCCATGTGGCATCCTGCAGAATTATGAATGCAGCTCTGGATGTGATTGAAGCATAAGACACACTACAGACAGGGGGCGTAACTACAATAGGGGCAAGGGTCGCAATTGCAACCGGGCCCTGGCGCCTAGGGGGCCCCAAAAGTCCCTTTGGTCTACAGAAAAAGGACTAATGCTATTTAATAATAATTGGGGCCCTGTTGGAGCATTTGCATCGGGGCCCATAATCTTCAAGTTATGCCACTGGACTGAGATGATAATGCACTATAGGAAGCCAGCTCAGGGGCAACTCCTGCCAGAAGAGAAGAACTCTGAATGCAGCTCTGGATGTGACGGCAGACATACCACAGAGGAAGTCAGTGCTGTATATTGTGTATAAGGGATAATAAGGAGAATAATTGAGGCTTATTCATCGCAGCACATTGCACAGGCACAGGCGCTCTGTTGTGACTGCACATGTAGCGTGATCTGCGTCACAGTATTCATGCCCGGTCAACTGTCATGAACATTTCTAATAACCTCCCTCATCCCCAGCAGCGAGAGCCCGATGTCCCAGCCCCCCACTGTTTAGGAGATGCTCACCCCGCTGTGCCACAGAAATGCTCTATTCTATTGCCGCAGTCGGGAAGAAATGGAATTCCAGCGCCGCTGACACAAGTGTGTCTACCCCTCTGCTGACGAGCAGCGCCGGGGACCCCCGTGGTTTTGTTATGGGGGCAGATGGGCTCCTCTATGCAATTAACCCTTTGTTTAATGAGAAGATTCTTTTTGGAGTCAATAAGCTAAAATTACTCATATAACACTCCACTGAATGTAACTCAAACACTAAAGTTAATAAATATGAATAATATTAGCACAAATTACCAGCAGATCTATGCATTCATATCATTCCTCAAAATAACAGGTGTGTATGCAGATATTCTCATCACTGGGTATACACTAAGTTTATTATTGCTATTTAACTTGATCCAAAGTAATTACCGTACTAATTAACTTTATAATAAATCTTTACTACTGAAGGAATGTCATTATACTGTTAGACAACTTAAAACATTGCATAGATCAAGGTAAATAACACAAGTCAAGTCACCACTACTTGATGGTAAGATTCTGTCTGCAGCCACCACTAGGGGGAGCTCCCAGTATACAGAGATACATGATATGATTCTGTCTGCAGCCACCACTAGGGGGGGGGCTCTCAGGATCCTATCATGTATCTCTGTATACAGAGAGCCCCCCCTAGTGGTGTCTGTAGACAGAATCATATCATGTATCTCTGTATACAGGGAGCTCCCCCTAGTGGTGGCTGCAGACAGAATCTTATCATGTATCTCTGTATACAGGGAGCTCCCTCTAGTGGTGACTGCAGACAGGATTCTATCATGCATCTCTGTATACAGTCTGCAGTCACCACTAGGGGGAGCTCCCTGTATACAGAGATACATGATAAGATTCTGTCTGCAGCCACCACTAGGAGGAGCTCCTGTATACAGAGATACATGATAAGATCCTGTCTGCAGCCACCACTAGGGGAAGCTCCCTGTATACAGAGATACATGATAAGATTCTATCTGCAGTCACTACTATGGGAAGCTCCCTGTATACAGAGATACATGATAAGATTCTGTCTGCAGCTACCACTAGGGGAAGCTCCCTGTATACAGAGATACATGATAAGATCCTATCTTCACTCACTACTATGGGAAGCTCTCTGTATACAGAGATACATGATAAGATTCTGTCTGCAGTCACCACTAGGGGGAGCTCCCTGTATACAGAGATACATGATAAGATTCTGTCTGCAGTCACCACTAGGGGGAGCACCCTGTATACAGAGATCCATGATATGATTCTGTCTGTAGTCACCACTAGGGGGAGCTCCCTGTATACAGAGATACATGATAAGATTCTGTCTGTAGTCACCACTAGGGGGAGCCCCCTGTATACAGAGATACATGATAAGATTCTGTCTGCAGTCACCACTAGGGGGAGCACCCTGTATACAGAGATACATGATAAGATTCTGTCTGCAGTCACCACTAGGGGGGAGCTCCCTGTATACAGAGATACATGATAAGATCCTGTCTGCAGTCACCACTAGGGGGGAGCTCCCTGTATACAGAGATACATGATAAGATCCTGTCTGCAGTCACCACTAGGGGGAGCTCCCAGTATACAGTTATAATCCACTACTTGGAAACACAGTGTAAAATACTATATTCTACAGTGTAAACCATTCCATCAATGTCATCAGTATTAGGTCCTGCATGATATTGCTCTGCCACAGTAACACATTAAACAGCAGTTGCTGATTGGTTACTGTGCTCACCAAAAGTCCATTTGGCCTATACAGAAAAAACTTATGCTATTGAAGATTTGCAATAATTGGGGGCCCCGTTAAAGCTTTTGCATTGGGGCCATGAGCTTCAAGTTACTCCACTGGTGCTCATACCTTTTATGGCTGAACCCTGGACTAATGAAGCAAGTGAGAGAACTGCAGCCCATTGGTGACCACTGATTAGCCGCAGTGTTCATGTGCTATAACAATGTCACGTAAGTCCTGTGAGATCTGGTGCTGACATCACTGGAATTGTGCCGGTGTGGGAGGTAGCTGTTATTTTTCTTATAAACTGGGGAATATAGTAATTAAAGCGTTATTCCACCATTTTCTTTTATCTCACTGCTGGTGCGGCGCTTTATATCTAAGCCCCCTGCCCCCAGTCTATTCACCGTCAGGTGTCTTGTTTTTTCAGCATCGCCCTGGTCCCGCGGTGCCATTTGTGACCTCAACATCTGACTGGCCATAAGTCGGAAGTTATATCACAAGCTCTCAATGCAAGTCTATGAAGGCAAGAACGAGGCTCTCATAGACTTACAATGAAGAGTGACCTCCGGCATGCGCCATGACACACTGGAGCAGCCGGCAGGTCACAACCTGCAAAAGACCGAACAGTGCCGCGCTAAAAACAAATGAAAAGGCCAGAGACTGTCTTATAAGACAGGGGTCAGGGGACTTGGATTTAAAGCACCATCCCAGCGGTGAAATTAACAAAAAAACTTGCTGGAGTGGTGCTTTAAGAAAGGGGTGTCCAAGTGGTGAACAGATCAGCTCCCCCTTGTGGTGACTGCAGGTAGAAAAGTTTATCTTGTAGTGGTTTGATTCTGAAGTTTTTGGATTACACTGCAGGAGATATGGGCTCTGAACACGAGGAAGATAGATCTGGAAAATACTCAGGGCAGAGAATAAAGGATCCTGAAATCTATTTCTAAATCAAAATGATTCTTTGCTTCTCCATCCTGCCTGGAAACTGTGGAGGAAAAACTGATCTCATCACAGACGCAGGAGATTTGGCCGCTGTATGAGATGAAACAAAGCAGAATAATCTCATGAATGAAGTCAGACGAGTGAGCGCCACATACACCAGTAATGAATATGTCTGTCTGAGGGATCCAGCAATGTGGTGTGTGGGGGTAACAAACTGTGCGAGGGACAGTCACTGCCTTCTATCCTATGTGTCATTATCCTGTACCCCCAGTGTCATTATCCTGTACCCCCAGTGTCATTATCCTGTACCCCCAGTGTCATTATCCTGTACCCCCAGTGTCATTATCCTGTACCCCAGTCCCAGTGTCATTATCCTGTACCCCCAGTGTCATTATCCTGTACCCCCAGTGCCAGTGTCATTATCCTGTACCCCCAGTGTCATTATCCTGTACCCCCAGTGTCATTATCCTGTACCCCAGTGCCAGTGTCATTATCCTGTACCCCCAGTGTCAGTGTCATTACCTGTACCCCCAGTGTCATTATCCTGTACCCCCAGTGTCATTATCCTGTACCCCAGTGTCATTATCCTGTACCCCAGTGTCATTATCCTGTACCCCCAGTGCCAGTGTCATTATCCTGTACCCCCAGTGTCATTACCCTGTACCCCCAGTGCCATTATCCTGTACCCCAGTGTCATTATCCTGTACCCCAGTGTCAGTGTCATTATCCTGTACCCCCAGTGTCATTATCCTGTACCCCCAGTGTCATTATCCTGTACCTCCAGTGTCATTATCCTGTACCCCCAGTGTCATTATCCTGTACCCCCAGTGTCATTATCCTGTACCTCCAGTGTCATTATCCTGTACCCCAGTGTCAGTGTCATTATCCTGTACCCCCAGTGTCATTATCCTGTACCCAGTGTCATTATCCTGTACCCCCAGTGTCATTATCCTGTACCCCCAGTGTCAGTGTCATTACCCTGTACCCCCAGTTTCATTATCCTGTACAGCCAGTGTCATTGTCATTATCCTGTACCCCCAGTGTCATTATCCTGTACCCCAGTGTCAGTGTCATTATCCTGTACCCCAGTGTCAGTGTCATTATTCTGTACCCCCAGTGTCAGTGTCATTATTCTGTACCCCCAGTGTCTGTGTCATTATCCTGTACCCCCAGTGTCAGCGTCATTATCCTGCACCCCAGTGTCATTATCCTGTACTCCCAGTGTCATTATCCTGTACCCCCAGTGTCAGTGTCATTACCCTGTACCCCCAGTTTCATTATCCTGTACAGCCAGTGTCATTGTCATTATCCTGTACCCCAGTGTCAGTGTCATTATCCTGTACCCCCAGTGTCAGTGTCATTATCCTGTACCCCCAGTGTCAGTGTCATTATTCTGTACCCCAGTGTCTGTGTCATTATCCTGTACCCCAGTGTCAGCGTCATTATCCTGACCCCCAGTGTCATTATCCTGTACTCCCAGTGTCATTATCCTGTACCCCCAGTGTCATTATCCTGTACCCCCAGTGTCATTATCCTGTACCCCCAGTGTCAGTGTCATTATTCTGCACCCCGGTGTCAGTGTCATTATTCTGTACCCCCAGTGTCATTATCCTGTACCCCCAGTATCATTATCCTGTACCCCCAGTGTCATTATCCTGTACCCCCAGTGTCATTATCCTGTACCCCCAGTGTCATTATCCTGTACCCCAGTGTCAGTGTCATTATCCTGTGCCCCCAGTGTCAGTGTCATTATCCTGTACCCCCAGTGTCATTATCCTGTACCCCCAGTGTCATTATCCTGTGCCCCAGTGTCATTATCCTGTGCCCCCAGTGTCAGTGTCATTATCCTGTACCCCCAGTGTCATTATCCTGTACCCCCAGTGTCAGTGTCATTATCCTGTACCCCCAGTGTCAGTGTCATTATCCTGTACCCCAGTGCATATCCGATACCCCCAGTGTCATTACCCTGTACCCAGTGTCATTATTCTGTACCCCAGTGTCAGTGTCATTATCCTGTACCCCCAGTGTCAGTGTCATTATCCTGTACCCCAGTGTCAGTGTCATTATCCAGTACCCCCAGTGTCAGTGTCATTATCCTGTACCCCAGTGTCAGTGTCATTATCCTGTACCCCAGTGTCAGTGTCATTATCCTGTACCCCAGTGTCAGTGTCATTATCCTGTACCCCCAGTGTCAGTGTCATTATCCTGTACCCCCAGTGTCATTATTCTGTACCCCAGTGTCAGTGTCATTATCCTGTACCCCCAGTGTCAGTGTCATTATCCTGTACCCCAGTGTCAGTGTCATTATCCTGTACCCCAGTGTCAGTGTCATTATCCTGTACCCCCAGTGTCAGTGTCATTATCCAGTACCCCCAGTGTCAGTGTCATTATCCTGTACCCCCAGTGTCAGTGTCATTATCCTGTACCCCCAGTGTCAGTGTCATTATCCTGTACCCCCAGTGTCATTATCCTGTACCCCAGTGTCATTATCCAGTACCCCAGTGTCAGTGTCATATCCTGTACCCCAGTGTCATTATCCTGTACCCCCAGTGTCATTATCCTGTACCCCCAGTGTCATTATCCATACCCCCAGTGTCAGTGTCATTATCCTGTACCCCGAGTGTCAGTGTCATTATCCTGTACCCCCAGTGTCAGTGTCATTATCCTGTACCCCCTGTGTTAGTGTAATTATCCTTTATCCCGATTGTCAGTGATATCAGTATATACAATATTATAACTGATCTATGTTGGTTTAGTTGCACTTCTCACACTTTGCTCACCTCTCCTCTTGTGCAGGGCCAGGGATCTGAGTACCGCGAGGTGCACAGTGACCTCTCCTCATTCAGGTCATCCTGGAGGCCGAAAGTCGATGTACAGTTAATAGCAAAATACTTGTATGGTCTCCATGTTTTCCCATGGTCAGAAGACCGCTCCAGAACCATTGCTGCAGGCCGTGGGGACTTGAAGACCATGATGACGTGCGTTAAGTAAAACTCCGTCTCAAAGTCCAACCTGATCTCCTCCTTGAGGATGCCCTGCGCCGACTGCCACCAGGTGCCCGGGCTGGAGAAGACATCATCTGTCATGTGTGAGGGAAGGTGCGAGCTCTCCGGCTGGTTCAGGCTACATTTCATACACTGGTTTTCGCTGCAGGAGATGGCTGTCTGCTGGTACCGGACCTCAGGGTAGAAGCAATACAGTTCACTGTCATTCTGGCCACAGGTGGTGAGGGTGACCGGCGTCCGGCCGATAGCAAGGTTCCCAACCGGGGGGTTACAGGAATGTCCATCACACCGGAGGAGGTCTAAAGAGAAGAGAAAGACAGTGAAGATTGTGTTTCCGCAATTTTTGATCCTATTTCAACATCTCTGCTTGCTGTGAATAAATAGGTACAGCTTCTATAGGATTTCTTGGCTGGATACAAGTATGATAAAACCCCAACTGTCAGAAGTATTTAATGTATGTACAGTTAGGCCTAGAGATAGTTGGGAAGTGACACAAGATTTGGCATTTTAGCCGTTTACTAAAACATATTCAAGATCTAGGTATATAATCCATCTGGGCTTAAAGTGCTGACTGCTTTAATTTGAGGGTATTCACATCCTGATTGGAGGAGGGTTTAGGAATCTCGTCTCTTTAATATGTAGCTGCCCGTTCTTCAAGGGAGCAAAAGTAAATTATTTTAAAAGCTCTTTAAATGAGCTGCATGGTCAATTCCCTCAGAAATACATCATCAATTTAGTAGGTAAAAGGTCTGGAGCTGATTACAGGAGTGGCACTTGCATTTCGAAGCTATTGCTGTGACCCCACAACATGCAGTCAAAGGAGCTCTCAATAGAAGACAAAACGACCATCATTAGGCGGAATAAAAAGAAAAAATCCATCAGAAAGACACCAAAAATGATAGGAGCAGCTAAAAAATAAAAATAGACCACTGGTGAGCTGGAAGCTCAAAAAGGCCTGGACGTCCTCAGAAGATAACAGTGGAGGAAGATCTCAGAACCTCTCTATGGTAAAGAAAAACCTTCAGAACAAGTACCCAACTGAAGAGTAATCACCAGGAAAGAGGTGTTTCCTGATCTAAGTCTAACATAAAAAGAAGACTTTATGAGTGCAAATACAGAGGGGTTCACCCAGGGGCGGACCTACCGTGGTGCAGCTAGTTCAGCTGCACCAGGGCCCCGACCGGCTAGGGGGCCCCTCAAGCCTGCAGGGGTGCCCCCAGCCAACCCCCATTACCCTGTGCCAGAGAAGAGGGGGTTAACTGAGGGAAGCTTCCTGCTTCTCCTGGCTGATCCCACCCCTCCTCTCCTCTGCGCCCCGGCTCCCAGGACTGCGCAGCTCGGCGCAGGTAGGAGCCGCAGCACCTATAGCACCCCCCTCCCCTCACCTGTTAGCACAACCCCTCCCCCCCCCTCCTCGCCGACATCCGATAGACTGTGGCGGCGCTGGTTACCCATCACCAGGTACTACAGGTGGTGTCACATAACAAACTCTTATCCCCTGTAAATACACCCCTTTTTGAAGTGTCACCCAGGCCACGGGATCAGGCGCTGCCACCCGTGACACCCCTAATACACCCACCGAGCCTGGTACCCGAGTACCCCAGGGCCAGGGCTCGACATGTACAGCAGAAAACTGGACTATATTGACGCTGAAATGACCCCTAGCTGAAAGCAGGTGTAGATGTCATTATCAGGAATGTAGACATGCCAAGGGCGAGCGCCTAATAATACATTTGGCAGATTTATTTTGAGTCTTGACACTTGATAAATTGATCATTTCTTTCCACCGTTTCGGGATTACTACTAGAACCGGAAGTTATGGGGACCCAAAATTTTCCAACTTTTCCTTGCACAATTTATAAAGGGGATGTAATACACAAGGGACTGGGGCGATACAGGCTGACATAGACATTGCAATCTGATTAAGCAATGAATTACTAATTATAATCGTGGAGTTTGGCCATAGTCAGGGGCTTCGTCCTGCCCGCCTGGCACACAGATGGCGAAGCGACCTCAGTTACCGGCGTAGATCTTCAATAATTCATAAACTGCTGATGACTGGGGAAGCAGCCTTATCTGTCTTTGGGAGCTGCTGTTGCATACACTGATTGACTGGAAACCGCTGAACCGGATCCATTCTCCAATAATCAGCCGGCATCCTGTCTCATAAGCCAGGGAGCCCGATGCTGCATTAACCACATCTTACCCAACTGCTGGCATCACAGCACTGATACAGATAGATGAAGAGCACGGACTATGATACAAAGTAACAATTGACTGTAATAGAAGACTTCCTATTTCAGTATATGTAGCTCTCCAAAATCTTTTTTGACACCAAAACTAAAAATATCCTCCATATAGAATATTTTAATAGCTGAGGTATCTCCCATGGGTAGAAATAAATCCATAGATTTACAATGACATCCTAAAGGCCCTGTTACACACTATGATATCGTTAACGGTTTGGTGACGTTGCAGCGTTGTTGAAACGACATTGTTGTGTGTGACATTTACCAACGACCAACGATGAGGTCGTTCATCGTTGGTTAATGACCTGGACCATAAATTTATCGTTGGTCTTCTGCTGGACGCCCAGCATCGACGTGTGTGACAGCGGGAGACCAACGATGAACGGGCTCCCAGCGCTGCACAGCAAGCGCTGGGAGCTGGTAACCAGGGTAAACAGCGGATAACTAAGCAGAGGCAGCGCTTAGTTACCCGCTGTTTACCATGGTTACCAGCATTCTCGCTGGTCCTGATTGCTGGTGAGTCTGCCTGTTTGACAGCTCACCAGCAATCAGATCACGATGTCCCAGCGATCCACATCGTTGGTGGGATCGCTGGGACATTGTAGTGTGTGACAGGGCATTTATTTCATGGCCACCAAGTAGGAGCCCGGTGAATCGCATCCGACCCACCAATATTCCCATGGGGTGATGTAAAAATCAGAGTAACTTTTATAAATGTAACAAAACATCAATGTTTCCCTACCCCCTCAAAATGATATCTGTCAGCTGCAGCAGCCTACTTATTGATGGTTTCCAGCAGATGAATTTACCCTAGACTAAAAGAACTAATTGAAAAGCAAAAGGGTAAAAAGGTAATTCCAAGATTTAGGTTATTTATTGCAATGAAAAATTTCATTTTAAAGGTAATCTATCAGCGTATTCTTGCAATCTCATTTGACGCAAAGAAACCCTGAATCCCACAATGTAGCACATAGATACAGGCTGCAGTCGTTCTGAAACAATCAGAGCATTTGGATTCAGCCAAGCAGCAGTGCTAGGAGAGCCCTCACCAGGTCAGTATGTACAATGTCTATAGACAGTGAGCTGCTACCGCCCTAACCAGGTTCTCTATAGACGTTCTGCATTGATAGGGAGGTGGCAATCACAGCAGGGGGCGTGTCGGAGTGCCATGCACTTGGCTTTCTAGTCCTGCAATAGAAATCATCAGGTGATAAAGCCTTTAGTTTACCTAAACAATTGCACACACAGAGATAAGAGAAGCATAGTTGTTTTTTATTTTTTTTTAACTCTTACGTCTTGCTGTCCTCAGTTTAAATAGCAAAAACCTGCCAACAGATTCCCTTTAAGGTCTCTGATGATTGTCAGCAAATTGAAAGCTTCTTGTTTACATCTACCTGTATGGACTCAATACATCTCACAGCTGGTGCTTTGTTACAAATGTATCTAGTCTAGACAATTCTCCCTGAACCAAACCCCTGGATGCCAGACTGATGAATTAACCTGTACTGATACATTGACAAAGGATCCTGTAACATCTGGCTCAGCACTAGGACTGGAATGGGAATCAGGAATCTGGGAATCATAAAACCGAGAATCATGGAATCTGAGAACAGAATCCGGGAATAATGGAATCACCATGGAACCTGAAAACCAGAGGATCCATGGAATCTGGGAATCATGGAATCCGGGAACCATGAAAACAGAGGAATCATGGAATCCGGGAACCATGGAATCCGGGAACCAGGGAAAACCATGGAGGAACATGAATCGGGAACCATGGAATATCCGGGAACCATGAAAACTGAGGATCATGGAATCCGGGAACCATGGAATCCGGGAACCATGGAATCCGGGAACATGAAACTGAGATCAGGAATCTGGAAGTCAGGGAATCCGGGAACCATGGAATCCGGAACAACGGAACCAGGAATCCGGAACCATGGAATCCGGGAACCATGAAAACTGGTGAATCAATCGGGAATCCGGGAACCAGGAATCCGGGAACCATGGAATCCGGGAACCATGGAATTCGAGAACCATGGAATCGGACCATGGAATCGGAACTGGAATCCGGGAACCATGGAATCCGGGAACCATGGAATCCGGGAACCATGGAATCCGGGACCATGGAATCCGGGAACCAGGAATCCGGGAACCATGAAAACTGAGATCAGGAATCCGGGAATCCATGGAATCGACTGAAAGAATGCCCATGGAATCCGGGAACCATGGAATCCGAGAACATGAAAATCGAGGGATCATGGAATCCGGGAAACCATGGAATCCGAGAACAACGGAATCCGGGAATCAGGGAATCTGGTGGAACCAGCGAGAATCCGGGAAACCATGGAATCTGAGAACCATGGAATCCGGGAAACTCAGGACGGAATCTAGGAATCAGGAATCAGGAACCACGGGGAACCACTGGAATCCGAGAATCATGGAATCCTAGAACCATGGAATCCAGGAACCAGGAATCCAGGAACCATGGAACCCTAGAACCACGGAATCTAGAACCCATGAGAACATACCGGAACAATGGAATCCGGGAACCATGGAATCCGGGAACCATGGAATCATGGTAGGCCCTGCAACTTCTGACCCATCAGGATACTATGTCCCTAGAGAAACTTTAAAATTGCAGTCACCCTTAGGTAATCTTGCATTAAAATGTTAGGAAACAATTTAGGATTGCTGAGTAAATAGAAGGATGGTCTCATTTGCTTTTTGGGAGGATTCCCCACTTTGTCACATTCCATAGACTAAACATTTCAATGGATATTGTGTGGGGCACTGCAGGAACCTTGAACACCTGATGCCGGATTCTCCAGCAGACATAGACTCCCTTTATAACACGCTGAATGTGACATGGTTGTAGGAGACAGACCTCTTGCAAAATATCCTAGAGTTGGGATAAAGAGTAAAGCAAAGACAACACAGTGTAGCATTATCATAATGTAACTACAATCTGTCTGATCTGCATGGGCAGTGCATATTAATGCATTCTATTGTTCTGTCCTCTATTATTAGCCAATAGGAATTTTGGCATAGAAGACGCTCCATGATGAATACTTTATGCCGCTGATCTCACCAGTGCAGCATTTACATCTGTAGGTTTGACTTATTTTAGCCATTTGTCTTTTATATCCTCCTGTATTATTATAAATTGCTTATTTTAGGTGTAGTGGCCCTTTAAAATGCTTAAGAGCAAAGTGTAAATAACTAGCAAAAATGTTTGCCATTGATTACACTTACATTTTATTAATCAATCCCTTATATGAGCAGAGCCCAAAAAATTGGAAACAATCTATCATCATCTTCCAAGCTCTCCATGAGTCATCCAAACATGTGAGAGCTGGAAACGCCAATGTAATCTATTGCCGAAAACTGTGCTGCCACGAGCTCTGTATCATAAGGTAAATTACTTATCCAGTACTGATCCTGAATTACCTCCTGTATTATACTCCAGAGCTGCACTCACTATTCTGCTGGTGCAGTCACTGTGTACATACATTACATTACTGATCCTGAGTTACCTCCTATATTATACTCCAGAGCTGCACTCACTATTCTGCTGGTGCAGTCACTGTGTACATACATTACATTACTGATCCTGAGTTACCTCCTGTATTATACTCCAGAGCTGCACTCACTATCCTGCTGGTGCAGTCACTGTGTACATACATTACATTACTGATCCTGAGTTACCTCCTGTATTATACCCCAGAGCTGCACTCACTATTCTGCTGGTGCAGTCACTGTGTACATACATTACATCACTGATCCTGAGTTATCTCCTGTATTATACTCCAGAGCTGCACTCACTATTCTGCTGGTGCAGTCACTGTGTACATACATTACATTACTGATCCTGAGTTACCTCCTGTATTATACTCCAGAGCTGCACTCACTATTCTGCTGGTGCAGTCACTGTGTACATACATTACATTACTGATCCTGAGTTACCTCCTGTATTATCCTCCAGAGCTGCGCTCACTATTCTGCTGGTGCAGTCACTGTGTACATACATTACATTACTGATCCTGAATTACCTCCTGTATTATACTCCAGAGTTGCACTCACTATTCTGCTGGTGCAGTCACTGTGTACATATATTACATTACTGATCCTGAGTTACCTCCTGTATTATACCCCAGAGCTGCACTCACTATTCTGCTGGTGCAGTCACTGTGTACATACATTACATTACTGATCCTGAATTACCTCCTGTATTATACTCCAGAGCTGCACTCACTATCCTGCTGGTGCAGTCACTGTGTACATACATTACATTACTGATACGGAGTTACCTCCTGTATTATACCCCAGAGCTGCACTCACTATTCTGCTGGTGGAGTCACTGTGTACATACATTACATTACTGATCCTGAGTTACCTCCTGTATTATACCCCAGAGCTGCACTCACTATTCTGCTGGTGCAGTCACTGTGTACATACATTACATTACTGATCCTGAGTTACCTCCTGTATTATACTCCAGAGCTGCTCTCACTATTCTGCTGGTGCAGTCACTGTGTACATACATTACATTACTGATCCTGACTTACCTCCTGTATTATACTCCAGAGCTGCACTCACTATTCTGCTGGTGCAGTCACTGTGTACATACATTACATTACTGATCCTGAGTTACCTCCTGTGTTATACTCCAGAGCTGCACTCACTATTCTGCTGGTGCAGTCACTGTGTACATACATTACATTACTGATCCTGAGTTACCTCCTGTATTATACTCCAGAGCTGCACTCACTATTCTGCTGGTGCAGTCACTTTGTACATACATTAATTTCTGATCCTGAGACTCTAAACTTTCTCAAATAACACATTTACTGGCAGTGATGACATAGTGGTGAGGGCATAGCTGGGGGGATTGGGTGCCAATTGATTACACAGGTCAACAAAAAAAATTTTTTTTCTGGTGCCCAAAATATTTTAATGAATTTGGGGTATTTTTGGGGTGCTGATTCTGAATATGCTATCAGTTTTGCCAGATTGGCTCAAGTTTTTGAGATTTTTGGTATCTTATTTATAGCACTTGTTCGTAAATGCGACGCATCATCTCATTAATTTCTTTGGATTAGTACTTGAACTGAGCAGTTCTCAATATAGTTTTGTGTTAATTAGTGTTCTAAAAGTTTGTTCATAGCTTGATTTTTGCACTAACTTTATGTTTGTTGTCTGTTGTCCAGTGAAAAGCATGAACTCATCAAGAAGAAGTTGTCTTAACGATCCAGACTCATTCTGTTACATTTGTGGTGAATATACACTGACAAAACATAGAAGAAACATAACAGACTTCGTTAAAAAAGTAGCAAAAAACGTCTTTTTTGTTACACATTTTACGAAAAATCTCAAAAACTTGAGCCAATCTGGCAAAACTGATGACATATTCAGAATCAGCACCCCAAAGTTACCCTAAATTCAATGAAATATCTTTGGCACCAAAAATGCTGTTGACCAGTGTTATTCTTGGGGAAAGATGGGGGAGGGGGAATGTCAGAATTATTTTGGGGTTAATGCTTTTTCATCCTCATCACCCTGGAGGATATAGCTGATCTGCAGTGACACAAGCCTCCTACACCCACCACCATCATTGATACATTATCCATACTCATCCTGTGGGCTCTGAGATCTGAGCCATGGAACATTCTATAATATCTTTCCGCTGGATCGATTAGGTGTCACATTTTCTTGGCTTTTACAAGCAACTTGGAGCCAACTGATCTATGTAAATAAGGAAACCTACAATAGAAGCTGGAATAAACATGTAATGACAGTTTCACTCTGACCTGTCCATCATCCAGGCATAGAGCTGGAACAAACCCATTACAATTTCTCTGATCAAGAAGTTCTGCAGCAGCTGGACCTTGATATTTTTTAAATAATACTTTAGTTGCAACCCCAACTGATTATATCTATTGATCCCATTATCTATTCCATGAAAAATACCAAGATTGTAGTAGAAAAATACACTGGTCTCAGATCATAACAAACATAATATCATTTCTTAGATTGTTTAGTTGCATTACAAATCCCAGCTAGACTCTCAGTGTATGATGGGAGTTGGAATCCCTCCACAGACCTGTCCTCCATCCTTACCTGTGTCTGTGTGCACTGAGACAATCCATTCCAGGAACACAATGATTGTGATTCCCTGCATGACAGGATGATGGGGGTGATGATCTGATGAGAGAGGCTGCACAGCCTGTCCCCAGCCTCTGCTCCTCAGGCTGTCAGTCACACATGCTCAGCAGTGAGGACAGGTATTCCCATTTTTGAGATGACCTCCCTGCCCCTCTAATCCAGAGGACGATCCTATCATGTCAATGGAAGGACTCCTGCAGCTCTGCTGTCAGCTGCTTCTTCACCCCTTTAAATAAGAATATTTTGTCAGATTTTTAGTCCCAGCAGCAATAATTGGATCTATAATCCATATACTGCAGATGATAAAGGGCTGGAGATTATAATCTGTAAATGAGGATGAGTGTGATCCTGATCTTATTCCTCTCCTGATCTGCTCTCTCTGAAGATGCTCTGGTCCTCGGCTCCTTCCTCCTTGAGATGCTGACTCCTCTCTCCCTTGGAGGCGGCCGGGCTGTCAGTTTCATGACTCTTTCTGAGGCTGTTGTCACTTTAAATTAAATGTCCAACACGTGGACAACGACTCCGCCCACTCACTGTATTGATTGCGACGGTGCAGTGCCCTCTGCTGGACACAGACCTGCACTGCAAGCACCTGCCCTTGACCTTCACGTCCTATTGTTAGCATCTTTGCTGTCAATGAATAGAAACATTCTTGTTTATGCTCAAGAGTTGTTGTGATCCCTCCACAGGTCAGAGTTTAGTTTAGCTTGGCCCATAGCCTATGGACCAAGATACACTGATACATTGTAACAAATTATCAACTGCTCCAGTGGCGTAACGTGAAGCTCATGGGCCACAATCTAAACGAAAAGTGACTTTTGGGGTGTGATTGTAACCCCCTGCACTCAGTGGCGTAACGTGAAGCCCATGAGCCCCAATGCAAAAACTCAAATGGAGCCCCCAGTGCCGCAACCTGAAGCTCATGGGGCCCCAATGCGAACGCTCCAACGGGGCCCCCAAATATTGCAACTCTTTAATAGCATTAGTCTTTTTTCTATAAGCCAAAGGGACTTTTGGGGCCCCCTAGGCTCCAGGGCCCGGGTGCGGTTGCAACCCCTGCACCTATTGTAGTTACGCCCCTGGGGACCTTCAATTATTGCAAATCTTTTAATACCGTATGATTAGTCTTTTTCTATAGGTCAATGGGACTTTTGGGGCCCCCATAGGCTCCAGGGCCCGGGTTGCAATCGCAACCCCTGCACCTATTGTAGTTATGCCCCTGGGGGCCCCCAATTATTGCAAATCTTTAATAGCATTAGTCTTTTTCCATAGGCCAATGGGACTTTTGGGGCCCCCCTAGGCTCCAGGGCCCGGGTGCGATCACAACCCCTGCACCTATTGTAGTTACGCCCCTGTCCATAGCTCATGATGACATGTTCACATGTGCCATATTCTCCTTCCAATATTTTGGATTTGGAATTACTCATACTGCAGCACAATATCAATTGTGAATAGAACCTTTACCTGTGCTGATTCACTGTGACTCTGCTTCCAGGTTTTCAACTTCTGAATGTAAACAAGTAATGTTTCCATTCAATTACAGCAAACAGGGATCTTGAAAATGATGTAGAATCAGAAGGCAGGTGCTACATGGAGACTAGTTGTGAAACAGCAGAATCGCAGCATAAGGAAGGTGATGGGTCACATTGCGAATTAATGGGACGGAGACAGGTAAAAAGTCAGAACCAGTTAGATTTTCCTAACTTGTTGCGGTACCGTCTGGGTCTCAATCTGACCCAATTCTCTTGTACTGTGCTGCAATGCAGTAGAGGCACAGAGTGAAACTGCCATGTAGACTCCTACAAAGTTGCAGAACTTTCCAAAAAGTAAAGGTACCGTTACACGTCGCAATATTGCATGCAATTTCACTGGTTGCAGTGAAATCATGGACATATTGTTACATTTGTACACGGTAACAAAACAGAACAATGTGCCCATTATTTCACTGCAACCAGCAAATTGCCTGTGAAATTGCATGCAATATTGTGTCTTGTAACAGTACCCTTAAGGCCCCGTCACATGGGGCGACATTGCCACCGATTACATAGGCGACGTAGGGGCGTGAGTTATCGTCGGCGACATCGCCCCCTACGTCGCCTCATGTAAAGGGGCGATGTCGGCACCGCCGGGGGGTCGCCTGGTTTCAGAGCAGTGCTCTGAAACCAGGCGACTGATCTGGGGCGATGTGCTCACATCACCCCATGTAACCGGCCGCCAGCGACCTGTCAGGCGATGGGAGCCATAGGCTCCCATTGTCCTGCATCACTGCTGGGGTTTTCAGACACCCCGGTGGCGATGCCGCCTGTCAGCTCGCCGGGCTGGAGATGTCGCCCATGTAAATGGGGAACGACGACGCTGGCGGGGTGCCAAAAACGTGCGCGTACCCGCCAGTCGCCGCCTGCATCCCCAGCCCCGTCGCCAGGTGTGACGGAGCCTTTAGGGTACCTTTACACGTCGCAATATCGCAATGCAACATCGACAAAAAGTCACGTTGTACGGTCGTTGCAGTTGATATCGTTCGTGCGTTGTGTCATGTAAATGGGCAATGCGACAGGAAAATATCGCAGCTACGATATTGCAAGAAGATTGTGCAAGCCCTTCAACCGTACGATATTGCTTATGCGATGTGGCAGGATCGTGTTATGTGACGGCGCAACTACGATCTTGTTTGCAACTTCCCCTATTCACTACAATGTTAATGGTCATTCCCTGGGTTGCTCATACCCAGCGCAAAAAAGGGGCGTACAACATCGTAGTTGCGTTCCCTGCCGATATCTCCCTGTGAGACAGCTCCTATGCGATCTTGGACAAGTACCAAAAACGTGCGCGCTCCCGTGAAATCGTATGCAATATCGGAATGATATTGCGACGTGTAAAGCGGCCCTTAGAGTCTGTGTCAGATTTTCCCCAGCCCAAAACAGAACTTTTATCATTCATTTTTTTACAGAAACATAGACTATATCTGGTTCTGCTGCAAACACTAAGCTGCAATACCACACACAGCCTGTGGGCAAAGGTGGCACTGTTCCTGGAATAAAAAGGATTTAGTTTACAGTCTCTTTGTGGTTGCTACAATGTGACCATATTAGGTTGCAATGTGCAATATCCACATGTGTTGTTTATAGTCAACCCTGCAACGTTAAAGTATTTTCTGCCTCTGGGGAATATTTTTTTTACTTCAAAAATTGTATTTGGGGAAGAAAATGAGTTGAGCACCATTTGCCTTCTGTGACTTTTGTGTTGCATTCGCTACTGCTGGATGCAGAAAGAGGTAACTGAGGATTCATCAGTGAGCTCCTTCTGAATGGAGAATCTGAATGTCAGGGAAACGAAAAGCCTGTTATAAAGCCTAATGGTGCATGATATTTTCTTGAAAATTATTGTGAAGCAAAATAGCAAAAATGGTCCCCAGATGTGGACAATACCTTTAAGGTTGCAATGTCTGGTGCAGCACTTTTTTTTTTTAGTAATTTTTGTTTTGTAAATTTGACTCAAAATAATGAATGTATAAGCAGGAAAGTAACGCAACAATGTGGTGTCTGCAGAGACTGGGGTAGATGCTGTCTGTAGGAGTGGCTCAGGTAACACATTAATTTGGGGAAAGGTGTTGACCAATGAGGAGGCAGCACGGTTGTAGGTGGGTCAGGTCTACCTGATTGTTAACCCCAGGGCTCATATGTTAATCCATTTGAACTGTTGGCTCTGAAGCCTCATGATGATCAGTCTGCAGGAGCTGTGTGCTGGTATCCCCCTCCACCCGCTGCCCCCAACAGAGGGAAGGATGATGGGGTCCCCCATGCTCCAATCCGGACTCCCCGCTCTCTGCACAGGATGAGAAGGTGAGGGTGGCATCTAATGACCTTCCTTGGTTATGCCTCTCTGGAACTACTAGTTTCTACAGGGGTGTAACTACAACAGGTGCAGGGGTTGCAATGATACCCGGGGCCCCAAAAGTCTCTCTGGCCAGTAGAAAAAGAATGCTATTAAAGATTTGCAATAATTGGGGGCCCCGTTGGAGCTTTTGCATTGGGGTCCATAAGCATCAAGTTACGTCACTGAGCTCCACACTATACTGTGTTGAGATTAATGATTCTCCGCCTGGCAGGAGATTGGAGTTGTGGTGTGGATTGAAGTGCCAACCAGAGCCTTAACTTTAAGCTCTGGGTCCCAAGACAAAGTCTGCACCGAGGGCTGCTCAATTGCTGCATATCGGTTGTTAGGCCCTGTGCACACTGTTTTTTTAGGGCATTTATGTCTCAAATCTGCATGCAACTTCTTTTATTCCAGCAAAGTAAATGAGAATCCTGAAGCTTTGTGCACATTTTCTTTCTGCACCAAAAAAAATAAGCATTACGTGCTGTAGAATGGTGCTTTATAAGTAAATTATCCAGTATGTCAACTCTTGGAGCATTTTTCCTGCCAGGGGACAGATTTGGTGCAAAAATTACTATACTCTGAACATGTGCACGTAGTTTTAGGGTTTTGACTACATTATTGTAATGGCAAATTGACATTGGAATTATTAATCGGATCACAATCGGCACCACCATTCTGCTCTGGTCATACCAGCTTTTAAAGGGAACCTGTCAACAGGTTTTTGCAACCTGTGGTAATCTGAGAGTCGCATAATATAGGACCCAAGATCCTGATTCCAGCGATGTGCCACTTACTGGGCTGCTCAGTGTAGTTTTGATAAAATCACTGTTGAATCATCTGGAGATATTACCATTAGCAGTCTACTTGGCCTGCTGCCAGATAGTCTGGCATATTCACAAACCGCTAAGAGCGGCTTCACACTTCGGCATGATCCGGTCCGGGATGACCCTGACAGCCGCGGACCGGATCAGCACACAGTACTGGAGGGCTAATATGCCCTCCGGTCCAGTGTGCAGCGCACCAGCTGCAGCCGCTGACAGGTCAGGACCGCGGCGCCTGTGGTCCTGACTTACCAGCAGCGGGAACCCGCTGGGAAACTGCGTGCGACTGCACACCGGACCGGAGGGCATATAGCCTCATATGTTGCTGATCTGGTCCGCGGCTGTCTAGGGTCATCACTGGACAGCCCGGACCGGAATCGGCCGCAGCGTGAAACCACCCTAAATCTGCAGCAGTAAAACACTAGTTTTATCAAAATGACAGCAAGCAGATCAGTAAGTGAGACATCGCTGGAATCGGGGTCTTTGTCTCTACATTATGCTGCTCTCAGATGGGATGGCTAAAACCTGATGACAGGTTCTGTTTCAAATTTTTTTTTAATTTTATTTCCCCCCACCCCCCCCTTTCATCCACACTGGTCTTTGCTTACAAATACTGCATGTGTCATTGTAGCCTAATAAATATAGCGCCTACCTATTCTGCAGCACTTTACAGTTTCACTGATCCATTGTAACTAATGATGGGCGAGCACGAAGATCCTCAGTACTGGAAACCAGCAGTCGGATGATCGGATTGGTGTGACATGGGTACCCAGCGTTTTTTCTGGAAGAGCTTGTGAAAAAGATGCTCCAGTTTCCCATTGACTTCCATTATACTCGTGTACCTGAGTTGTGTCCGTCTGATCATCTGATTGCTGGTTTCGAGTACTGAGAATCTTGGCGTTCGCCCATCACTTTTTTTCTTTTTACAATTAGTGTTCAACCCCATGAAGGATGAGGACATGAAAAAGATGGAGGGAACGTGCCAAACAACATGGACGACAAAAAAAAAGTTGTGGTGCACAGCAGGTTTCAGACATATTTTAGTGTTGCGTCAATAGGTGACTGGGACACATGAGCCATTTGGCACCAGCTAAACCTGAAGAGGAGAGGGGTGTTGTGTCCCATCTTGGTTCCCTGGGGGGTATTTCTAAATCCCGTTGAAATAAATGCTCTGCTATAGGAGCACATGCAGGGGTATAATTATGAAACTGAGCAACCAATCAGAGCACAGCTCTCATTTTCTATACTGCTTTTAGACAATGTAAGCTGTGCTGTGATTCGTTGCTTAGGCCAAAATGGCCCTTTCAGTCCTTGATTGCTTTTCTTTTAAAGAGCTTCAATGGGTCAATAAACTCGATTCACTCAAGGTTGAATTTACTTTTTAATGCCGTTGGCAGTAAAATTTCTTTTTTAATCACATTTTACCACAGCAGGATTGGCATTGTAAGCTGTTACCTGACTGGTTGCTATGGTAACAGCTATTTCTTCAGGCCTGTTTTCATGACTGAGGCCTACTGTTATTTGTATTTTCTCTTTTTTGGGACGGTTGGTTATCATCAGGTTAATAATTCCCTTTCATTGTGCAACAAGTGGCCGTAAACAAGTAACCGCACGACGGGCCCAGATGGCGGCCTCCTCAGGATACGCTGTGTTACCGTCCTGTTATTTGTGGCGTGCAATCCTTGATTTCAAGCTTACACTGCGTTTGTTCAAACAAATGATATAGCAGTTCTGGATCTGTTATCTGGCACAGGATATAGTGATTTCAGTGGGTAACTTGAAGCTCATGGGCCCTGATGCAAAAGCTCCAACGGGGCCCTCAATTATTGCAAATCTTTAATAACATTAGTCTTTTTCTATAGGACAAAGGGACTTTTGGGGCCCCCTAGGGATCAATAACTCAGATTCATCCTTAGGGTGAACCCACCACCAGGATTTAGCCACCTGTAAATCAGTGTAACAGGTGATTGATGTGAGCAGCATGGCATCACTATTTGTTTCTTCACTTAAGCCTAGGTCTCACATAACGATATCGGTAACGATATCGTCCTATTTGTGACGTAGGAACGATATCCTTACCGATATCGTTGCGTGTGACTGATGGCAGCGATCAGGCCCCTGCTGTGAGGTCGCTGATCGTTGCACAGAGATCTCCATTACAGAGATGCCGGTATGGGAGCCTCTGATGCCGGTGAGCCTCGGGGGGGGGGGGGGGGGGGGGGGGGATTTCTTTATTTAGAACAAGGAGAGGGATAGGATTAGGGTTAGGATTAGGGTTTAGGATAGGGGATAGAGTAGGGAACAGGGAAATAGCAGGGAGAGATGAGAATAGTGAGGGACAGGATAGGAGAGGTCGGCACCCGCTCGCTCCCCGCAACCCGGAAGCGGGCGGGTGCCGGTAACCATGGTAAACAAGCGGGTCTCTAAGTGCAGGAGAGACCCGCTGTTACCATGGTTACCAGCGTCCGGCCACTCCCAGGATGCAGGGAACGAGCGGACGCTGGGTACCAACGATCTGGCTGCCCAGAGGTCGCTGGTGAAGTCTGTCAGTGTGACAGCTCACCAGCGACCTGATAACGATGTGTCAACGATGCATCAACGATGCTGATCGTTGTCGGCATCGCTGACACATCGTTATGTGAGACCGGGGCTTTAGTCACTTTCCATGACAGCAGCATCAGAGGAGGTCTCCCTACCCTAAATGGGAAACAGAGGTTAAATACCCCTCCCCTTCCTGCAACCACCAATGATTTTCCTGTCCCCTATGGGGCATGAAGAGGTTCTTGATGGTGCTACCTGTGGCTGGTTAATAGGGTTACCTGGATTACTTGCATGCCTGGCAGCTGAGGTTGGGGGCTTCGGCTCTCCTCCTCCTGGTGCTGCTCCCATCTCCAAGCTGGCCATTCGATTCGGGACCTTCTTGCTCCTCTTGTGCTCTTGTGGCACCCCAGAGTCCAGTTGCCACAATAGTCTTGCCTCCCTTGTTGGGGACGGGGAAGGAAGGGGTGAGGGGGTTAGGGTCATGCTTGGAAGCAAGGTATCCACACCAGGTAAGCCACAGCACACAACACCTTGATGACTCCCCTCCAGAAGGGGGAGCTCTAACTTGGTGTTCAGGGGAGTCTCTCCTATAAATTCTGGTTGGAGGCAGGGTTAGTCAGTTCCTAGGAGGACTGTAGAAGATATCCTGCGGACTGGAGTAGTGTCAGGCTCGTCTGAGGTTACTCACTAGCCAGTGTGAGCCTGTCAATGGTTCACCCCAGAGCAGAGCGCCAGAGCTGGACACCGGAGTCCGAGGTTGCATGGGTGCTCCAGGCCCAGCATCCAAAACTGGAGGATGAGAGATTCCAAGTCTCCCAGCCATCACAGCACTTGGGGCACATCGGCATAGAAGAGCCCAGGGACAGTGGTCAGAGAAGTGAAACCCGGGAAGTGCTCAAGCTGCCTGCCATACCAGTGAAAGACTGTCCAGCAGGAGAAAAGGGTCGCAGCATAGCTACCGGCAGCCAGGACCAGCAGGCAGAGGCTCAACAGGGAGGCCTCAGAGCCAGCCGGGTGAAGAGATCCCTAACTTGCTTGCACGCTACCCGGATTCCTAATATCGATGGTGGACTGTACCCTGACGTCTGCTACTACAGTAAAGGTAAAGGAAACAACTCCTGCGTGTCTGTCAGCTGTTCGGCACCCTGAATCCTGCACCCAAACTGTCTACCATCGCCAAAAACTGTTATCACTCCCCAGGGAAACCACACGACAGCTGCTCGTCAATCATTTCCGAAGGTCCCAAACTGCAGCGCCTGCCCAATAGCTGGATACCACAGGTGGCGTCACGACACCTTTTCCCTAAATCCTACCTTCCCCAGTACTTTTAGAAAACTGGTCCCCAGGATCAAGGAAGCCAGGTCTTGACCCCCCCAGACGCGCCCCAAAGCCCAGTTCTGAGTACCCCACGGCCCTTGGGTGGGACACTCTCCTGATGGAGTAAAGCAGAGTGGTGATGTGGCTGGGGGACCTCCTTGAGCTACCTGGCGTTCTCCTCTTCCATGCTGGTGTTCGACTGCGGCCTCTCGCGCACCTGAAGTGATGTTCCCGAAATCTAACGCGTCACTTCCAGGATTGCGTTCCACGCTGGAGCGCAAGCGTGGCTGGCGTGTTCTGTGCTCCCTGCAATCATTTCAGATCCCTACAGCTGCTGCTGGAAATGGGGACCCCCCTTCTGACAACCCGGGGGAGGAGCCACGACATCCAGTTATACTGAGCACCCGGCCAGACAATGCCTGGTCTGGCTGCACATCCTGAAGTGGGATCAGATTTGTGTCTCTTGACTGCAGAGGACTGACTATGTACGGTGACAAAGCCCCTATGGCTGCATCTGCAGAGCCCAGCGTTCATCCCCCTACTGTAAGTAGCAGATAGGGTCTTTTTCTCATATATTCATTCTATAGTGGGATTTCCTGAGGGCTTAGTGTTCTTTCTTTCTGTTTTAGAGAGACAAGTTTCTGCCGCCAGGAGTTAAAAGGGTTCCACAAGCAAATGTGGTATTTGTGACCCGCCCAGGGTCTTTGGGAACTCTGTACCCGGGCGTTAGTGCTGGGGGTGATGTCTCTGTGGCCGGGCCGGAATAATGGGTAAAATGTCTTGTGACGCCACCTGTGGATTCTGGTGAAGGCACCAGCGCTTCTTCAGACCTCTGGGGATAATGGATGGGCAGCTTGGGTGGTACAGCTTCCCACAGGTGGAGCGGGGTCCCTGGGGCAGTGATGAAGTGACGGGGATTTGCACAGGGAGGTGGTTAGGCAGCCGGGCCGCTGCTACAGTCTCTAGGCTGGACGAGTTCAGGGATGGACAAACGCACACAACACTGAATCATTTCTGTACCTTTACTGATGGTATTGCAAGCACTTTCCAGCGTACGTTCCAGGTGGTCGGGAGGCACTTCTGGATTTCCACAGTGAGTGGTGGATAAGGCCTCCTTGTCTCTCTTCCTGCGTTGAAGCCTCTGACCCGTGTAAAACTGGAGGGGGGTTGTCCAGGTGTAAGTTTCACACCGGGGCCCACCAGACTAGTTACGCCACTGCCCTTGAGTGTTTTCAAAAATCATGGTGGAAGTAGTGACCTTCATCAGGGCAGGGGATTTAACTTGTCCCTTATCTCGACTATTTTCTGATACTTGCTTCTTCAGTTCAATCAAGCTGTGGCCAAAACCCTAAAGATTCTACATTCTCTCGGGTGGATTCCAAACCTGGGAAAGTCTGACCTAATTCCTTCCACTTGGAAGAAATTTCTAGGAGTTCTCTTGAACTCCAGGAAGCAAGCCTTTTTTTCTGCCCAATGGCAATTGTCTAGGACTTATCTGACCTCAGAATTTAGAGATCTTTTGCATACGTCCTACCATAAGGGACATGATGTAGATGCTAGGATCATTGACTGCTTGCATTCAAGCAGTGTTCTGGGCTCAGGCTCACACGAGTCCTGCAAGGACATGTCCTGTCTTCCTGGGGCAGGTTCCCAAATTCCCTGTTAGATAGTTGTTCTTCCAGAATATGGCAACCTCCGGAAAGGTCACCTGGGACCAGTCTTCCCTGATGACTCCGACAACAGTGGCCAGCAAAAGGGGCTGGGGCGCCATGGTAGCGGGACATCACTTCCAGAGCAGATGACCCTCTGCAGTCAGCTTGATCATCAAACTTCAGGGAACTGAAGGCGGTGGAAGAAGTGCTCAAGCCAGCGGTCAACTTGATCCAGGGCCACAACATGAAGGGTTTTCTCGGACAATGTCACCACGGTACCCTATCTATGTCAAGGGGGGTGTGGCACCCCAGAGTCAATGTGCCACAGAGTCTTCACTGCCCCCGGGTAGTGGTGTCTCCAGAGACCAACAAAGGATATTCTCATCAGAACACACACACACACACACACACACACACACACACACACACACACACACACACACACACACACACACACACACCTTCAAGCCAGAAGGGGAGACCAAGACTGGGTTCAGGGTGAGTTTCCCTATATATTCTGGGCTGGAGAGGAGAAAGTTCAGTTCAGCTCCTGAGAGGGCTGTGAAGAGTGTAGTACGGAGCAGTACTGTGAAGAGTTCAGTTCCTGGGAGGACTGTGAAGCAGACCTGGGTGTAAAGGAGCTCTGCTAAGCTCATCCAAGGTCCACTGACTAACACCAGACCTAAGACTAGGGTCTGAGGAAAGGAGAGTAAGAAACACACCTGGAGGTTGAGCAGCACCTTGCTCTCCCCAAAGAACAAGCGCATAGAACGGACACCGGGTCCGAGACTGTGCAGGGTCACACATCCTGGCAGTCAATACCGGAAGGTGGGGGTTCCAGATTCCCAGCCACACTGTACCAAAACACAGCAATGCATAGACTCCAGCAACAGACACCCAGGTGCAAGGTAGAGAAAGTGAAGGACTCGAGTTACCTATTCTACTGGTACCCTGTAGGAAGAGACAGGGCCAGCAGCCTAGCTTAAGCAACTGACTAGCCAAATTACAAGTGCAGCAAGGGAGCTAAAAGACCCGGCTGGGTGAGAATAACCCCAATAACCCTCTTACAACAAAACCTGCGCACATAGGCAACCCTGGCTCACCCCCCACACCAAAGAACTCCGACGGACATCTAGGGTGGCTGAACAGAGGTGGAAGAAATCCTGCTCCTCAGCACACTTCGCCTTGTTCAAACAGTCACTCATCGACTTCAAGACTGCACTGACTGCTGCAAAACAAGCTTTCTTCTCATATCCACCCTTTCCCACAATCCCAAGCAACTTTTCATGACCTTTAACACTCTGCTCCGCACCCCTCCCTCTCCTCTCATCTCCGCCAGAAGAATGGCAGAGCTCCAGGCCCTATCTAAAAATCCTAGAGGATAGTATTGTGCTTTAGACCCTCATTTTCACCTAAGGGTTGTCTCGGACTTCCACAGAAACCAGGACAGCCTACCTTCATTTTGTTCTCATCTTTCAAACCCTAAGGAGGAGAACATTCATACCCTTGACGTACACAGAACTGTCCTTCATTACCTATGTGGCGCCCCGCAACGAGTGCGTCACAAGAGGATATTGCAGCCATAAATGCAGCCGCAATATTCCCTGACACAGCAGTGATCTGGTTAACTTAGAAATCCAACCCTGCATGCATCACCTAGAACAGAGGGCCAATCCTAGGTCCTGGTGGGCGGAGTGCTAGGGAAGTGTGTAGGAGAACAGACCCTAGTCATAGAGAGAAGGGATCTAAAACTTGACCTGAGCAGTCTAGAACTTGGAGAGGAGCGGGGGCTCCGCACCCGTGCAGCCCCCGGGCCGTCACTGGTCGGGTGTCAGCACCTGAGGCCGTAACCACGGGTTCCCAAAAGACTCCCGTGCCCACAACTCACAGCCGGTTCACTGGTACCGAAGCTGGCAGCAGTTCACCTCTGCTACGCGAACCAGAAGCGTGGAGGAGCAGCTTCACAGGAGCACCCCACCACCAGCCAACTACCAGTCATCTAACCAGCGGTGTACCCACTGAGGGATCCAAGGCTCCCCAAAACATCCATAACGTACATCTTGGATAGGGATTGAAGCAGCCTCCCCGTACCCGACCTGGTATTCCTGGGCGACAATGGCAACTACTTAGTTAGAATGGAGGAACACTGCGGATTTCTAAGGGACACCTATCACTGCTGAGTCCACCCGGTCCACTACCCGTGAACTGTATACCATGTACTGCCTGCTGGTTACAGTAAAGACCCGTTGCAGAGACTTTCTGTGTCCGTGCTTCCTTATGAACTGTCCGTCCGTACTACAAGGTAACCGTAGCTGCCGCACAACATCTTAAGCAGCTCCAGCCTCCGGGGATCACCGCTCAGCCTGTGGGGAGCGTTCCATCTTGCTGCTGTCCATCCCCCGGAGGTTCCGCAGCGTCGGTAACGATTACCGAAACTACTCATAGGTGGCGTCACGAATAAATTAAAACCCCTTTACTCTGTTCCCACAAGACGTCTTCAACTTTTGATCTGCACTACACCGGGCCCCACTACCGGCAGGCGCGGCCCACCCGTGACAAGGAGGAAGGAAGCATCGCCTGTCTAAACCGGAGTCCCGGCCACGGTGAGTCCCCTACAGCAGACGGACAGTTTGAGAATTGACCAGAATCTATTCATTCAGCCCACTGGCCTCAAAGGAAAGAATCTCCAAGGGTACTATTGCTAACTGGATTAAAAAAAGCAAACCGGGTTTCTCACCACCTGAGAAGCTGAAGGCTCATTTCACAGATCCGTATTGACTTCATAGGTGGAGAGGGGAGATGCATTTATTGAGCAGATCTGCAGAGCCGCCATATGGTCCTCTGTCTATACATTCACCAGGCATTACAGACTGGACTTTAATAGGGATCTTGCGTTTGACAGGCGAGTCCTGCAGGCTGTTATCCCTCTCTAGAATTTTTGTGGGTATTCCTTCAATGCTGTTGTGGAAGGTGACTAGAGAAAATAGAATTAGTCTTACCGGTAATTCGGTTACTGGGAACCTTCCACAACAGCACTATTTTCCCTCCCTATCTGATGCTCTTATTGGATGATTCCTGCACTTTGGCAACTATTCATGCTACTGAGTCCAGAAAAAATTGGTTGCAGGGAGGGGTGTTTAACCTTTGTTTCCTGTCCCCTATTTAGGGTGGGTGGCATCCTTGGATGTTGCTGTCATGGAAGGTTCCTATTTCCTAGAAACTGAATGAATGGTAAGATTAATTTTTATTTATTTTTTTTCCCGTGTGGGCTTGGCAGTCTGCTGTAAGCCAAACCCCCTCATCCAGACTCATCCAGGGGGAGGGGATTCGGTTACAGCAGACTGCCATACCCACAGAGGAGGAATGGAGAAAAATACCCTAATTGTGATGTAATGCTGCACACATCAATCACTTGCTACTGATTTACAGGTGGTGGTCAGTAAGAAGGGTTATCTGGGGATGAGTCTCAGATCACCAAAAATTGCAAGAGTTAACTCTCCAACCATTTCCAGTCCGGATATCTTGGACCTAAAGCCATCCGGAAAAACTGCAGTTCTATATTAAAAGGCTGATCAGAGAACAATAGGCATATGAAAATAGTATTCAAACAGCGTGTTTAGGGACTCTGGGTTAAGTAAACTTCTGTGTGCTATTTTGCAGCTTGCTCTGGAGAATGCCTTGCGTTACTTTCCTCCTGAGCATCATTCCATACTGGCTCCAGAATTTGCAGAGGAGCTGAGGTGTTATGGACACATTTACATGTATCGCTATTGTCCAAAGATACGCATGAGGTGAGATCTGTGGTGGTAAGTGGTATAACCTAAATGACGTGCCATTTATTATATACACATATACTATATTGAGAAGTATTGGATTTATAATTATAGCGCCACTTATTTCATGGTGCTTTATGTGAAAAGTGTGTAGATAGAGTATCATAATCATAAGCAATACAAGGCACAGACACAGGAGGTAGAGCTAACCCAACCCATGAGGGCTCACCACCTACAAAGGATGGGTGAGGAGAGGGGATTCTGCCAGCTGGGTCTCAGTTTACAAGGGATGGGTGAGGATTCAGTAGGTGAGGAGAGGGCTCTGCCCACGAGGGCTCAGTCTACAAGGGATGAGTGAGGATGCAGTAGGCAGCCCTCAAGGTCTGGAGTTCCCCACCCCTGCTGTACATAGTGCATAAGGTCCTTAGAGATATATGGTTGGTTGCCTTCTGCCCCATCCAACAACTAAACCAGTGATTGTGAGCCCGGCCTCTCCCCAACATCAGTGTCTGACCTTACAAATGCCTTTGTATGAAGTGGCGACATTCCCACTGACTCTTCCAAAATCTTGGCAAAATCCTTCTAAGAGTGGGAGCTGCTGTATCTGCAGAGGGGCAACTCCATAGTAATGTCTAAGGACAACAAAAAAAATCCTTGAGGTAGAAGTCAATACTTATGATATGCAATATTTCCCAATCGCACCATAGTCTTTCATGGGGAGATATTAAAGCTGCAACCCCCCCACCCCCCTTCTTCCCCCAAAAAATCACCAAAACAGTGTTTTATTCCAGTACGTTGTGTAATGCCTAGTGTTGAGCGAGTGTAATTGTTACTATTAGCCACTCGTACGGATAGTACGGTATATACACTCGAGTAACGCTCATGATCGTGAGTGGTGTGGCTTATTGATCTGACATATTGCCATCTCCCTTTAGTACACAAAGGGAGTCGCCTCCCCAGTGAGGGCAGATTGAATGTTGGGGTCTCTCCTGGGGGGGTACAGCAAGGTATTTCATGCAGTGAAAACTCAAACAGCCTGCCCTGCCCTGGAATTGCTCGCTTTATGGCCAGGTGTGTATGTGCGCAGAGCCTAACATTGGGCTCGCTATTCGGCCGAGTATGCGAGTATTACAAAGTACTCATTAAGAGTATAGCAATTACAAATATTTCGCTACTCTCTCATCAATAATAATGCCCCCTTTGTTACCGCATTTTCCGCACTATAGGGCGCACCGGATTACCATAAAAAAAACAAAGCTCAGCCCCCATCATCCTCCAGTATCCCTCTGTAGCCCCCCATCCTCCTCCACACACAGTCAGACACACACACAAACTGATTCTTACTCCTTGTTTACTGCGCCTCAGCCGTCCTGCGCTGTTGGTACAGTAAGTCACTAACAGCGCAGGAGCCCTCAGCCAATTACATTGCAGGAACCGCGAGCCAACCAGAGGCTTTGGACTGACATCAGCTGGCCTCAGATTGGCTTACAGTTCCTGCGCTGTGATTGGCACAAGGCTCCTGGGCGGAGATCGGCACACAGCTCTGGAGCTGTGATTAGCTGATGGGCTCCTGGGCTGTGAGCAGCGCGGCTGCAGCAGAACACAGTGGCGGGAACCGGACAGAGGGGATGGCGGGATGAGGCCAGCTGCATGCCCCGGTCTTGTGATCGGTGGCATTGTGATCGGTGGCATTAGGTATGCCTAATTTTATGGTGGGGGGTGCCTTATATTTGCAGGCACATGGCACCCCTAGCATGGATTATTTTCTGGAAAAAAACGTATATAAGGCGCACTGCACTATAAGGCGCACTTGATTTCTAAGAAAATCTTGGTCTTTTAGGTGCGCCATATAGTGCGGAAAAGACGGTACTTATTATTTATTTTATTTTTTTTGTCTAGGGCCTATCCAATCAATGAATACCCCTGCAAAACAAAGAAGGCAGCAGCCATAATGCACATGATTATGAATAACCTGGATCCAGCGGTGGCTCAGGTACAGATTTGTAATCCTAAACTCCTCATTTTAGATGAAATGACTTAATGTAAAGTGATCTCATGGAAAATGCAAAACTACATCTGGTCCATATACAATCTTGGTTTGTGGTATACACCCCCCCCCCCACCCCCCCAGTATGTTGACCAGTATATAATGCTATATACCAGTACAAATGGTGTATCCATAATGGTGCCATAAAAGGAACATGGTTATGCCACACAATACCGAAAAATACTACTATGAAACAAGGTAAGATCATAAACCACGAGCCTAAGTGGAGATGTTATGAATGGTGGGGTCTAAATGTTAATGGTCTCAGGCCTGTTTACCCATTTCACTGGTTAGTTTTTCCTGTACATATGGTGACGACCTGGCATAATTGCAGATTTTAATTTCTCACCCACAGTTTCCCCAAGAGTTGGTGACGTATGGTGGCAACGGGCAGGTCTTCAGTAATTGGGCGCAGGTAGGTGTTATGTGCTGTGGAGATATAGATATTTAATGTAAAGGGTTAGGAGTTAGGACCACACCTTCACATCCTGGTGTGGTCCTCTATATATGAATGCATTACTCGATAGCAGAGGGTAATAAATTGTACTGAAGTTAGGGGGACAGATTTTAACTTGTGTACCTTGGTGGTTTCCCATGTCTGACTCACCTCATGAATCCTTATGGGAGGATGGTTCTTCAATATTTATGCCTTTTTGTAATGATTATCTAATTTAAAGGGAATGAACTTGCTTCCCTCCCCCCTCTCCTTTTTGTATCTGCAGTTCTGGTTGGTGATGCATTATCTATCTCAGATGACAGAGGAGCAGACCTTGGTGATGTATAGCGGTCATCCTCTTGGTCTTTTTCCCAGTCACCCTGGTGCTCCACGAGTGGTGATCACCAATGGGATGGTGAGACATCTGCTCAAGGTCCATTCTATTCAAACATGGGTTTTCTATCTGTGTATATAAGGTAATTTTCTTAATTTTGTTTGGTCGGTAGGTTATTCCCAACTATTCTTCCAGGAAGGAGTATGATAAGATGTTTGCTTTGGGTGTCACAATGTAAGTACACAACCTTCCTCTATCCTCCATGTTATACTTTCTGAGGAAGTTCTGAATTATTCTGGCTTTTTCTTAGTTCCCCACTGAGGCTTTGAATGCCCACAATGGCATTAGATCTTGGGTGGGATATGGGAAGGGGGCATGGGACGTATGTCAGGAGTGGCGTACTCTTGTGTATATTGGGGGGGGGGGGGGGGTCTCTATCGGGCAGGACAGATTTCCACACCCAACCTTAAAGTTCTAATGCCACCAGAGACTTCTTATTCTAATTTACTCATTTACAATACATACACGCTAACTGTGCACATGCATGGGGGTTGTTGGAGGAAGAACATTTGTCAGCTCTTAAAGCTTTATGGGCACCATTAGTATAATGCATTTGCAAACAGCACTATAGATCTCAGCTTCCTGAATCCATTGGGTGGACTTCTGCATAATTTAAGTCAATCTTTAAACTTGCATTTTGGAAGGTATGGACAGATGACTGCTGGGAGCTACTGCTATATTGGCCCGCAAGGAATTGTGCATGGCACTGTGGTAAGTTGGCACAATGGGCAATCCTCTTTAATGTGCTAAACATTGCATAATTCAACTTTAAAAAGAACACTCAACTCAAAACTGGTACTGTATTATGTCTAGTGCAGGGCGAAAGGGGCAGAACATGATGCCTTGGTACAGTCACTGCAAGTGATGCAATGTGAAGCTCATGGGCCCCGTTGCAAAAGCTCCAACAGGGCTCAATTATTGCAAATCTTAAGTAAGTGTGTGTGTGTGTGTGTGTGTGTGTGTGTGTGTGTGTGTGTGTGTGTGTGTGTGTGTGTGTGTGTGTGTGTTTTTATAGCTTAGGGGACTTCTTGGTGCCCCATAGGATCCAGGGCCTGGGTGCGATTGCCACCCCTGCACCTGTTGTAGTTACACGCCTGGTCACTGCCAAGCTCTGCAATAACCAACAAAAAAATTAGTTGCCACCACCAATTGTTTATACGCTGATTGGACATCATTTACTGGTAACGTTTGGCCTCTGGTACAGTTTATAGAGCAAGAGGAACAAGGCAATTATATTTTATATATATAGTTAATCCAAAAAGTAAGGAGGATTTCTAAATAAATGTAGAAAGGGGGCAAAATAATGTACATAAAATGATATAAAATCGATAAACGTAAAGTACTAGCCCTGTGGTTGTAAGAATAGCACCGATCTCTTATGTGGGGAGTGCTCCATTTGGAAATGCTACAATCTGATGGTGGGTTTACACACACCAATCATTGTATCCAATCTCTGAACCAATCTCTGGTTGCAGTGAAATCATGGACACATAGTTCCATTTTGTGGCTGTGTACAACATGGAGCAATCTGTCCATGATTTCACTGCAACCAGAGATTGGTTCAGAGATTGGATACAATGATTGGTGTGTGTAAACCCACCATTACAGTAAAGTGTCTACCAGCACTGAATACCGTATATACTCGCGTATAAGCCGAGTTTTTCAGCCCAAAAATTGGGCTGAAAAGTGCCCCCCTCGGCTTATACGCGAGTCATACAGCCCCCCTCATATTTTGGCGCCCCCACCTCACATGATTGCACCCCCCCCGCATGCAGCGCTGCGCATATACATTACCAGGATATCAGCTGTCACCCTCCGGTGGCGGGATCGCGGCTCCTGGGCTCCGGGCTCCATCTTCAACTCTGTCTTCCTGCTTGTCACATGACCGGCCGGCGTCGCGATGACTTCATCGCGATGAGCCCGGCGGCCACAAAGCAGGAAGACAGAGATGAAGATGGAAGCCGGAGCCCAGGAGCCGCGATCCCACCACCGGAGGGTGACAGCTGATATCCTGGTAATGTATATGCGCAGCGCTGCATGCGGGGGGGAAAAAGGCCATGTATACCGCACTGCTGGGGCTGCAATATACCTGTGGGGCTGCAATATACCTGTGGGGCTGCAATATGCCTCTGGGGCTGCTGTGTACTATCTAAGGGAGGCTGTATACTACCCCCTGGGGCTGCTGTGTGTATACCCCTGGGGCTGCTGTGTGTATACCCCTGGGGCTGCTGTGTGTATACCCCTGGGGCTGCTGTGTGTATACCCCTGGGGCTGCTGTGTGTATACCCCTGGGGCTGCTGTGTGTATACCTCTAGGGTGGCTGCTGTAATAGTGCTGGGGTCTGTATATACCACTGGGGAGGCTGCTGTATACCACTGGGGCTGCTGTATATACTGCTGGGGCCTGCATACCACTGGGGAGGCTGCTGTATACCACTGGGGCTGCTGTATATACTGCTGGGGCCTGCATACCACTGGGGAGGCTGCTGTATACTACCACTGGGGGGGCCTGTATACCACACTGCTGGGGGCTGTATACCTGTGCTGGGGTCCACCCTCGGCTTATACACGAGTCAATAGGTTTTCCCAGGTTTGGGGGCAAAAGTAGGGGGGTCGGCTTATACACGGGTCGGCTTATACACGAGTATATATGGTAATTGTATTTTAGCAGTTATAAATCCGTTGCCCCATACCTACCCTTGGTGAACTCAGATGGAGGCAGGTAAATGGGATGCGGCTCAGGTACCAAAAAATTAAAAGCTTCCTGATCTTTAGAATTTGTCCCTGCAAGTCCCAGGTGGGAGATGATAATGCCATATTTCCTATTCTGATTTTAGCGGTCTACAGAGGAGACATGGCATACCCTACTTTATCCATCCGGCTGATGCGCAAACTGCACAATGACTATGTAGATTTTATGTTCACCACTTTGGCACAGCCCTGAAAAGGTCTCCCATAATAATAGGACCTGCGCTTGTCACAAAATAATTAATTGGTATTTGGTGCCAAAGCATTTGGGATTTGTCACCTCACAGCCACGGTCAGGCCTCTCGGGTGTATACTCTCCATCGGATAACCTACTTCAATTACCTGTCCACAGCAGGGGGTCAGATGTAGTTGGTGCTAGCTCTTGTTCCCTTTACAGCAGGGGTGGGGAACTCCTGTCCTCGAGGGCCGCAAACAGTTCAGGTTTTCATGATTTCCTTAGTATTGCACAGGTGATAACATAATCACTTGCACTGGTGATGATTCCAAGCCCTGTGCAATACTAAGGAAATCGTGAAAACCTGAACTGTTTGCGGCCCTCGAGGACTGGAGTTCCCCACCCCTGCTCTACAGGGTATGATGAAGCCATGCTTCAGTCCTCAATATGAGGATGACACTCCACTTACCAGATCCTAAATTAGGCATAATACAGTGTAGCAGTTATACAGTACTTGGTGTTCCTTAATTGAATATTGCACTTGATTTTGAGTATTTGGTGGTTTGCCCACTGTTCACATCTGATCATTATTTCTGATCTTGCACAGTTGACTGTATTGAACGCTGGAAGAAGGTACCTTGGAGTAGATGATCTCTCTGGGAAGGTGTTTGTCACCTCAGGACTTGGAGGCATGAGCGGAGCACAGGCTAAAGCGGCCACCATTGTGGGTTGTGTTGGGGTCATTGCTGAGGTAACTGTTTGAGGTGTCGATCTATTATGGGACAGAACTATGACCTCTGAGCTCCATGACACTCTTCAGGTGTGCGGCTCTATAAACCTCCTTCTCATGACTGTCTTGTCAGGTCGATGAAAATGCTCTGGTAAAGAGACATGAGCAGGGCTGGCTGATGGAAGTAACAAAGTCTCTGGATGAATGTATCCAAAGGATCAGGTAAGGAAGAAATCATACTTGAGCGCGTCTGCAGTGGTTGAGGTTGCACATGTTGCGGTGTGGTGGGAGTGGTTGAGGTTGCACATGTTGCGGTGTGGTGGGAGTGGCTGAGGTTGCACATGTTGCGGTGTGGCGGGAGTGGCTGAGGTTTTTCCTGTTGCGGCATATAATAATTTTACAATAGCCATAATAATATCTTTGCCTTCACAGAAAAGCACGGAAAGATAAGGAGACGCTCAGCCTGGGATACCATGGGAATGTCGTGGACCTTTGGCAAGTTGTCTGCTGCACATATGGGGCCTGTAATTGTGACAATGTGCCAGGGAGGAATCTGGAACACATTACAGTAATGACATTTATCATGGGAGCGCATCACTGGAGAGGATGGGGGAGGGAGACTTGCCCATGATCTCTCAATCCAGGTTCCTGCTCTCAGATCTGAAATGTTTAGAGGTTTTAAAAACCAATTCCCTCCAAGAACAATCTACAGTAAACCAGAAAGTTAATTCTCTGTCCACAATTCATTGCAAATGTTTCTCGGATCTTTATTTCTTGGCAAACTATCTAGAGGATCCTTGATATCATAATGCACACTGCTTGCAGAGGTGTAACCAATGGATATAAAATGGCAGCGATGGATTCCATTGAAACCTCTCAAGGCCTGTAGATCTACACCATGCCAAATCTTGACTGGAGTGATTTAACCCGTTCATGACCAAGGGCTTCTATATAAATCCTTGGCCATGTCCCATGCGCTGAGCTTGCATCATCCCCCCCACATCTCAGCTGATCTGATCAGCTGAGATGAGTAGCTAACAGCGCCAATTGGATCAGTGATCCGATCGGTGCTGTCAATCAGACATCGTAATCCAAGGCATCACGGCGGGGATTGTCAGTATCCAAGGTTGGATCTCTGCTTACCTTGACAGCCCTGGGTCCTGTGATGATCCCGAATGTTGTCTGTAATCCCTTCCTGCGGATGCCTGGCGAGGGTCGGCATCCACATAAATAGATTTCTGCTATGCAGAGACATGCTGGAGCATCTCTCTGTATAGTAGAAGTGATCAGACTGAACAGCACTAAGGCTGATCATGTGTGGCGCCCCTGCAGTCTGGACACCACAGTGATGCTGCACCTACTCCACAGGTGTGGTGTCACCAGTCTCGGGTGAGAGGAGCCATACACCCAAGACGCACAACCTGCATCCAACACCACTCCAACTCCAGGCCAGGAGATCTTGGGCAGACCCTGCTTAGGGAGGGCCCCATCTTCAGGCTGGGGTAGAGGTTGGGTAGAAAGGATGTAGGAAGAATGAAGAATGGGGTGAGGGAGCGGAGGAAGGCATCTGGGTAGGTCACTGGAAGGAGTCCCAGGACACTGGAGTGGAGGATCCACCTGTGGGCCCCGAATCGGGACTTGACCTGAGTGGGGTGGAGGGACTGCTTGCGAGAGGGAACTGGCCTGAGCTGGTGAACATTTCATAGTTCCACCAGGAAAACCAGAGGCCACTGCATGTGCCAGAGCAGTGGCTACCAACCGTGGATAACCCACAGGATGGTGGCTAGAACTAGGGGCAGGGGACGCTGGCCCATCACCCAACAAGGCCTGCAGCCACCAGCTTGGGACTCCGGTTCACGAAGGCGCAGGGCAGGAGAGGCGAGTAATCCAGCCCAGGGAAGGCGCAACCTAGTAAAGCCCACGAAAGGTGTCTCGGAGCGATTCTGATTGCTTGGGAGCTGACCTGGCCACACCCTGGAGAAGCCCAGCACCTGGCTGGGTAACCCTTGCCCGATCAGCAAGTAAAGAGGTAAATAACTACATGAACTGTCTGCCTGCTCCTTCCGCATTCTGCCACCTTTTACACCAACCGTCACTGTCCCATTAGACTGTCACACTAACCCTGGGGCTCACTCCACCTGTGGAGAGCGATACCATCCTGGCTGCATCATGATCTGCCCTAGCGGTCCTAATCTGTCTGCAGTGTCTGCCATCCCTGGCGGAGTACCACAGGTGGCGTCATGAATATTCCCTGTAAGTATTCCCTTCACTGCATGACTAGGGCCACAGAGCCAGGTCACAGCTACTGTGACCTCCCAAAGAACTGACCGGCTCAGCTACAGAGGACCCCCAACCCCGGTCCTGGTGGACGTTGCACATGCATAATTACTACTGTTCCTTCCACTTGGGGAACACCCAACCCTCAACCCTGTGCTTGAGATTGTCATGGCTGTCTGTGGTTGGACCACCAGCAATCATGCATCCTACGGCAATAATCCCTTTGACGCCTGCATAAATTGTTACCTGGGATGTAACAAATTTTAGGACTGATGCTCCTGGGTCTGGCAGGAGGGGCGCAGAGGTCCCTCTATCCTTGGAGACTTGTACAATTCCTAAAGGTTGAGATTTTCTGACCATTGCACTGAATATGAAGCTTCAAGGATTTTACCCAAACTTTCCTGACTTCTAATTTGCAACCTGATAGATGGCAGTGTGAGTGTGTCGGTCATTATAGACACCACCCAGCATTTCTAGAATCAGAAATTGCATTAAGACAAATCTTGGTTAGAATCCTAAAACTTATGTTGACGATTGTAGTTCCTATTTCGGTTGCCTGCCACTCTTCTAGGAGGGCATTACTGGGCAGTTTTAGTACGTCTGTTGTGGGAGTGCTCTCTATAGTGCATGAATCTGGAAGATCTGGGCTATTTGTGCAGTGTCCTGAAGTCCCTACTCCTAACTTTGCGTTGTCTTGCAGGGAGAGGCTGGTAGAGGAATACGAGAAGACCGGTGACCTGCTGGTGGACCTTGGATCTGACCAAACCTCCTGCCACAATCCATTCAGTGGCGGGTATTATCCAGTGCAGTTGTCACTTAGTGAAGCTAATCAAATGCTCTGCAGTGACCCTGAGACCTTCCGCCGTCTGGTCCATGAAAGGTAAGATGTCTAGAGGTGGTCATCCTGTCTAGAGTTTGACTGGATTCCAGCTGCTATATACAATGTGTCTTGCATTCCTATCGAGTCATTTCACGTGGCCAATACTGTAGATGCCAAACATAAAGAGGCCATGGCAAAACTCTAAATGCATAGTGTTGACCAGTGGCATAACTTGAAACTCATGGACCCTTGTGCAAAAGCTCCAACCCCAATTATTGCAAATCTTCAATAGCATTTAGCTGTAGGCCAAAGGGACTCTTCCGGGCCCTAGACTCCAGGGCCTGGTTGCGATTGCAACTCCTGCACCTACTGTAGTTATGCCCCTGATGTTGACTCCTGTATAATCTTTAGGTGACCTGGGGACTTGTCCAGTTGCCAAAAAGAGCTGCTGGATATTATCCATGATCATCTGATCCTCCTGGATATTCTATATTATATATTCTATCCCACAGTATAATGTTCTGTTCCTGAACACATTTTGCTTTCTCGCAGTTTGTGGCGTCAAGTCTCTGCGATCAATAAGTTATCTGATAAGGGCATGTTTTTCTGGGACTATGGAAATGCTTTCTTGCTGGAGGCACAAAGGGCTGGTGAGTGAAATGTGAAATCTTAAACTTTTTATCTTATTATGCAATATTTGGCTTACAAGTATTGTCTGAATATATAGATTAATCCAGGGTTCTTAAACCCCGATCCGGCCACATTCTGGAGGATCTGGGAGGTCCGTACATCAGAGGCAGCGCTCATTTCACTGAGAATTGTGTAATTCTTCCTGTCGCCTCTGGAGGAGCTGTAGAAAACTAAACACCTGCTGACAGTCTTTTTCCATAGACCACCGCTAATTGCTGTGGGTCCAAGCAATGTGACTCCATGCAAACAGCTCATTTCTAAGATTTATAATCTAAAAACACTTAGAATCATGTCTGTTTCCTCTACATTATGTGGGCCTCCTACTTTTGAGCAGGTGCTGATGTTGAACAGAAAGGTGAGCGAGGCATGGAGTTCAGATACCCATCATACGTGCAACATATTATGGGGTGAGTACTTGGATTATAATATGTCCAATTATATTACTTGGCCACCTTCAAAGAAAAACAAAAAAAGATAGCCTTCTTGACTGTTGCAGTCTGCGGTATGTGTCTCCCCCGTGCCAGTGGACAGGCAGCTGCTCATCTCGTCTACTTCCAATAAGTAAGGAATCCCAAACATCTCCTAATTAAGTTGTTTTGTGTTTGTTACCAGAGACATCTTCTCGCTGGGTTTTGGGCCGTTCCGTTGGGTGTGCACCTCTGCAGATCCGGCTGACCTGGCAGTCACTGACCACATTGCAGCAACTGCTATGGAGGAGATTATTGTGCAAGGAGGTAAACGGATCCTTGGATTCTGCCAGTATGATCTAACGTGAAATGGATAAACGTAGTCACTTATTGGAAATGTTCCATTTTAAAATGAGCAAAAATCCCTAGGTAAATCTTGAGCTGTGGAGAGTCCATATGTCGCTAATAATGAAATCGTAATCCCTGAATGCCAGGTATGATCTTAGGATCAGTAATGTATGTACACAGTGACTGCACCAGAGAATAGTGAGTGCAGCTCTGGAGTGTAATACATGATGTACCGGTGCACCTCAATAAATTTAGAATTTCATTAAAAATTGTTCAGTACAATACAAAAAGTGAAATGCATCTATTATATTACAGTGATCTATTTCAAGTGTTTATTTCTGTTAATGTTGATTATGGCTTACTGCCAATGCAAACCCTAACTTCATTACCTCAGAAAATTTGAAGAATCAACACAACACCTGTAAAGGCTTACTAAGCGTTTCAAATGGTCCCTTAGCCTTGTTCAGTAGGCTACACATCATGGGGAAGACTGCTGACTTGATGGATGTCCAGAAAATGGTCAAAGGTGTTTTCAGATGAAACTAAATGTTGCGTTCTTTTCTTTTGGAAATCAAGGTTTGAGTCTGGAGGAAGAGTGGAAAGGACTACATCCAACAGTCTGAAGGTCTAGTGTGAAGTTTCCACAATCGGTGATGATTTGGGGAGCCATGTTATCTGCTGGTGTTGGGCAACTGTGTTTTATAAAGACCAAAGTCAGCGCTGCCGTCTACCAGGACATTTTACAGCACTCCATGCTTCCCTCTGCCGACAAGCTTTTTGGAAATGGAGATTTCATTTTCCAGCAGGACTTGGCACCTGTCCACACTGCCAAAAGTACCAATACCTGGTTTACTAACCACAGTATCACTGTGATTGGCAGCAAACTCTCCTGACCTAAACCTCATAGACAATCTATGGGAACACCAGACCCAACAATGCAGCTGAAGGCTGCTATCAAAGCACACTGAGCTTCCATAACACCTCAGCAGCCACAGGCTGATCACCTCATGCCACGCCGCATTGATACATTAATTCATGCAAAAGGAGCCCCAAACAAGTATTGGTTACTTACGTGCCATAATTCTGATGAGGCCAACATTTGAGTTAAAAATTATTTCAGTTGGTATTTTCTGACATAATGACCTTTGGGTTTTCATCGGCTGTAAGCCATAATCAACATTTACAGAAATAAAAACTTGAAATGGATCACGGTTTGTAATGCCTCTATATAATGTGTGACGTGAGTCACTACAGTAATAACCAATTTCTGAGGTGCAGGAAATGCTGTAATAGTGGAAAGTAAATATATTACTACTTATTGGTGGTGAAGGGGTCAAAATAATCTGAGGTTCAGGTCCAGGAAATGGTGCAGTAACTACAAGGGGTAGTCAGAAATGAAGTCCATCTCAAGCCGAAGTCGGGAAACCAGAGGGACAAAACTGAATACAGAGGAGCAGGTAGAAAGGAGTCTGCTCACAAGCAGAGGCTCAAGTCCAGGTAAAGTAACAAACAGGCAGGGTCTGGCTCAGAGCACAGAGATCAGTCCTACACAGCCAAAGGCCAGGTACAATTGACACTGAATAGGCAGCAAGCTTGCTTAAGTAGAGGCCTAATCAAGTGAGCTGAATGCAGGTGATTGTCTGGGCTGGCTCTGTGATGCAATCTCCACAACAAACTAGTAAAGGACAAAGTCAGTGTGGAGATCGTGACAATATGCATTTCACTTTTTGTATTGAATTACTGAAATGATCTTTTAATACTCTAATTTCAGATGCACCTGTAACTCAGGATCAGTAATGTATATACACTGACTGCACCAGCAGAATAGTGAGTGCAGCTCTGGAGTATAATGCAAGATTAACTCGGATCAGTAATGTATCTACACAGTGACAGGACTATTTACCTAGATGTCTTGTCTTCTAGAAGACTATCTGTTTCAGTGCACATCTCTGACTACCAGACTGAATTTTTGCTTCACATTCTAGACTATAAATAGTTGCCATTAAAATAACGGAACATTCCAAGGGGAATTGCTCAATGTTTCCACCAAAACTAATATAGCTTTTTATAGATGAATATGTGGTGCCCAACCGGGTAGGCTGCTACCAGAGGTTTCTGCATTCCTGCGATTAGGGAACGTTGTGCCTCTGCTCTCCAGGTACTGGGATGGTGCAGTTGAGCCAAAACACTCACACAAACACAACCTGTAGGTCCTTGGGATGATGGGTGGAGGCGGAGGGAGGACCCAGGCTCCAAAAGGGGGACCGGGAAGAGGAGGCGTAGAAGACCCAGCCCTGAACAGGGCACGGGTGCTTCCTGTCCGAACAGGAGGCCCCAGGCTTCTAATAAGAGCTGTGACTGAACTAGAGAGCAGTTCCCCGGGAGGAGGTACAAAAAGGCACTTGTGGCTGTCAGTACTTCAGCTCTGTGCTGTGGAGGCGCTAAGGAGCAGTGAGACTAGTTTTTAATGCGAGGGGACCACCAGAGACAAACACCTAGTGAGAAGGAAAGGGGCACTAACCCAGTTCTGGAGACAACCCTGAACCCGGAGGTTGGCAAGGGATGTACCAGACGGCCATGCTGAAACCACTAGGTGAACTGCAGCTGTGCTGTGAGGCTCTTCTTTAGCAGTGACCACTGGCCGCAGAGGCTGCATGAGACATTGGGGTACTGATGACTCAGTAAACTTCGGCAAACGTTTACTTACTCCATTCTACTGTCCTGGGGACTGTGCTCCACCTGAGGGGAGTGGAACCATCCAAGCTGCTGGTCACCATCCTCAGAGGTTCTGAAGCCGCGCGGCCGCCCTGGCCACATACTGCATGTGGCATCACGAATACCCAGTTCCCTAGTCATCCCCCGTCATCTACCTCCGTTTATTAAAATGACAATGCCAGGGTACGGGACGGCTCTCTTCCCCGTCTGTCCCCGTGAAAAGAACCGAGAAAGTGAAGAACAAGAAGGTTCCCGAGTACCCCCGGCCCTGGAGTGGGCGTGTCAAATACACCATCAGCACACAATCCAATTTATAGTGGTTTAACAAGGAATAATGAAATTAAATGTTAATCTTCTAATTCAATTAATGTGCCCTTATTTCCCCATTCTCAGTATATTGCTACCATAATCTGCTGCACTGTCCACAGGCTGATATCCCTCCCATCAGTCAATGGGTAAAAGGCTGTGATTTTTTTGAGCTTTAGGAAATTTAATATAGAATTTCCAGGCCCAGATGATGCAGTTCATTAAACCAAGTCTTTCTTTCACTCGTCAGTCAGTGAAGCGGTCAGGAAGCAATACAGCGATAACATACGATGGATCCGAGATGCTGAAAAACACCAACTGGTAATGTTGTGTATATGTATGCATACGTAAAGAAATTAATATGTATAATTTTATGTCAAATTTGCTTTTATAATCTGCTTTTTTGTGTTTTATAATATAATTAGGTGGTTGGTTCTCAGGCCAGAATTCTATACTCGGACCAGAAAGGAAGAATCTCCATTGCGGTCTCCATCAATAAAGCAGTGGCTGCTGGACAAGTAAAGGTGCGATCATGCCTTTATGTATTTTGCTGCCCCTGTAAATCTATATAATTGTGTAACGCATACTTTCGTCCTCCAGGCTCCAGTGGTCATCAGCCGAGATCATCACGATGTGAGCGGAACAGATAGTCCTTACAGAGAAACCTCCAACATATATGATGGCTCTGCCTTCTGCGCAGGTGAGTGGAGTGGAAATGTCTCCAAGGGTGCTTTCTCGCAAGATTAGCAAATCCTAATTGGCAGAGGTCTCTTTACAATCCAACAGTACTTGTAGTATGGATGTGGGAAACTGGCCAGAGTCCCTATTTTCTAGAGAGCACCCCTGAAGACTGGAACCTCCAAGCACAAACTAATTACAAACTTTACAACTTTTAAAAAGTGCTGTGAACTTTTTAAAGTTTGTAGTGTTTCATCACTATATGGCAGAATCTCAGCATTGTGTGCTCTTTGCCCAAGGTCTAAGTGCTTGAAAGCTGGCCTCATATTAGTACCTGTGAGCCTACCAGCCATTTTAATATGATTGTACTTCTTGCAAAGGGATCTTTAGACAACTTGGAACTCAGTCTGGAATTGACAAACTTCTCCACCTCACTAAATGGAGCAATGGAAGGAACCCTGTTACAAAGATGAAAATTGCACCCCCTTTTACAGATACTTAACACTCTCACCCTATACAGGAAATCCTGGTGCCCACATCCCAGTTTTGTTCTTTTTTTATTTCTTTTGCAACCAACTCCCCTTACGTTCTCTGCAATCACTAACGTGGTGACGTAGAATGGGTCCTCAGTGATCCATGACTATCTTATATTTTCAGATATGGCTGTGCAGAACTTCGTAGGCGATTCCTTCCGAGGGGCCACGTGGGTAGCTCTTCACAATGGTGGAGGTGTCGGCTGGTGAGTTAACGTGCGGTAGGTTGGTGGTGGTGGTGGCAGCATGACGATATGTGGCTACTAACGGAGTGCGTTATGATTGTATAGTTTACCTTTTTCAGGAGGGGTATTATAATAAGTATAGATCTGCCATATTCAACACTGACTTCCATTAATTTCTGCTGCTACTGTCATGGAAGTATAGATTCTGCCCTGCTACTAGCAACATCCCCCACAAAAGCAATTTGGAGAGACATAATACCTTTTTTTTTTTTTTTTTTTTTTTTTTTTTTTTTTCTCTAATTTTGTATTTACTGACACCAGATCACAAAACTAAAAAACTAATGCACTACAGGATCCAGCAGGCCACAAAAAAGGCAGAAACAGGTGCAAAATACTGAAGCTATTGCCAAACTAGTGTATTATAAATGTACATGGATGAGGCTTGTATGGGGCGCCAGTTGCACATATTGACTGAACAAATGTTTAGCTTCCAGTCTATTGATGACGCACAGACTATTAGATCATGTGGGCTGCCCAGCATCATATGTAAGTGCACCCCTCAGTGTGGGTGAATTGGGGTGTCACCCTACCAAATCTGCCTGCACGCTTCAAAAGGTGAAGAAAATATGCAACAAAAATTGTAATTTATGCAAGAGGTATGGACATTCTTAGATAATTAAATGGTCAGGAGAAAAAAAAAATGTTAATCCTGTAACAGTGCCACTCCTATCCCCTTTTTTGTGGTTTTGCAGCTCCGTCCCATTCACTTCAATAGAGCTGATCAGCAATACTAGAACTCCATATCTAGAGATGGGTGCTTCTGTTTCTGGTAGAAAGCCACCATGTCTATCTATTCTTGGACACCCCTTATATTATCACCATTTCCACTCTGGACAGTGGGAACGGGCTGAGTCTTGCTCCTGGCCCTGACATGGAGATATGTTTGCTGTTACTAAACTCCACATCACAGATGGATTATATTCTGATTTTTGGCTCCTTGCAGGGGCGAGGTCATCAACGGAGGCTTTGGTCTAGTTCTGGACGGATCTCCAGAGGCTGAACGAAATGCGAAAACTATGCTGAGCTGGGACGTGTCCAATGGGTCGGTATAATGCAGAGCCGGAGTGTTTCCAAATTTAGGAGTGTGCCATGCCCTGAAATATCTCCTCCTATTAATCATTCTTGACTATTCCTGGTCCTGCACGTCCATGACATTTTAGTAATGAGCCTTTTCCACTAAAGTTGATCAATCTCTGGGAAATCTAAGCCCCTCAGTTCTCCTTCACCTGGTTAGAGGTTTGTGGGTGGCAGCCAACACCCCTCGAGGGAGTAGTCCCAGCTCTACTATCCACAACAATGAACCTGCAGTCCACCATTCCTACACTTGCTCCCTGTTATCAGCCATATGTATTCTATGTGATGACTTTAGGGTTAATGTCACTTTAAAGGATTGCTTTTGCTCTTTGCAGGTGACACGACGCTGTTGGTCCGGTAACAAAAATGCATATGACACTATAATCCACGCGATGGAAGCAGATCGGCGTCTGAGAGTGACACTGCCATACCAAATAAAGGACAGGAGCGTGCTGGACGTGCCTCCACCTGAGGAATGACCGGTCATCAGGAACAAAGTGTTGAAAGCTACAGACTTCTTGACCCTCATCAATGTGACTTCAGTCTCTCATCTTGCATGTAGATTTTCCATATATTCATAGTAAACTGGGTGAATCCACAACAAGATCTCGACTTGTTATTCTACTGTATATGCTCACTATTAACAAACTTTAGATACCAATTGCCAAAAGGTGTATGGACTCCCGTGGGCAGCTCGAGGTGCAAAACTTACCTCTGTACCCCCTATCGTTACAATGCTGCATAGGTTAATGTTCTCAGCTTGTATACAAATCTTAATCTGTGGGCGGCTGAGTGCTGTCTCCAGGACCTGAGTTTGATTCATTATGGCTGTTGCAGCAAGAACTAGGATCACTGACCACTTTGGCAGAACTTTCTCAAAGCTCTGATAGTCTGCCATTTATATAGGTGCTGCTTTAGTCTTAGTACAGGACAGTTCTGCCCCCTAGTGTCTGACATTAAAAACTGGTTTAACTTTCTGAGATGATGACCTTTGGGAATAATCATCAACATTAACAAATAATAAACACTTGAAATGGATCAGTTTGTAATAACGCTATATATTATATGCATTTCACTTATATATAATTTTTTTTTTTTTATTGAATTACTGAAAAAAAATTAATGTTTTGATTATTCTAATTCATTGAGATTACCTGTAGGTATGAAGTTGATGGAGCAGAATTAAGAAATTCTCATCATACCTACTTGGTGCGATGACACTTTTATAATGGGGTGCAAGACTGACTTGCTTATCCCTATGATGGGCAGGGTCCTATTGCACTGAATGCCTCAGCACCATGTACTATTACCACATGGTTAATCTATACAAAACATTGCTGAATAATTCTGCCATATCAGAACCATTGGGAACCACTTCATATTGGGCAGGTAAATAGGACTGATCAGGTGCAGGGGACTTTCTAGCTAGCCCAGACCACAATAAAGCCTACTTCCAGTTCCAACTATGACACTTCTCTGTAAAGGTTGCTGTCCTAGATCATCCGTTTTCTTAAAACTGATTCACTACAACAGCTATATGGCCCCTGTGTCCTAGTATACTTCTACATAAGCCGCAAAGCATTTGTAAATCATTCATTGTTTCTTGTAAGTTGGATACAGAGTCTTAAAGACATACTAGAATGTCCTTTTATTGCTGTAACCTTCCCACCCCATGCCAGGCACAATGCCCTAAATGAACCATAATGTCATCAAATCCTCCCTAAACCCCCCCCCCCTTTCCAATTGTGTGGGCACACTGCCGGAGTCCAGGTGCTGCTTCTCTCCTGCAGATGGATTTGTCTTTATGCCAGGCGTGTGACCCTGACACCCGTAACTGGTGTCGCCATTCACACGATTTACTCTTATGAACTGTAAACTTTGATTCTGAAAGGCGTGACATGTGTAAGGCTGCTTTCACATTGTGATTTTCTGGGATCCGTGGCTCTGTTGTAAAACGGACAGCCACAGATCCAATTTGGTCCCCTTGTATCCCTATGACAATCGGTTCCATTGCCATCTTTTTTTTTGCTGTACCCAAAATTGTAGACTGCTCAGATTTTGGGGACAGCGGACCAAATCGGACAGAATCGGAGCCGACATGATCTGCAGCAAATAGCATGGAGCATGGGTCCGTAAAAACATAATTTTCTCCATTTTCTGTCTCTTCCGCCGGGCACAGGTCACATGGAGAGCCGGTGCAGAATACTCCAGCCATTCAGTTAACACCGTCTGAGTCTCCTGGCTGCAGACTGACGCGCTTGCCGGGGCAGGTGCAGCTATGGTCGTCTCCACAATTGGCTCAGCTGCCGGAACTCTCTCCTGCCTCCCACTGTTTACAGCTGCCGGTTTAGTCTCCCGGGGCAGCCGCTTGACCCTTGTGGCGTAAGGGCCCCATGCTCCATCTTTCCGCACAAAGGTTACCTTGTCCCCTTTCTGCAGATTCCTGTCCGGGTGTCCAAAGGGTAGGTGGGATGTGACGTCCATCCGGGACACAAGTCTCCCTCGCCTCGCCAGACTCGCGGATAAACCTGGATCCTTCACGGTCCTTAAAAAGGGTGACGACTCTGATTTGTCGTGGAGCCCACCGGTTTGAGGGATCCGCCCTTGTTGCGTGGTTAGGGGCGTAAAGTGTGTGGCGCCCCTGCGTACAGGTGGCCACAAAAGGGAACTGCAGCCAGGCAGTTAGGACATAGTAAACACTACACCCTCACAGCCCACATCCCCACGCATAGAAAGGGTTCACATCCAGCTCTGAGGTTAGACACTATATGAGACCAGAGGAGTGGTGGATGAGGAGTGGGTTGGGCACACCAGAAGGTCAGGTGACTGACAGTATATAGAGAGGGGGAGGAGGAAAGGAAGTTAGTAAGCCATGGTGCTGAGCAGCAAAGACAAGGAGAAGCTGAGCTGAGCTGAGACAGAAAGACACATGCTGCCTGGAAGTGCCTAAGCTGAGGAGCGCTGACCCGTACTGAGCCAATGCGAGCCAGATGGGGGGGAAAAGCCCATCCAAGATGCTGAAACCACCAGGAGTGTGATAGACAGAGAAGGGACGGTGTAACCCGTGCCCTGGACAGCAGCAGAAGCTACTAGCAGCAGGTGGAGAAGCCCTCCTAGATATCTGAAGGAAACAGAGGAAGGAGCCTGGTAGTTTAATGCTGTGGACTACTGCAGGCTGGGCTAAGGCAGAGTGTCAGCTCTGAAGGGGACCGACGATTCACCCGGTATCCCCAGATTCACTGACGGGGAGCTTTAGTTTCAAGCTGGAGTTCCTAACCCAAAGAACAGGCAGCTCAGTGACACACTAGGACTCACAGAAGCCCGAGTCACCGCTATACTGTCCAGTGTCCGCACACCCCCGTGTAAGACGGAGAAAGAGAGTAATAGCCCGGAAAGGCACACTAAGAGACTGTGTGAGGGGTCACAAGGAGAGAGGAGCCTGGCTGCAGGAGAGAAGGGAACCCGGAAAGGGAGTAGAAAGCAACTGTGTACTTGAACTGTGAATAACCTGTAACTTGCTTGAAGAAGAACAACTTAAGTAAAGCTTTGGAGACCCTGAATTCCTTGTCAGACTCTATCTGCAGACCCTTTCTCCCATACAGGCTTGCATCAGGAGAACCTCAACCTGCAGAGCCACAGCCTGTCAGCACCAGCCAGGAAGAGAGATCCTTGCAGCTGCAAAGTAAGTGTGCTCCACTACACCAAATAGACTTTAACTCCTTACTGCCCCGGGGGATACAGTTCCCCCCACTGGAACTATACCATCCCCGCTGCCATTCCATCACCCCCGGAGGTTCTGCAGCAGCCGCGGCCCCATCGCTGGCCGCATCAAGTGGGTGGCGTCACCCGTGACCTATCCCTTGTAAATAAATCCCCTTTTATTGTGCTGAGCCAGGGACACGGTCCGGACCAGGCCACCAGTGACATCCCCAGCAGCAGATCGGTCCGGTACCGAGTACCCCACGTCCCTTGGGGCTCCACAACCTGGCGTCACGAACAGGATCTACCCGGTCCAAAAGAATTGGACCTTGTGTGCCTAAATCCTGTGTTCTGGACTTTTCCCGCCAAAATCTGATCCCAATGGCGGCCATCAGGGACTAGCGCCATGTGCAGAGGGGGCGTTCCTAAGACCCCCATCGTGGGCCGGTCCGGTCCAAGGCGCGAAAAGAAGGTCCCGCCCTGGCTCTCCTTAATTCCGGGAGAGCCAGCTGTCACTCTAAAAGAAGAGCCGCCGCCCCTAGACCCTCCTACCAAGAAGCTGGCGCGAACTGAGCCGGAAATCGTCATCGGGAGGGGGCGGAGCAGGCAACCGGAAAAGAAAGAATCGCCATTCAGAGACACGAGGACGGAAGCGGAGGACGCAGCAACCAGCACTCCACCCGGAAGACCACGCGTGATCCCGGAGGGCCCACAGAAAGATTTAGTGGAGGAACCCAGCCGAGGAGAGACCCCGTGTGACCGAGAGGAGATGGCTGAAGGAGGAGAAGAGCGCCCCTATGTCCTAGACACCCGGAGGGGTGTACGGCGGCTGCCCCCAAGGATGACACGAGCCCAGGAGGAGAACAGGACCCGGATTCAGATCAACATTGATCAGCCTAGAAACTGTTACATCCAAGTCTATGAAGGATGTTATAACGCAGATCCCAGAGAGCTATTTGCTGAACGCTGCACTGCAGGATCTAGAGGTGTACCCCAGACGGAAGACATCGCAAGTGGTACCATGGACGCAGCAAAAGAAAGAATAGAAACGCAGGATCTGCATCCAGAAGGGAAAGCATCCCAGATGATCCAGAAGATGGAGAAGAAGGATCAGGAGTAAGACCCGTGTCCTGCATCAAGAAGAAATTGTAAGTGTGAATGTACATTGTTCCTTATTGATCCCCTAACCTTACCTGAGTGAATGCTAGAATTCCCCTGTCTGTCTTATGTGTTTTGCCTGAACATTTGCATCATAGACAATGACATGATACGAACTCCCCTTGTAAATAGTTGAGCGCACTTGTGTGCTCCCCTTTGGTTTTAAGACCAGCTGCACATGAGAAGTAGTGCGCGAGACTGTAACCGTATTGAAGCTGCTTTTTGAGACTTTTGCACTTTTTGAGAATTTTTGAAAGTTTTAGCACTTTTTGAAAAGAAAAGAGAGATTTTACACTTTTATACGAAGCAATGCCTTATAATGTCTTTTATAGAGAAAAGAGGGTAATGATGAGTATATACCCATGCACTTATGTTTACAGTTAAAGTAACGTTCAAGAATCGTGCCTCCCGGAAGGGAAGAAACCAAGAATCCATAATGTTTATTGTTATATATAATATAAAAATGTTTTCAGGGTAACCAATGTCTAGTCGCGCGCGGACGCGCTGTTTAACTCCGGGAGAATGTGGCGCCCCTGCGTACAGGTGGCCACAAAAGGGAACTGCAGCCAGGCAGTTAGGACATAGTAAACACTACACCCTCACAGCCCACATCCCCACGCATAGAAAGGGTTCACATCCAGCTCTGAGGTTAGACACTATATGAGACCAGAGGAGTGGTGGATGAGGAGTGGGTTGGGCACACCAGAAGGTCAGGTGACTGACAGTATATAGAGAGGGGGAGGAGGAAAGGAAGTTAGTAAGCCATGGTGCTGAGCAGCAAAGACAAGGAGAAGCTGAGCTGAGCTGAGACAGAAAGACACATGCTGCCTGGAAGTGCCTAAGCTGAGGAGCGCTGACCCGTACTGAGCCAATGCGAGCCAGATGGGGGGGAAAAGCCCATCCAAGATGCTGAAACCACCAGGAGTGTGATAGACAGAGAAGGGACGGTGTAACCCGTGCCCTGGACAGCAGCAGAAGCTACTAACAGCAGGTGGAGAAGCCCTCCTAGATATCTGAAGGAAACAGAGGAAGGAGCCTGGTAGTTTAATGCTGTGGACTACTGCAGGCTGGGCTAAGGCAGAGTGTCAGCTCTGAAGGGGACCGACGATTCACCCGGTATCCCCAGATTCACTGACGGGGAGCTTTAGTTTCAAGCTGGAGTTCCTAACCCAAAGAACAGGCAGCTCAGTGACACACTAGGACTCACAGAAGCCCGAGTCACCGCTATACTGTCCAGTGTCCGCACACCCCCGTGTAAGACGGAGAAAGAGAGTAATAGCCCGGAAAGGCACACTAAGAGACTGTGTGAGGGGTCACAAGGAGAGAGGAGCCTGGCTGCAGGAGAGAAGGGAACCCGGAAAGGGAGTAGAAAGCAACTGTGTACTTGAACTGTGAATAACCTGTAACTTGCTTGAAGAAGAACAACTTAAGTAAAGCTTTGGAGACCCTGAATTCCTTGTCAGACTCTATCTGCAGACCCTTTCTCCCATACAGGCTTGCATCAGGAGAACCTCAACCTGCAGAGCCACAGCCTGTCAGCACCAGCCAGGAAGAGAGATCCTTGCAGCTGCAAAGTAAGTGTGCTCCACTACACCAAATAGACTTTAACTCCTTACTGCCCCGGGGGATACAGTTCCCCCCACTGGAACTATACCATCCCCGCTGCCATTCCATCACCCCCGGAGGTTCTGCAGCAGCCGCGGCCCCATCGCTGGCCGCATCAAGTGGGTGGCGTCACCCGTGACATATCCCTTGTAAATAAATCCCCTTTTATTGTGCTGAGCCAGGGACACGGTCCGGACCAGGCCACCAGTGACATCCCCAGCAGCAGATCGGTCCGGTACCGAGTACCCCACGTCCCTTGGGGCTCCACAACCGTTCCCGGCCACATCTACAGAGGCGGCACTCTAGTTTCTCTGTCCTAGCCACCAGTGACCTGGGTTAGTCGGGCTCACCTTGCCCCTTCTACCGTCCCGTGGGTTTCAGCTTGCGCTCCTGGCCAGCCAATAGTGGTCAAGGCCGCCGGGCTCCATTGTTCACTCAGTCACAGTCAGTATTCAGCTGAAGGGAGTCTCGGATTGAGGATGCTTCCCTTCTCCACCCTCCAGGTAATAATCTACTCCAGCTCCTCTCCCAGGGAAAGCTCTCGATCTTCTCACCCAACTTAGTGTTCCTAGGTCCTCTTTGAGTCTAGTTCCTCCACCCCTTTGTCCGGGTTCTCTCTACTTCCCACCCACACTTTGCTACTCCCGCCACCCCTCGCCCGACCTGAAGTGACTTGGGCTCAGGGTCGGAGTGTGTGCGTGTGGGCGTTTTTTTGAGCTGACCATCTTACCTGTCCTGCTTCAGTTCACCCTGTGCCCACCTGGTCACAGGGGTGCCACATACCCCCCCCCCCCCTAGTGGTGGCCCTGCATATACCTGATGTAAACCTGAATATTTTGTGGCTGCCTGCAGCCACCACTAGTGGGAACTTTCTAAGGACAGATTTATTAGTGCAGTTAATCAGAGCTCTATATAGGGGTGTAACTACAATAGGTGCAGAGGTTGTAATCGCACTCAGGCCCTGGAGCCTGGGGGCCCCTAAAAGTCCCTTTGGCCTATAGAAAAAGACTAATGCAATTAAAGATTTGCAATAATTGGGGGCCTTGTTGGAGTTTTCGTATCTGGGGAGGGGGAAGCTGAGGCCTATTAGGTTTAATCTATGTTACTGCATAGGGGGTCACAACTTCAGAGGACACGGATCTATCTGAAATAAATCGTGGCACAGAGACCAGTCGCGTCATGTACTGCGATACATACTGCAGGGCCAAACAGCGGCCGGCAGCTGATATCTGAGGTGCTGCAACAGGTGACAGTGCATGACAATGACATCATACGCCAGGGTGCACACTTCGATGTCAGCTGCCAGCCACTGAACACTAGCTACAGAGGACACTGGGCCACCTCAGAGTGGAGATGGCCCCAGGAGGAGGATCATGTATCCCAGGATGGGTCCAGAAGGAGGACCATATATACCAGGATGGGCCCAGGAGGAGAACCACATATACCAGGATGGGGGACATTAATACATAATGAAGGGGAAGGTGTGACAATTCAGAAGTCTTTAAGGCAGGGGTGGGGAACCAGAGGACCATTTGGAAATTTCTACAATCCTTCGGGGACCGTACCAAATTATCAACTTAAATTAAATTGGTTAAAAAATCAACTCACCCCTAATGTGGTGACTGGGGCTGCTTCTCTTTGGCATGGCTTGGTTGTTAGGTGATATTGGTCATGTTGCTTCTCACCTGCTTCTCCAGGTTTGCTAGAGCCCTAGATATCACAAGAGAGGCTGGGAGCATATACCTCACTGGGGGAGGCCGAGGATGGGGCATCACTGGAGAGCTGGATTTAAAGGGAAGACAGTTGGCAAAATGCGTCTGCCAGCCCGAGCACTGCAGTCCCCAGGAGTCTGCCTGAGGGCCGCAGAAAAGGTCATCGAGGGCCGCGTTCAGCCCTGGGCCTGATGTTCCCCACCTCTGCTTTAAAGGATTTAGAACGCTACAAAAGTCCATACATCTGACCAACATGCAGGGAATGCGGGTCCAAATTTCACACCGGGGCCCATTGGAATCTAGTTACGCCACTGGCTCTGTACAACTGTCTTCACTAAGCTCCTTATAGTGATCAAGTAATTTGGTGTATATGATTTATTCTCAAAGTTTGTAAAGTTGTATATAGTACAGTGAGTGCATAACATTAATACACAGCTTCATGAGATCTTCACACATTGCTGGATATCCGTATCGGTGCTGATAATAAAAGGACAATTGGTTAATGTGTAATAATCCTCCACCAGTCTGGTGCATATAAAGCACTTGCAGCTCAGATCGCGCAGGCATATCCTGCACCTTCTCTCAGGACCTAGACTGCTTTCTTCAGACTCATTGTCATGCAGAGGATTCTGTCTCTGCTGTTGGGACTTGCTGTGGTTTCTGCAACTCTTCCAGGTAATGCAGATGTGTACATACTAGTGCCACTATTACAAGGCAGAATGCAAATGTGTTTTTTTTGTTTATAATAGCCTGTTCTCTGTAAATAGGACAAACTATTATAATGCAGTTGTCGAGCCCCAGGCTCCGGGGTACTCGGGTATCAGGCGGCGAAAAGGATTTAACTGTGTCACGGGAAGTGGTGGCCAAGCCTGATCCTGTGTCCTGGGTGACACTTCAAAAAAGGGATTATATACAGTTTGTCGTCGTGACGCCACCTGTAGTGTCTGGTGATTTGCACCAGCGCCGCCACAGTCCGCCGGAGGTGGATGGTGTAGTCCTCCACAGGTAGGACTGGACCCTCTGGGGCAGCGTTCCTGCAAAGGAATAGGTTCATGCAAAAGAAGATGCAGCAGAGTCGAATTGACTTCACTCGGGTACTTACTGGAAACTTCAGCAGCATAAGTTACAATTCTCAGTTCAGCATTCAGATGTTATAACAGGTAGCTGACGGGTGGCTGCAAGTGGATCCTAGGTGGTATGATGGAACCCTTGGTGTGTGCCTTCGTTCTTTCTCTTCCCATCTGTTCCTTTCCTGCTTCCCAGTGGTGGTGAAGTCGGGTTTCGTGAAGCTAACCTGACCTCCTGTTTCCTCTCCTTTTGCTCCCGTCGGGTTACCCTCTGCTGGCTAACTGCCGAACCATCAAGCGGTGCCTGGTACCCTCTTCTGATCGCTTAAGAGCCTGGGAGCAGTATATACTCCCCAGGTCTCCGGATTTTCTGTGGTCCTTGGAGGATCCCACAGGTGCGGGCTCTGGTGCCCGGTGACTTTCTGCGCCTGGGAAGCTTCCTTCCTCCTCTTGTCCCTCAGCCGAGGGACTCTAGCTCCCCTTTCTCCTAGTTTGCCATTCTGCTCAAAACTCACCTGCCTTGTTCCCCTGGAGTGGTTTGTATCCTCCCGGTTAACCTCCCACCATGTGATCTAGTGTGGGGTGCTAGTGAATGGGTCCCACCCACCATCCTAGAATCCCCTTGCAGCTGGAGTATCTGCACCTCTTTTACGGGTGCAGTACCCCCCTGTGACGCCTGCATAGCGGGGCGCCACACAGTCCATAGGAATAGACTGGCAAAACTAATGCAGCTACTGCAGCCTGGTCAGTAGTTGGAAAACTATTGCTTGTAAAGCAAAATTTAATGTGATGATTAAATCTTTGGGAATTCAAATTTGTCGGCTTCAATGAATTTTCCCAAAGAGTTTAATTCTTAAAGGGAGCCTATCATGTCCTTTTTTGTTATTAAACCACCCCAACGTTATTTAAAGGGACACTGTCAGGTCATTTTTTAGTATGATACTAATATTACCCTTGCATAGTGCCTGGACAGACCTCTTAAAAACATTTAAAATCATTATTGTACCGTTTGTAGTTTCCATGTTATCAGCATTGTCAGACCCTGCAGAGAGCTGCTGCATTAGTCCTGTCCATTATAAGAAGAGACGATTAGTCCTGCTGCTGTATAAAACTGTCATGTAGTTATGCACTCCCTCTCGGCAGCTCTCTCCTCCCTTTGCTAACAGTGCAGTGTCACCACGGAGGGAGAGAGTTCCTGCAGGTCTTGCCTTCTCTAGACTCCATTTGTTTCTGTAAAGAAGATACCCTGCTGTGCTGTGACAGTTTCTATGTTGTGGTTCACCTCTTGTGATGCCGCACACAGAGAGCAGAGATGAGAATACAGCTCCCCCCCCCCCAGTGATCTCCTGTGCTGTGATGTGAAATGCATATTCATGCATGGGGAGTGGATAGCAGAGGACTAAGTGGATCATTTACTGTGAGTGACAGATGGAATGAATCTCTTTATTTGAAGTTTACAGAAGATAGGAGAGGGATATAAATAATAGAATGACATGAATAGCAGAGCTTAGAGTGAGGAATTAGAAAATGATATCAGTTACATGTGGATTTTTGACCTGACCGTTTTCCTTTAAATCATGTAATCTTCATTAGTGACCTTTTTTTAAAAAAAAGGAAGTCTTATTTATCTAAAAAAAGCATTTTAGATATTTACATGTTTTAATCAGCTAGCTGTGCAAACAGTCAAGTAACCATCTGGCTGGTTGGTCCCCTTGCAGTAATGCCCTATCTGTCCCTTTGTAAATGCCCTATCTTGCAATAATGCCCCATCCTTGTCCCTTGCAATAATGCCTCATACTTGTCTACTTGTGATGAGCCCAGGGCAAGGTGTACTCAGATACCGGGCCTGGGCTTGATGGATTTAACTGGGGGAAATCACGGGTGGTCGGGCTCCCGTTCTGTGCCCTGGCTGTCATTTGTTAGATGGTGTGGAGGGAATATTTACAAGGGAACGTGACACCACCTGTAGTTCCCGATAATATGGGTACCGGCTTTGCAAGCCGGCCGCTTAGGTGATAATGGGTGCAGCAAAGTGTGGTCCAGCTCCCCACAGGTGGAGCTTTTACCTCATGGAAGCTGTGATGGAGGATGATGAGGGGAGTAGTAGTAGTAGTTCTTACCCCTCCAGTGGGATGCTGGTGATGGTGCTGAAGCCCTCCGGGCACCGGCGAGAGGAACGACAGAGACCGGTTCAACTCTACTGGGTACCGGCAGATGATAAACGGTACACAGTACAGTTAGGTTTAACAGGAGATGGTTGCCGGTTTTAGTGTCCCCCTTATGGAGTCTCTAGATGTTCCTTCCCAAGTCTTTCGGGGACTAATCTGTTCTTCCCTCTTTACCACCCTTGCAGAGCTTTCCCGCCAGTCCCACGGTTTGTAGCTAGTAGGTAAGGTTTGTTCCTCACCGGTACAGACAGGAGTACATCTGTTCTTCTCCTGCCACCGGAATTCGGCCCATTACCTCTAGTGTCCTGAACCGGTTTCGGTCCTGAGGGGTGAGGTGCCTTCTGTGGCGCTAACGGCAACCCGGTAATTATTGGCCCGCTGCTCGTCGGTTTGCGGCCAGAGACAAACTGCTGGCCGTTTCGGCTTCCCATGCTGCCGGTGTTCCCCAAATGTGACCAGCAGGCTCCAACCAGTCCTGGCCCATTTCCTTTTGTCCTGGGGCCCCACTTAAAGATGGGGGACCCTCCTGTCAGCAGCCAGCCAGGCACGTCCTTCCTGGCTGCCTTCCCAGCACTGTCTGAGGTAATTCTCTCACTAACTTGCTATGTTTACCATCTTTTCAGTTAGCCATTAAAAGGTATCAACCACTGAGGACTCTCAGATTGCAATATATTTTTCTCACTAACTTCCTGCTTCTACAGCTCTAACCTAGGCTCCACCCCCTTTTGGAACCTACGAAATAACCAGTTCCCCTATGCTAGGTGGCCTAGTCCTGTGTGTGTGTTTGTAACTTGAGACTCCACAGGTTAAACCCTAAACCGACAACTTACAGAGATACTACAGATATTTGTAAAGTGTAATACCTCTCAGTGGCGCCTAGCCAGAGGGGCGCCACACTTGCAGAAATGCCCCATCCTGGTCCCCTTGCAGAATTACCCCAACCATGTCCCCTTGCAATAATGCCTCATCCTTGTCTGCTTGCAGAAATGCCCCATACTGGTCCCCTTCCAGAAATGCCCCATCTTTGTCCACTTGCAGTAATGACCCATCCTGGTCCCCTTGCAATAATGTCCCATCCCTGTCCCCTTGCAGAAATACCCATGTCCCTTTGCAGTAATGTTCCCATCCCGTTGCCTTTGCAGTAATGCCCCATCCTTGTCTCCTTCCAATAATGCCTCATCCTTGTACGCTAGCAGAAATGCCCCATCCTTGTCCCCATGCAATGCCTCATCCTTGTCCGCTTGCAGAAATGCGCTATCCTGGTCCCCTTGCAGTAATGCCCCATCCTTGTCCGCTTACAGTAATGCCCCATCCTTGTCCGCTTGTAGTAATGTTCCCATCCCCCCATCCAGGTCCATTTGCAGTAATGCCCCATCATTGTCCCCTTGCAATAATGTCCCATCCTTATCTGCTTGCAGAAATGCCCCATCCTGGTCCCCTTAAGGTACCTTTACACGCCGCCACTGTGGCTAGCAACAGGTATGCACCGCACGTGCACGTTTTTAACGGTGGATACCGATCGCTCATGCCGCATATACGCGCCGCCATTACGTTCTCCACTGAAGGTATCTTTGTTCCCCGGAAGTGCCGACAGGTCCTGCGGCTTACTTCCTGTGGAATACCTTCGCTACTTCACACGCCGCTTCCACAAAGGAATATGGGCGTACATATTTCGCGCCGTAAGTACATAGGCGTGACAGAGTTGTGTATTCCGTGACACTACTATGCTGATTGGACAACGCAATAGCGTCATGATTGGCCAGCCTGCGCAGGAAGGTGAATGGATAGCTCTTTAAATATGGCACCCTGTGAAGGGACAGCCAATCATTATACAGTAGCCCCCACCAATGATCGCTGATGGGGCGTGGTATCCATGACGCCGTGACACGCCCCTGGGAGTTCACTAGGCGACGCAACATCCATGCCTGTGCCCCGTTTAGACGCCACTACCATGGCAATTGTGCCTTTCTGTTGCCGTCGGTTTTTGAGCACGGCTCAGCAACAGGTATCTGAGTCAACTGCAGGACACCGGGAGGAACAGCCCTAATTACACGCCACCATTTTGTAGCAATTTCATAGCAACAGGCACAATTATCCCCAGTGCCAGGCAGTTGCTGCCTTCCTGTGGTGGCGTGTAAAGGGACCCTTACAGTAATGCCCCATCCTTATCCCCTTGCAGAAATGCCCCACCCTTGTCCTCTTGCAGTAATGTTCCCATCCTGGTCCCTTTGTAGTAATGTTCCCATCCTGGTCACTTTGAAGCAATGCCCCATCCTTGTCCCCTTGCAATAATGCCTCATCTTTTGATGCTTGCAGAAATTCCCCATCCTGGTCCCCTTGCAGTAATGCCTCATCTTTTTCCCCTTGCAGTAATATCCTAATCCTGGTCTCTTTGCAGTAGTGTACCCCATCCTTGTCCCCTTGCAGTAATATCCCATCCTTGTCCCTTTTGTAGTAATGTTCCTATCCTGGTCCCTTTGTAGTAATACCCCATCCTTGTCCCCTTGCAAAAATGCCCAATTTTGAAATAATGCCTTATCCTTGTCCGCTTGCAGAAATGCCCCTTGCAGTAATGTGTCCCATCCTGGCCCCTTTGTAATAATGTTCCCATCCTGGTCCCTTTGTAGTAATGTTCCCATTCTGGTCCCTTTGTGGTAATGTTCCCATCCTGGCTCTTTTGTAGTAATGTTCTGATCCTGGTCCCTTTGCAGTAATGCCCAATCTTTGTCCTCTTGCAGTAATGCCCCATCTTTGCCCCTTGCAGTAATGTCCGCATCCTGGTCCCCTTGCATTAACGTGCCCCAAACTTGTCCCCTTGCAGTAATGTGTCCCATCCTGGTCCCTTTGTAGTACTATGTCCCGTCCTTGTCCCCTTGCAGTAATGTCCTGTCTTTGTCCCCTTGCAGTAATGCCTTATCCTTTTCCCCTTCCAGTAATGCGCCATCCTTGTCCCTTTGTAGTAATGTGCCTCATTCTTGTCCCCTTGCAGTAATGCCTTATCCTTTTCCCTTGCAGTAATGTCCGCTTCCTGGTCCCCTTGCAGTAATGTGCCCCATCCTTGTCCCTTTGTAGTAATGTGCCCCATCCTTGTCCCTTGCAGTAATGCCTTATCCTTTTCCCCTTGCAGTAATGTCCGCATCCTGGTCCCCTTGCAGTAATGTGCCCCATCCTTGTCCCTTTGTAGTAATGTGCCCCATCCTTGTCCCCTTGCAGTAATGCCTTATCCTTTTCCCTTTGCAGTAATGCCCCATCCTGGATGCCATTTAAAAAATAAATCCTACATGCCTTCATAGTCCCACTTCCACCACTGCTTGTCTCCACTTTCCTCACGTCTTCTATCATTTCCCCTGCTGATGTGGTGGTCACATGATGCCGCCGCATGATAACATGAAGGTATGACACGGTGCCAGGCTTAATGACTCTCACAGTCTCTCCTAGGCTGCACACCTCCCTTTTGTTTTTTACTAACCATGAAATATGGAAGTCCTGCACAGGTTCTCTTCATCCCTCCACCCTGTATCGAGGGAATGGGATAAACCATGACTGTGCCCCTCATTATCAAGGCCCGTGTAGCGGCTACATGCCATATACACCATTCATTGGATGAAATCACTGATACGGAGGAATTTTTAACTTTTTCAATACCAAAATCACGTGTGATGTGAAACAAGTCTCACTTGCTTTATTTCCTTAGATCGTTTGGCTAACGACTTTGATCAAGTTCTTCACTTCTCATGTGAGAGTAAGAAAAGCATTAACTTAATATTAAGGTAAGAAAACATCTGGGTAGATGGGGCTGAAGAAAAAGGAGCGCAGCACATTTGCCTTAACTTATCTTTATTAGTGTTGATAGACTAAACATATTTAGGTCCAGTGGTGCCCATGAACACCACAAATAGCTCATGGCTTATGAGTGCATCAATATTCCTGAAATTTGTTATGATTGATTCTGAAAAATCGGGGTAATCCTAGGACTGTTGGCAATTATGTGATCCATAGGTGAAACTCTGTATTGGCCGTGGTATCTACATACAGATTCAGGTCTTGATTTCAGGGTTTTTCTTTGGGTCATAAATGGAAAATGTGCCCAACTATAGAATAATACAGCTGGAATGTAACTACATATTGTTGTACAGCTAGAATTAAGAAATCTTATGGCAAGCTTAAGAATTGGGTTCTATACTGAAAACAGCAGTGTTGTGCTCCCATCAGCACATTCAGGATTTCCTTACAGCTCAGCTACTAGGGCTATGGTTACACCCATGAATAGGCAAATTAGCTTGGTACAACCCCCCTAGAGCTGTAATTATGGGCTCTTCTATTCATATACTACAGTATATATTATTATCATTCTCTTGTACTTTCCTCCAGCTTCCACGACAATAAGCGTGAGGATCGCATCTGGGATTTTGGCTGCCAGGACACCTTTAATGAACCAGGTTCCTGTTATTGGACGGGTTACGTCAATGACTTTGACCAAGAGTTTACGTTCACCTGTCCATTTGGTTCAGTTCTAAGTGGAATGGATAGTTACCATGATAACAAAAGAGAAGACAGAAGGTACAAAAATAATTTTTTTTCAGTAATTTCAGCAGTTCATGGTTTTCGATGTAATTCTTATCTTTTGTGGGTTGTAATAATAACATAACATTTTAGTAGGCATTTATGCTCTTATGGCCACTTTACACGCGGCAACAGGAAAATAGAAAACGGCAGGTGTCGGAGACAATTGTACCTTTTACCTTCAAAACACCTTGCAGATACCTGAATTACACGCAGCCACTTCAAGGTGTTTTGAAGGTAAAAGGTACAATTGTCTCCGACACCTGCCGGTTTCTATCTTCCTGTTGCCGCGTGTAAAGTGGCCATTACAGGTAGCTCGCACATAAGTTAACTACAAAAATGGCTTCCTTCCTTCTGTGCTCGGGCTAGCAGCTGTGTTTTCCCGACTGCCTGCCCTTTAAATCCACCTCGCCAGTGATCTCTATGCCCCAGCCTCAGCCGCCCTGTGACGTATGTGATGTCTATGGCCCTAGCAAACCTGGAAAAGCAGCTAAGAAGCAACATGATCAATATCGCCTAACATTTATTTTCAAGTTGATGATTTTGTGCGGCCCCCAAAGGTTGGTAGAGATTTCCAAATGGCCCTTGGGAGAAAAGTTCCCCTGATTTGCACAATGGATATACAGGCATGCAAATCAATGTAGGAGTACAACAAATATAAGCAGACATCCATAAGTCTGTTACTAGTTTTCTTGGTTGTTGACTACCACATCAAGGTGATGTGGAGCCAGAGTCTTCCAGTTACTTCCAACACGACACACGGTGTGACCTCCTGGCAACTGAGAAATAGGTTGGACACCTTTTGACCAAACCCTTCATGACCTCATGTGGGGTCTATGACATGGGCTCAGAACTACAGAAAATTAGCTTTCCACATATCTTCACCCCTCAGTGTCCTAGGTGAGAAATATTAGTCATCTTTCCTATCATGACTTTACCTGTTCATGGATAGGAAATATGACGTGTACTGTCTTCCAGCTGTTAGATATTAATTTGAGGCACAGTTAAAGGAAAATATGTATTTTGTTTGTCACAATATCCTGAGGCTGAAAATATGTCTGACATACTTGTGTGATCTACGCACACCTCAATATTTATAACTTTCCAATGGAGTTTACCTGTCTGATTATCTACTTTGATCAATCCCTGGGAAATGCACTTGCCCACCCCTGCGTACACACACACCAGTCTTCCTTTCTCTTCCCTTCCTATTGTAATATCTTGGCCCCGCAGCGGGTTCTTAGCTACAATGAACACGTCTTCTGACTTCATCATTTATAATTAGATTTCCTTACTTCTTCATTTCTAATTGAACCCGCTTGTTGTTGGATGGAGGCATCCTGTCTGAGATTCCCACGCAAATAAGGCCACGTTCATATGTTCAGTTTTTGGTCAGTTTTCACATCAGTTTTTATAAGCTAAAAACAGGAGTGGCTGGAAAATACCTAAGTGGTGATGTCTTTCTATTAGGCCACATTCAGATGTTGAGTATTTGGTGAGGAGTACAGGACACCGTGGAACACGGGGAAAGGGTCGCACCAAAATCATGTTTTATTGATTAGAGGATTACTTAAGCAAAGTGAAAATCTTTTTAAAAAGTGTTAAAAAACCTTTTGCAGATGGAGCTTTCTCTGCTGTAGAGGAGAGACGGACGTTCAAAGCAACTGCAAGTGGAGCGACTACGTCAATGATTTCGATGGTTACCTTCGATGGGATGCCGCCCTAAACTATTACCTTGTTGGGGCTAGGAGTTATCATGACAATCATAGGGAGTAAGTGTCTGCACTGAGTCACGGCGTATAATGACTCCATGGTCAATATTCCAAAATATATCTTACCCCAGTTAGACAAGAGAACGGGGACCCAAAGTTCCCTGTGTGAACAGAGCTGTAGTGAGCTTGTGCGACCACTGTTCTGTTGTCCATAGCAATAGTGGTCGCACATGCTCAGTACCACTTCATACACACAGTAAATATTGGGCCCTTTGTTCTCAGGATTAGTAGACAATGTGAGTATGGATGGCTGATAAGTCATTTATGGGACAACCACTTACAGGTAAGAGCATATTTACTGTAGATACACCATGGAAAACCCACATTGTTTCCACTATTATTTGTACAGGTCCCCTTCAAGTTACATTACTCTAGCTGTAGATGCACCATATGGCGGCATACAGAGCACTTGCTCTTATGTATTAATATGGACTCCTGGAGCGTTCCTGTATAGTCAGAAGATCATCCCAATTCTGGTACTATTACCATTGTGGACATTATTTTTTTTTCTTTGCTCAGCTATCAATCTGGTTTGTTTTGCAGGGACAGACGCTGGAGGTATCACTCATGTAAGAAGAACTAATTATTGCAAATACTAGAGATCAGCAGCACATCAAGTACCACACAGATGTGATGCAGTTTTTGGAAGAAAAGATCCGTATTCAATATAATTGCCTACATTTAGTTCTGAGTAAACAAATAAAGAAATATTTTGAAATCAGAACATTTTTTGTTTCTGCTCTTTTTAACATTGAAAATCTCCACGTAATCTCTGAATATCATAATCAGGATGAACTGACCCCTTAAAGTACCCAGAAAGACCCCTCTACTCAGCTTCTGGACATGTCTCACTCCTCCTCACTCAATAGTGTCACTGTCGGTCTGCTGAAATCAACATGTGGCAGGAGCGTCACATGACCACTGCAGGACCGCGGCGGATCCGATTTGTCCGCTGTACCCAAAATCGGAGCAGTCTCTGATTCTGTGTACATAAAAAAAATCGAACACAATCGGATCCGTGACAAATTGGACACAATCGGGTGGCCATGCAGGACCAATTCGTGCCCATCCGTGTCCATAGGGTACCTTTACACGCGGCTACATTTCTTGGGTGGCTACAGGTAACTTACTGGTTGCAGTGAAATCATGGAGAGATTATTCCATTTGTACACAGCAACAAGATAGAACCTTTGTCTCCATGATTTCACTGCAGCCAGTAAGTTACCTGTAGCCACCCTAGAAATGTAGCCGCGAGTAAAGGTACCCATAGGGATACATGGGGGCTAAATCAAATCCGTGGCTATCTGTTTTACAACGGATAGCCACGGATCCCAAAAAATCATGATGTGAAGGGGGCCTTGGCGTGTGAGTGCAGCTGACTATTTTTTACTATGTATAGTATTTCAGCGTTGCACCAGTACATACTGGAAGTGAGTGCCACAGTCTTTTCTTGACAAGAGTTAATTTTCCTACCCTGAAGAAACAATTTGCATAATAGTTCCATGTAAGGCTGGTTTCACACTGCGTCAGATCAGGTCAGATCAGGTCAGATCAGGTCAGATCAGGTCAGATCAGGTCAGGTTTTGTGTGCCAAAACCAGGAGTGACTCCAAAACCTACAACAGGTGTCAATCTTTCAATTATACTTTTTCTCTGCAAGTTCCTCTCCTGGTTTTGGGACACAAAACCTGACCTGATCTGACCTGATCTGACCTGATCTGACCGCAGTGTGAAGCCAGCCTAAGCTTTACACATTACTTGATATCAGTATTTGTGCTGATCATAGAAGGCTGACTAGTTAATGTGTTACTCCTCCTCTGGTGCATATAAAGCACTTGCAGCTCAGATCTCGCAGGCATATCCTGCACCTTCTCTCAGAACCTAGACTGCTTTCTTCAGACTCATCATCATGCAGAGGATTCTGTCTCTGCTGCTGGAACTCGTGATTTCTGGAGCTCTGTCAGGTAATACTTATGTGTACATACAGTGAAGGAAATAATTATTTGATCCCTTGCTGATTTTGTAAGTTTGCCCACTGACAAAGGCTAAGGTCACACTTAAAAATCAAATTGCGTTCACCGCATCCAGATCCGGATGCGGTGAACGCAATTGCGGTCACACTCTTTTTTCATCAAAAATGTGTGGAGGGAACCGCAATCAGGTAACTGGATTGCTCAGGATGTGTAATCAGGATGTGTAATCCTGAACAATCCGGCTACCGTACAGTTTGCCACAGGGATGAGCAAACTGCTCTCTGTATATTAAAAGTAGTTAATAAATAAATGTTGGTTTAATGTCTCTAGGGGGGCCCAGTCCCCCTAGAGACCTTACACCGACTCTGGTGGGCATATACAGCTCTAATCTGTTCTGGGCAAAAGCGCCAGGCTCCTCAGAGCGGCGCGCATGACCCCACAAACTGCCCCCCCGTATCTATAGACCTATCCCTGCACCCTCCTTTTATGATTTATACCCATCCCTTTAGTAGATCCTAACGATTGTGCAAAGTACATAATACAGGTTATAATCACCTCCTCCTCACGTGTGAGTTCTCTGTTACTGTACAAATGTCCAAAGGCGGGGCTGTCAGCTGCTCCCTCCGCCTGCTTATTAATTATGCACGCCCCCTCTGGGCTTGCTTCAGTGCTGAGAGCCTGGCCGCGTCATGAAAGGGGCGGGGCTACCGATATGACATAATTTTAGCCCCGCCGCTTTCATGACGCGGCCAGGCTCTCAGCACTGAAGCAAGCCCAGAGGGGGCGTGCATAATTAAAAAGAGGGCGGAGGGAGCAGCTGACAGCCCCGCCTTTGGACATTTGTACAGTAACAGAGAACTCACACGTGAGGAGGAGGTGATTATAACCTGTATTATGTACTTTGCACAATCGTTAGGATCTACTAAAGCTATGGGTATAAATCATGAAAGGAGGGTGCAGGGACAGGGATATAGATACGGGGGGGGGGGGGCAGTTTGTGGGGTCATGCGCGCAGCTCTGAGGAGCACTGCGCTTTTGCCCAGAACAGATTAGAGTTGTATAAGCACACCTGAGTGGGTGTAAGGTCTCTAGGGAACTCGGCCCCCCCTAGAGACATTAAACCAACATTTATTTATTAAATTATTACTTTTAATATACAGAGAACAGTTTGCTCATCCCTGCAGCAGCAGGGATGAGCAAACTGTACGGTAACCGGATTGCTCAGGATTACACATCCTGAGCAATCCGGTTACCTGATTGCGGATGCTGAAACCGCTTCGAAAACTGCAGCCTGCATGATTTTTCACGCAGGCTGCAGAGACGGAGACGGAAACCGGATTGCTTGTGAAGCAATCCGGTTTTTAGAATTGGCTCCTATGGGGAGCGTTTCTTGATTCGGTTTTGAGCTTTTTGAAAGCTCAAAACCAGATCAGGATTTAAAAAAAAAAAAAACGTAGATGTGACCCTAGCCAAAGACATGAACAGTCTATAATTTTATGGTAGGTTAATTTTAACAATAACAGATAGAATATCAAAAATAAAATCCAGAAAATCACCTTGTCTAAATTATATAAATGTAATTGCATTTTGCAGAGAGAAATAAGTATTTGATCCCTCTGGCAAACAAGACTAAATAACAGGTATTTTATATGGCTCCCACGGAGGCGCTCCTGTTAGGGTATCTTTACACGCCGCAACTATGGTGTAGCAACTGAGAGGCGATCCGGAGTTCCGTCACCGTTGCCCTGAAATTGCTACGAAGTTGCGGCGTGTAATTGTGGAACCCGGTGGTGATTTTTAAAGTTGTCCCCGGCTGCGGTTTCAGAGCATTGTTCAAAAACCAGAGGCAACCCTGAAGGTGAATTGCCCTGGTTTTGGCGTGTGAACGGGCGAAGGGATGGAATCTGCGTCGCCTAGTGATTTCCCAGAGGCGTGCCACAGCGTGCTGGATACCGCGCCCCATCAGCAATGATTGGTGGGGGCTACTGTGTCTCCATTGGCTGTCCCTTCACAGGGCGCCATATTTAAAGAGGTATCCATTCACACTACACAATTGCAATGGCGTCATGTATTAGCCAGCCTTCCTGCGCAGGCTGGCCAATCATGACGCTATTGCATTTTCTAATCAGCGTGTTTGGGGCGCGGAATACACAACTCTGTCACGCCTATGTTCTCACCGCGCTGAACATGTACGCCCACATTCCTTTGGGGATTGCGGTGTGTGAAGCGGCGTCAGGAGGCTACTGGATGTTTCCAAATGTTGGTGTGGAAACTTACGGGACGCTACATCACCTTAGGTTGAGGGTGCAATTGCGGCGTGTACTTGCGGCTTCGGCATTCGGAGTCAACCGTCAAAACCGTGCACGCACACGTTCGGTCACCTCCGATCACCGGCAATGGTTGGTGCTTGTAAAGGTTCCTTAAGGGTACCTTTACACACCGCAACTTTTGGCGGTGATTGTTTTTCATGGTTGCCTCCGAACGCAGAATGGCGCTTGTACACGCCGCAATTGCGCCGTTAACCCAATGGAACGTGACTTCCCGGAAGTTGCCACACAAACTGCGGGAAACATCCGGTAGCCTCCCGTTGCCACTTCACACGCCGCAATCCCCAATGGAATGTGGGCGTACCTGTCCAGCACCTGCGTGCCAAACTGATTAACACCACGCCCAAAACACAATCATTGGACAACGCAATAGCGTCCTGATTGGCCAGCCTGCGCTGGAAGGCTGGCTAATACGTGACGCCATTATGGCGGATTTATACAAGGAATGCACGCTTGTGTCGTGACAAGTGGCTGCTGCAATACACTTCCCAGCCGCTCAAGTGTTACACAGGAGTGGTTTGGAGCTGAACAGTGGCTTACACTACACAATGGTTTGCTATGTGTGCATCTGTAGCTGAAGGTGGGAACATACACACAATACTTTGCACATATGTGCCTACATTGGTCTATGCCATGGCACAGCTGCCATGGCACCACTCTACTATGTGTGTCTACACATGTTTGTGTGTAATTGACTGTACCTACATCCCTCACAAAAACATGTGCTGGATGAATGTGGACACGTGTCCCTTTGCCCACAACACATCACAATGGATATGTACACACAGTTGTGCCATACACTGTAGGCCAAAGGGCTGAACCTGGGTCCTGCATATAAACACACAATGTTTCACGGACCCATCAATAGGTTAGAATGGGTCACATACCTCTGTGCACAGCATAAAGCTATGTGCAACTGCCCTCTATCCCCAAGTAATGACACACACACGTAGTTTTTTGGATCCAAAATTGAAAAATTATTATTTGTTGGCACATTAAAAAATAAGGTCAACAACACTCATAAAAAAAACTAACAAAAATGTGTTTCCATCACAAAAAAACAATTGAACATGATGATAAATAAGGTTAAACAATAAACATGGCAAAGTGTGCACCAACCCAAAAAAATACAAAACTAACTAACTAAAGAATGTGCACACAATAATACTACAACAAAATACTCATGGTGCAGCCACCCTGGTGACTACACCATCCACATCATGTTCATGCCTCACAGCACCAGCCACACTTCACCTGCTAGTGCTGCCAGCCCACTGCCCCAGGTCCATTAAAATAGGAGCAGTATGCGTCTCTGCTGCTCCTGGCATCCTGCTGGCTCAGCGGCTGGAGTGGCGCCACACCACGGTCGGTACCACGCCAAGCCCCTGGACAGAGCTCCCGTGTTGTGGGGTCCGCTGAATCCACATAACTTGCCAGCGTGTATCATGACCGATCCCTACGACCAGGGCCGCACCGCCCATTGGACAGTGTGAGCCCTGTCATTCAGGCGGCAAGAGGCAGGGGGAGCGGCAGTGCAGAAGGGGGCGGCGCCTCATGCACACAGCCTCCCCCTGTCATGGCGCCGGCCGCTCACCCCGCTCACCGCAATGAGGGGGCGGCAGCGCTGGGCTCCACTAGCACCCCCCCCCCCCCCGGTAATCACTGCCGCGGCTCAGGCGGCAGTGGGGCTTGGTGCACCCCTGCCTACGACGCAGGAAGTTATGCATCACACAGTAGGCCAGCACTACCACATCAATAGATTCCAGTTTCATATGCAGACGTGTATGAAAAACCCAGAATGTATTGGCCATGATTCCGAACGCATTTTCAACCACACAACGAGCCTGGGATAGCCGGTAATTGAAAATGCGCTGCTCAGAAGCCCTGGGGACATGGCCGTAGTAGGTGTGCTTGCAGTGGGAAGGCTTCATCCCCCACAAACGCAAAGTTGAGATGACCGGTTGTCTCATCATTTGAGGGCAAGTTCAGCCCACCGCTCCTTAGGTCTTGCGTCAAGGAACAATGTGCGAACACACCCTCATCTTCGATGCGCCCGTTCATACCAACGTCCATGTAGAGGAACTCATAGTTCGCATCCACCAGGGCCATGAGGACAATACTAAAATAACTTTTGGAATTGTAACACAAAGACCCCGAGTTTGAGGGTTTAGTGATCCTCACGTGCTTACTATGCAATGCCCCACCGCAGTTTGGAAATTGCCAGCGGTCCTCAAAGCCTCTGGCTACTTCCATCCATTGAGCGGGTGTTTCTGGAAACTGCATATAGGATGGCAGCAGATTACTCCAGATGGCCTCACACGTCTCAGGGATCAGGCAGCTCAGCAGGGACACTGATACACGTGAAGTGTATTGGAGGTCGGTCCTTGACTGTCCTGTAGCCAGGAACCGCAAAGTTAGTGCCAAACGCTCCTCCGCTGATACTGATCGACGCATCACTGACGGACTATCAATGGTCTTATGCGTTCCAAATAGAAGGTGAAAGAGTCCTCGGACATACAGAGGTAGTTCCTGAAATTATGCGGACTCCGATCCTCCAGCTCACGCAACAGCTGCATGTAGTTCCGGGTGTCCCGGCGGCGAAGCCAATCCCTAGTCCACACACGCCGTGGTCTGTGAGCCCACAACCTCTCATATCTATCCTCCAGCCACAATTGCTCTTCCACCAAGACAAGAGCCACGATAACATCTCCATCAGGGTCGAACATCATCTCACGTAACAGCACCTTGAAACATTAGACAAAGGAACATCAGTACAAGAACGAGTCTTCACACATCATCTACACAAACCACCTCCTTCTCTATACTTCTTCTGCCCACTTGCCCAAAGCATACTCAACTGTGGTGAGCAGCGCACACACAGATATTTCCCCCTTCCAATGGCCAAACCAACATTACCCTGGAAGATAAAGAAACCTGGTCACTCAACAGCCCTGGACCTCCTGGATCCCTTTGGAGAGGCCAAACATCCAGAGCGTAAGGCCATATACGTGGGCCTAATGTACATGTGTCAGAACTAGGCATGTCCGTACACGTATGGGACATTTTTTACATATAGTATTTATTAAGCATCTACACTATGTAATTATACACGTACCACAGCCTTTGTGTGTCATGCTCAATATCTGACGCCATGAAGAAGACTATTGAATACTCATCATGTCCAAAACACTTCCCTGATGTGTTGTGAATGCTGGATGTCCAGAGCCATACATTTGCTGATGCCACACGCCCCACTCCATTTCTGTTAAGAGCCTTCTACGTCCCGGTGTGTGTGGTCGACGACAGTACTATGTGTCCACAATTCAGATGCTCCCCACAACTAAAGACACACGCATCCTTCAAACATGATCCTGTATGGCAAAGGCAAAAAGGCCAATCAAACACAATACTGTTTTGTAGTTTCAAACAATCATGCATCCATTTTTCAGCCCACAATAGAATATCTGGGCCCCAAAAAACAAACAATACTTATCCCACCACTTGGGCGTCACGTACACGACACTATAGCGTTCCCAAATGTTATGGGTCTGTAAAAGCAAAACCACACACTTCACACATCATGTTGGCACATCAGTACTTACTTAATGACTCTGGGCAGCAAGCGTGTCAGACATCGGCCTTGATAGCCGGGAGGTTGCTCGGCATATTTTTATTCACCAACATCATGTTGAAAAAACATTGTCATCACAAACCACAAGGCTGGTTTAGCTTAGGAGTAGCCACGACACACAACCCACTGTCCCAATGTGGGACACTATAAGAAAAGAGGCCAACGTGGCCTTTAAAAACAAAAGGTGTCAACAGGGCAACAGGGGGAGAAAAAAAGGTCCAACATGGACAACAATGTTTATGGGCGTGTGGTCCCATTATTGGGTGGGGGGTGAAGGGTTATGGCCGATGAGGGACTAGGCTCTCTGGAGAGCGAGGATCATGGCACCCAAGCGGGCAAGTTGTTGCTACCCTTGTTGGTGTTCCCTCTCCATCTGCTGCTGGGCCTCCTGGTGAGCTTACAGCAGCTCGGCAATAGTTGGTACACCTGTAGGGTAAATAAGGAGATTAGTCATTTAGCAACTTAGGTTTAGGTGGGTATTTGAGTGAATTGTTATTGATCATACGTAGGGATGGGTGAGTCTACTCGCTAGGACTCGTTACTCGGCGAGTAGTAAGGGACTCGCAGGACTCGGTACTCGGCGAGTTTCCCAGTGATTACTCGCACAGTAACGAGTCCAATGCAAGTCAATGGCAATCCTAGTTTTGTCAGAGTTTACTTTTTCTCACTCGCTAGACTCACTATATCACATCGCTATGTAGCTTGAATCTCCCCAAATCGTTTAAACAATCGCACCGCTTCACGGATACCTGCTGTCAGCAGCGAGTCTGAGCGAGTCTACGAATCCGAGTCCTGTATACTGTATTCGGGACTCGCGAATACAGAATCTGTTATGTTCCGACAAAGCTTCCGAGACAGCCTAGCGTGTTAGGTCAGAAAACTTGTGAAGATGGACAAGCATGTTAGCCAATCATATTCAGTAATGTCACAGCCATGTATATAATAAGCCTTGCCACTGCCATTTCCTCCACATTCCTGTGACGATCTGAGCCTAGTGCAGGGTGAGGTAGATGCTGGAGCAGATCATAGGGAGTGTCAGTCAGTGTAGGGAAACTTCAAGATTCCTTATATTTAACCCAAACAGCTCTTCTGAGAGCTACCAGGAGGACAGAGGAGTACTGTGTAGAGGACTGTAGGCAGGCAGGCAGGTAGGAGCAGCCTTACAGTGCACACAGGACCGACCTCATAGCTTAGCTTACTCACTCAGCTTTCCTAATAGCTGAAGTCAGAGGCTTAGGGTACTTTCACACTAGCGTTTATTTGAAATCGCGGCAGATGCGGTGAAAAAACCGCATGTGCCGCGATTACCGCATACCGGCTGCACTTGCGGCACAGTTGCGGCAAGCCCCATACAATGTATAGGCGGGCTTGCGGCAGGTGCGGCAAGTGCGGCTGACCGCGGTTTTTTTCACGGCCGCACCTGCCGCAAGTGCCAAAACCACACTTGCCGCACCTGCCGCAAGCCCGCCTATACATTGTATGGGGCTTGCCGCAACTGTGCCACAACCGTGCCGCAAGTGCAGCCGGTATGCGGTAATCGTGGCAGATGCGGTTTTTTCACCGCATCTGCCGCGATTTCAAATAAACGCTGATGTGAAAGTACCCTTATAGCTGAGGTACTATTTCTTATTTGTTTGCACCTGATAGATTTTGGGTCATAATAACCCCTTCAGCTTTATTTTCTCTGTGGCAGACCAGTGCGTTGCTGCTCTCCTACCTGCAAATAAGACAAACACATGCGAGTTTGGCCTCGGACACAGCAGCAAAAAACTGTTGCGAGTGGGGTTTCCAAAACGGCAATGCGAGCGCTTTCCGAGACACATCTGCGATTTGTAAATCTCACATTACTCGCTATTACTCGCTTCCCCATTCATTAACATTGGACTCGCTAGACTCGCAACAAGTAGCGAGTCCCGGGCTCGGACTCGCTAGAGTCAAGCGATTCCGAGTAATTTAGGACTCGCCCATCACTAATCATACGTACGCTCCACATCACCATCCCGGTTCTCATGAGGAGGAGATGGGGATGGGCTGACAGCCCAGCCGGCCGCACATGCTCGTTGTCCTTCTGCAATACATTTGTAAACAAAATTTAGAATTAAGTCACATACTGTTGTCCCATGCACACAACACTAATTACATTGTAAAGGTTGTATGCGGCAGCAGACACCACCATAGGCACCACCTGCATGCTCAATGTGAGGGTGTGTGGACATCCGGACACCAGGGCTTGCAAGGGAGCTCGAGATACTGGGAGGCGGTGTGGCTCCTTGGCTGGGGGTGTGTGGCCACATGAGGTGGCTTTGTGCTCCCAGGGGGCCTGGGCTGCCTGCAGCCAAGCCTTGGGCCACTGGTGTTGAGGGCATGTCCTCAGCTTCTGGCCCTGGGGATGCTGGAGTCCCGGATGGTGAGGGCATGTCCTCAGCCTCTGGCCCTGGGGATGCTGGAGTCCTGGATGGTGAGGGCATGTCCTCAGCCTCTGGCCCTGGGGATGCTGGAGTCCCGGATGGTGAGGGCATGTCCTGAGCCTCAGGCCCTGGGGATGCTGGAGTCCCGGATGGTGAGGGCATGTCCTGAGCCTCAGGCCCTGGGGATGCTGGAGTCCCGGATGATGAGTGCATGTACTCAGCCTCTGGCCCTTAGGATGCTGGAGTCCCGGATGATGAGTGCATGTACTCAGCCTCTGGCCCATAGGATGCTGGAGTCCCGGATGGTGAGGGCATGTCCTCAGCCTCTGGCCCTGGGGATGCTGGTGTCCCGGATGGCGAGGGCATGTCCTGAGCCTCAGGCCCTGGGGATGCTGGAGTCCCAGATGGTGAGGGCATGTCCTGAGCCTCAGGCCCTGGGGATGCTCGAGTCCCGGATGGTGAGGGCATGTCCTGAGCCTCAGGCCCTGGGGATGCTGGAGTCCCAGATGGTGAGGGCATGTCCTGAGCCTCAGGCCCTGGGGATACTCGAGTTCCGGATGGTGAGGGCATGTCCTCAACGTCTGGCCCTGGGGATGCAGGAGTCCAGGGTGTTGCTGGACTGGCTGGGCCCTCCGGGACCAGTGGTGCTGGTGGCCGAGGTGCCGTTGGGGACTGGGGTTCCTCCCGAGACATCGAGTCCTCATCATCTGTAATATCAAACAGGATGACACAGGTATTAGAAAAAAGGCACATAACATAGGGAATACACCTTGTGTGTGTGTTACAATGTTCTGACAGCGTGAATGATAGGGTAAAGGTAATGTTGGACACATATACTGTGGGTAGGGGCCGTTTTGGTTTGTGACATGAGTCCAACCACAGTGGTCACATATTTTCATTTGTCAAACAAACGGGCCTTGGCATGGTAGGTGCTTGAGTTTTTAAAATTAGAACAGCCAGGAAGCAACAGGTGTTTGCACCATGGCTGCCAACCCATAGCGTCGATTTTGTATTCTGTGTTCTGTTGTGTGATCATTGAGTGGCTACATTTTATGTCACAGGTTAAACATATGTGGGCCAAGGTGTCATGTGTATGTAGATGATGGTATTGATATGTATGTCACAGACAGTCAGGACACACCTCTTTTTTTAAACACACACAGGTCAAGGATCAGTATAGGGGTCACCATTTGTAGGACTAATGAGTGTTTAATACACCTTCATGTTGCAGTGTAACCAACAAGTCAATGCACATTGGTGACACATCAACATAGTGGCACAGTCCACATTATGTGGCATAGCCCAATACAACATGATGTTTGTGTCGTGTTTGTGAAATTTAGCTTGCAAGGTGTGTGTCTGCCATTGCCACATACTCATCACGCAGCCTGGCAATCCTGGCCCGAAGATCCACAATGCGGCCTGGGGACTAGTGCTTTAAGTCAGCTATTTTGTTTGGATCTGTTTACAGGTCCTCTCCACCCCCAGTTTGTGGAGCAGGGCCCGCTGGATCCTTCTCAGGATGCTGCATTTGCGCAGCCGTGCGTGTCGGTGATGCAATAATCATGGTGATCTGCGATGTCTATGAGGAGCATTAGCTCCGCCAGACCCCATGTGGCAGCGCGCTGTGCGGCGGCCATGACTCTGCTGCTATGTGCAGGGGAGGGCCAGGCACCTGGCAGGTAGAGCGAATTCGAAAGAAATGTCATGACGTCATCACGCACACTATCGCCGCCCTACAACATTGTTCACACTAACAAGGTAGCCGTCCGTGGAGCAGGAGTAGCGTAAGAAACCCATCTGCGTCACCTAATTTGCTAACCATTGCAGTGCGTTGCCTATGCCACCCATGTGCGATGTGTACGCCAATATATGACCTGTCATGTGTGGCAGTATAATGTACACAGTGCATCTTCCAATACATGAACCAACATTAGCTTGCGCTATTGAATGCGCGCGTAATTCGGCTGATGTAGTGGATGGTTGTGTAGGTGCAGATGCATGTGGTGCTGAAGTGACAGCTCTTCCAATATAGTGCCCTGTGAAGGGACAGCCAATGGTAACACAGTAGCCACCACCAATCATTGCTGACGGGGCGCGGTGTCCAGCACGATGTGGCACGCCTCCAGGAAATCAGTAGGCGACGCTGATTCCATCCCTATCGCCCCTTCACATGCCAAAAGCAGGGAAAATCACCATCATAGTTGCGTCTGGTTTTCGAGCAGTGCTCTGAAATCGCAACCGGGGGCAACTTTCAAAAACACCACCGGGTTCCCCAAATACACGTCGCAATTTCGAAGCAATTTCATAGCGACAGTGACAGGGCTCCTGATTGCCTCTCAGTTTTCACACCCTAGTGGCGGCGTGTAAAGGTACCCTAATGGTGATGTCTGGGTGCAGGTGTTGTATATGATCCCCGGGGGCACTTCTGTAGTGGTGATGTCTGGGTGTAGGTATTGTATATCAGGGGTCCCCAACCTTTTCTGCACCGGGGACCGGCTTCATGGAAGATCGTTTTTCTGGGGCCCGGTGGGGCGGGGCTTTGACCTCATGGGGCGGGGCTATGGAGAAGGGGTGGAGTTTAACACCATGTTTCCTCAAAAGATGCGCTATGTCTTATTTTCATATAGTATAGTGCAGCATCACAGCCCTCCACATTGTATAATGCAGCCTCACAGCCCTCCATATAGTACAATGCAGTGTCACAGCCCTCCATAAAGTATAATGCAACCTCATATCCCTCCATATGATATAATGCAGCCTCATATTCCTCCATATAATATAATGCAGCCTCATATCCCTCCATATAATATAATGCAGTGTCACAGCTCTTCATAGTTTAATGCAGCGTCGCATCCCTCCATATAGCAAATTCTACCCACACACCACTGCCTCCTGTATAACCCCCGCACACACACACATTGCCCCTTGTATAACCCCCACACACAGACATACTGCCCCCTGTACAATCCCCCACGCCCAGACACACTGCCATCTGAATAACCCCACACACACAGACATTACCCCTTGTATAACCCCTCACACACACTGATCCCTGAATACCCCCCTCACATATTGCCCCTACACACACACAATCCACCCCGCACAAAGACTGACCCCTGAATGCCCCCCACACACAGACATTGCCCCTGAATGTCCCCACACACAGACATTGCCCCAGAATGCCCCCCTCACACAGATATTTCCCCTGAATGCACCCCACACACAGACATTGACCCTGAATGCCCCCTCACACAGACATTGCCCCTGAATGCCCCAATTACACAGACATTGCCTCTGAATGCCCCCCACACACAGACATTGCCCCTGAATGCCCTCCACACACAGACATTACCCCTGAATACCCCCCTCACAGACATTGCCCCTGAATGCCCCCTCACACAGACATTGCCCCTGAATGCCCCACGCACACAGACATTGCCCCTGAATGCCCCACGCACACAGACATTGCCCCTGAATGCCCCCACACACACAGACATTGCCCTGAATGCCCCCCACACACAGACATTACCCCTGAATGCCCCAATTACACAGACATTGCCTCTGAATGCCCCCCACACACAGACATTGCCCCTGAATGCCCCAATTACACAGACATTGCCTCTGAATGCCCCCCACACACAGACATTGCCCCTGAATGCCCCCCACACACAGACATTACCCCTGAATACCCCCCTCACAGACATTGCCCCTGAATACCCCCCTCACAGACATTGCCCCTGAATGCCCCCTCACACAGACATTGCCCCTGAATGCCCCACGCACACAGACATTGCCCCTGAATGCCCCCCTCACACAGACATTGCCCCTGAATGCCCCCCACACACAGACATTGCCCCTGAATGCCCCCCACACACAGACATTGCCCCTGAATGCCCCCAAACACAGACATTACCCCTGAATGCCCCCTCACACAGACATTGCCCCTGAATGCCCCCTCACACAGACATTGCCCCTGAATGCCCCCTCACACAGACATTGCCCCTGAATGCCCCCACACACAGACATTGCCCCTGAATGCCCCCCCCACACAGACATTGCCCCTGAATGCCCCCCTCACACACATTGCCCCTGAATGCCCCCCCCCTCGCACAGACATTGCCCCTGAATGCCCCCCCCCCCTCGCACAGACATTGTCCCTGAATGCCCCCCTCACACTTTCCAGCTGATGCTCACCGCTCCTGCCGGCAGTACAGCTAAGCAGCTGAGGAAGAGATGTGGCCGGAGTTTCATATATCGCGCTATTTCCAGCGCATCACGTGATATGGAAGCTCACGTCACTGCTGCGCTTGGAAATAGCGCGAGATATGAAACTCCGGCCACATCTCTTCCTCAGCTGCTTAGCTGAACGAGGGAAGCTGTCGGCCAATAACAGTGTGGCAGTAGCGGGCTAATCAGGGCATGGCTGCCGCACTGATTGGCTGACAGCTCACCTTGTACATCTACGCACGCAGCTGAGGCAGAGGCCTCAGCTCAGAGCGGCATAGTTCAGGAGGTGAGGGGCGCGGACTTCACAGGGGGGCGGAGACTTCACAGGGGGGCGGGTAAGCCGGCAGCTAGCCGCGGACCGGCACCAAGACCCCCACGGCCCGGTCCCTCTCCCGGTGGTTGGGGACCCCTGTTGTATATGACCCCCTGGGGGCGTTCTTGTAGTGGTGATGTCTGGGTGTAGGTGTTCTATATGACCCCCGGGGGCGCTCCTGTAGTGGTGATGTCTGGGTGCTGGTGTTGTATATGACCCCCGGAGGCGCTCCTGTAGTTTTGATGTCTGGGTGCTGGTTTTGTATATGACCCTCCAGGGCGCTCCTGTAGTGGTGAGTGATGTCTGGATACAGGAGTCGTATATGACCCCTCGAGGGCGTTCCTGTAGTGGTGAGTGATGTCTGGGTGCAAGTGTTGTATATGACCCCCCCGGGGGCACTCCTGTAGTGGTGATGTCTGGGTGTAGGTATTGTATATGACCCCCCCGGGGGCACTCCTGTAGTGGTGATGTCTGGGTGTAGGTATTGTATATGACCCCCGGGGGCGCTCCTGTAGTGGTGAATGATGTCTGGGTGCAGGTGTTTTATATGACCTCCCAGTGGCGCTCCTGTAGTTTTGATGTCTGGGTGCAGGTGTTGTATATGACCCCCGAGGCGCTCCTGTAGTTTTGATGTCTGGGTGCTGGTGTTGTATATGACCCCCGGGGGCGCTCCTGTAGTGGTGAATGATGTCTGGGTGCAGGTGTTGTATATGACCCCCGGGGGCGCTCCTGTAGTTTTGATGTCTGGGTGCAGGTGTTGTATATGACCCTTGGGGGCGCTCCTGTAGTGGTGAATGATGTCTGGGTGCAGGTGTTGTATATGACCTCCCGATGGCGCTCATGTAGTTTTGATGTCTGGGTGCAGGTGTTGTATATGACCCCCGAGGCGCTCCTGTAGTTTTGATGTCTGGGTGCTGGTGTTGTTATAGACCCCCGGGGGCGCTCCTGTAGTGGTGAATGATGTCTGGGTGCAGGTGTTGTATATGACCCCCCGGGGGCGCTCCTGTAGTGGTGAATGATGTCTGGGTGCAGGTGTTGTATATGACCCCCCGGGGGCGCTCCTGTAGTTTTGATGTCTGGGTGCAGGTGTTGTATATGACCCTTGGGGGCGCTCCTGTAGTGGTGAATGATGTCTGGGTGCAGGTGTTTTATATGACCTCCCGGTGGCGCTCCTGTAGTTTTGATGTCTGGGTGCAGGTGTTGTATATGACCCCCGAGGCGCTCCTGTAGTTTTGATGTCTGGGTGCTGGTGTTGTATATGACCCCCGGGGGCGCTCCTGTAGTGGTGAATGATGTCTGGGTGCAGGTGTTGTATATGACCCCCCAGGGGCGCTCCTGTAGTTTTGATGTCTGGGTGCAGGTGTTGTATATGACCCTTGGGGGCGCTCCTGTAGTGGTGAATGATGTCTGGGTGCAGGTGTTGTATATGACCCCCCGGGGGCGCTCCTGTAGTTTTGATGTCTGGGTGCTGGTGTTGTAGCGCCCATGATGTTTGCGCGATTATCGACACCCAGACACATGGGTAAACTTCAAAACAACACTTTACTTCAGGGAATACTATGATGCAGTCTGTCAAAGGCAAAGTGTCTGTGGCTCACTGTATACACTTGATATTTTGTGTAGGCAGATTGTGTTTTCTCCTTATGAAACAAGCACATTTCAGGCCTCTCAGGTGGCTGGCGTATAGGCCTCTTCACTTGCTATTGGAGGTAATATTATACACAATCCAGGTAATACTAGGCTGGTGGAGGGACTCGGCTCCCCGTGGTGATGGAGTATGGAGCTACTGATGAATTTGGCACTACCGTTCCCTATTGCAGGGGGGAGGACAGACAGTTTGTGGCGTGGAAGTTACATTGCTCTGGTTCTGACTGCAGGAGACACCTGTTCAGCCTTATCATTTCTGGCTATAAAATGATTTACATATCTGTGGAGGCAATTATGTGGTAACCCTGCGGATCCAGTCGCCACAGAGGTAGTGCACCCCTGTTAGGGTGTAGTATCCCATTCACAGGTAAGAGGGTACAGACCGGTACCGGGACACCCAGATCACACTAGGAAACATTGTAGTGGGGATGGGTAGTGAAGGAAGTAGTTAGAGGGAGCACTTGGGAAGGAGTGAGGTCAGGAAGAGCACACGTAGATGACGTGGTAAATGTGACAAGGGGTATAAATAGAGCGGGAAAGATCTAGAACGTAGGAGACGACAGTTGAACAGTTGAGGCGAGAGTTGACCAGCTGAGAAGAGGTGGTTGAACAACAAGAGTTGAGTTGGAGGGAAGTTAGAGCAAGTACGCCTGAGAAGTGTCTAGAGGACTGGAGCTAGTGGGAGCTCGTCCTAAGGCCAGACCAAGGAGCAGAAACATCACCTAAGTGGCTCCAGGAGGAAGAAGGGTCCTAGAGATACGAGAAGTGAAAAATCCACACGTGGGGCTCGAATCCATTGTCAGGCGCAGGCAAGTGGAGGGACCAGGATGAAAACTAGGGGCCCCGGGAACCCCAAGATTAGTGGAGAAGACAGACCAGGCTCAGCTAGCAACCCGGAGACTGTCTGGTACTTCCATGGTAACACGGTCGACAACTGCGCACATCTGCTGAAAAGGTGGCAACCATAGGGCTAATGGGAGACACTGCAAGGGAACCCCTAAGGAAAGCCCACAGTCACTAGCTCAGAGCTCTGTGTGGTGAGGCGAAAGGCAGGACAGGCAAGGCAAGTGCAGTGTAAAGAGGCTAAAAAAGGGTTTGTTTAGTTTTGGCATTGCAGTCATTGGCTGGCCAGCCAGCATCCTAGGGTCTATATAACCCCCACTGCCATCTTGCATCAGGAAACAGAGGAATAGGAGCATAGTGACAGAGCAAACAGAATCTAGGGAGTGTTTCTGCCACCTAAATAACACAACAGCTCCTTTAAGAGCTACAGAGTACAGCAAGTATTCAGAATCCTAAAAATTTTTCACTCTTTGTTTCATTGCAGCTGTTCCGCCCACAGGGCCTAATGACGTAGAGTGGACTCACTAGACCACTGGTGGTGCAGTCAGGGGTGCACCAAGCCCCTCTGCCGCCTGAGCCGCGGCACCGATTACGGGGGGGGGGGGGGGTGCTGGTGGAGCCCGGCACTGCCGCCCCCTCTGCCGCCTGAGCCGCCTGAGCCGCGGCACCGGCAGTCATTGCCGGCCGCGGCCGTGAGTACCGGGGGGGGGGGTGGGGGGCTGTGCTGTTGAGCCGTGGGCGCTCTGACTGCCGCCCCTTCTGTCCCTCTCCCCGGGTCGCGCCGCTTACCTGCGGTGCGCGCGGGGTGAGCAGCCGGCGCCATGACAGGGGGAGGCTGCGTGCATGAGGCGCCGCCCCCTTCTGCACTGCCGCTCCCCCTGCCGGCTGCCGCCTGAATGACAGGGCTCACCTTGTCCAATGGACGGTGCGGCCCTGGGTGCAGTCGTAGCTATATAGTGACTTTAGTTAAACCAAAGATATTTATTGAGGAAGGTTCAACCAAAAGGAAGAGGTGCCTGAGGGGAGGACCCTTTGGTTCGTGACACTGTACACTCGTAGTGGAGCACCGGCAGAGGTAATTCCTATACAGGGATTCACCCGTTACAACACCAGGAGGCCTAAATGCCGTGGATTCCCAGACCAAAGGGGCAACCCATACAGACCGGACACTAGATATGGAGAGACAGTGGAATACTGCCTCTGTCGGTGAGATGAATCCTGAGAGCTCGGTTCAATTCCAGAGAGACTGATCCAACTTGAACAGGAATACGGATGGTTCTGTGCACATCAGGAGAGACCTGGTCAGCCTGAGAATACTGTGAAGACAGAGGTGTTAGAATCATGCAGAGCAAAGAGCAACATCCTTCCTAGTGCAGAGCTCAGTAGAGTGATGCCAGGACAGCAGCAACAAACACAGAATGAACACATTGCCCAGGCACCTCCCAGGGCTCTAATTGGGCCAATCAGGAATGGTCACAGAGTTGTTGTGAAGCCGCTCCTTTGTTATTTTAGCTGTGTGCTTAGGGTCATTGTCTTGTTGGAAGGTGAACCTTCGGGCAAGTCTGAGGTCCAGAGCTCTGGAAGAGGTTTTCATCAGGGATATCTCTGTACTTGGCTGCATTCATGTTTCCTTCAGTTGCAACCAGTTATCCTGTCTCTTCAGCTGAAAAACTCCCCCATAGCATGATGCTGCCACCACCATGTTTCACTGTTGGGATTGTATTGGGCAGGTGATGAGCAGGGCCTGGTTTACTCCACACATACCATTTAGAATCATCACCAAAGTTCTATCTTCGTCTTGTCAGACTTGAGAATCTTATTTCTCATAGTCTGGGAGTCCTTCATGTGTTTTTTTGCAAACTCTATGCGGCTTTCATATGTCTTGCACTGAGGAGAGTCGTCTGTCAGGCCACTCTGCCATAAAGGCCCGACTGGTGGAGGGCTGCAATGATAGATGACTTTGTGGAATTTTCTCCCATCTCCCTACTGCATCTCTGGAGCTCAGGCACAGTGATCTTGGGGTTCTTCTCTACCTCTCTCACCAAGTCTCTTCTCCCACAATTGATCACTTTGGCTGGACGGCCAGGTCTAGGAAGACTTCTGGTGGTCTGAAGCTTCTTCCATTTAAGGATTACGGAGGTCAATGTGCTCTTAGGAACTTTGAGTACTGCAGAACTTCTTTTGTAACCTTGGCCAGATCTCTGCCTTGCCACAATTCTGTCTCTGAGCTCCTTGGTCAGTTCCTTTGACCTCATGATTCTCATTTGGTCTGACATGCACTGTGAGCTGTGAGGTCGTATATAGAGAGGTGTGTGCCTTTCCAAATCAAGTCCTATCAGTTTAATTAAACACACTTAGACTCCAATGAAGTAATAGAACCATCTCAAGGAGGATCACAAGGAAATGGACAGCATGTGACTTAAATATGAGTGTCTGAGCAAAGGGTCTGAATACTTATGACCATGTGATATTTCAGTTTTTCTTTTTTAATACATTTGCAAAAATTTCTACATTTCTGTTTTCAGTCAAGATTGGGAGCAGACTGTACATTAATGAGAAAAAAATTAACTTTTTTGAACTTACCAAATGGCTGCAATGAAACAGAGTGAAAAATTTAAAGGGGTCTGAATACTTTCCGTACCCACTGTATATATGGATAATCCACACTGCAGTGTGATGAATGAGACCATAGGGATTTATGGACCAACTGGTGGCTTTATTCAACACGTTTCAGAATTATTTGGTTTCCTGAGGAAGGATCGAGGTTGACACTCTGAAACGCGTTGAATAAAGCCACCGTCATAACTGACTGACTGGACCCTGATGCTGAGTAGCCGGCCCTGCGACCTCCACAGCAGCAGCCGGACCCTCCTAGTGACATCATTTTTTACTGACCCATTATCATTCTGTAGCTCAGAACAAATGATTGTACATTGTTGGTGAGAAAAAAGCACATTGCATATGGACAGCACACGGATGCCACATGGATGCTAGGTGAAAAAAAACAACGCACACTCGCATAGCACTTGCATGACACACGGAAGATCATACTGCTATCACTCATCCTACTATCCTGGATGAAAAACGGTCAGATTTTTCACACGAATCTGTGTTTCCAGCCTTGCAGAGGAATTTTTAACTTTTTCAATGCCAAAATCACAGGTGATGCCATACAACTTTCATGTGCTTTATTTCATTCAGCTCCATGGGCTAACGACTACGATCAAGTTCTCCACTATGAATGTGTAAATCGCCAGAGCATTAACTCAATATACAGGTAAGAAAACATGGGAGTAGATGGGACTGAAGAATAAGGTCAGCGGCAGATTCGCCTTTATTTGTCTACATTGATGTTGATAGATTTGAGGTGTTAAAAGCGTAACTGCCATTTACATTTTTATTTAATAATAAGTGATTAGAATAAACTTTGAAAAATACTTCATAAGTGAAATCTGTAGGAAAACCTTTCAAAAACCTTCCAGAAGATGTCCCCAATAAGCTGTTTCTAAACCTGAAATATGCTGGTTGTCAGGGAAATCTGTCTTCAGCTCCACACACTGAATACGGCCATATAAGGGGGTGGGGGGTGAGATTTAAACAACGTTCACTCTACAGCTGATCAGTGTATCTGCAGTTTACTTTGTCAGGCTGTCAGCACACAGCTCCTGTGATGTTATCTGACTCCTCTCTATTCACATCGCTCTTCTCTGTGCAGACAGCTGATAACATGGAGCAGAGCTGGTGTGAATGGAGAAGAATCACATAAGATCACAGGAGGTGTGTGCTGACAACGTAAACTGCAAATACACTGATCAGCAGTAGAGTGAATGTTGTTTAGGCCCCACCCCCCTCCCCCTTATATGGCAGTTTTCAGTGTGTGGAAATGAAGACGGATTTCCTTGACAACCAGCATATGTCAGGTTTAGGAACAGCCTAGCGGGGACATCTTCTGGAAAGTTTTTGAAAGGTTTTCTTCCAGATTTCACTTATGAAGTTTATTTGAAAGTTTAAAAGGCAGTTACACTGCGAGTCCTGCCCCAGCGATGCCCATGGACACCCACAAATTGAGCGCGGCTGGCCACACTTGTTTTGGGTTTGCATAAACATTCCTGAAAAATCAGGATAGTCCTAGGACTGTTGCCAATTATGTACTCTGTAGGTGAAAGAGGCTGCCAGCACGTCACTCTGTATTGACTGTGACATTTACATACAGAATCTTGTCTCAATTACAGAAGGTTTTCTTTGAAATCTAAAAGGAAAATATGCTTAATTATACAATAATAGACTTAAAGAGGTATTCCACTACCAATATGACTCCCTTTTATCTTAACTCTTCCCAACACTTTCCCAATATACTTCTGCTACCAACCCTGCTCCTGTAAGCTGATCTCCAAGAGGCTCAGATTCAGACCTACTGAATAGTGGGGTGGGGCTGCCTCTCTGTGAGTGTCAGCAGTCTGGGCACATATGCCTAGATCACACTGCACTCTCTTCTCAGCCCCCACCAGTGACATGCCCTGCTCAGTTGGTCTGAATCTGGTCTCCAGACTGAAAGGATCAAAGATACAACAATGATAAAAGGTATTTACAAGCCTCAGAGAGATAAGCTTACAGGGCAGGGTAGGTAGCTGAAGTATATTGGGAACATTATAGTTAAAACAAAAGAATGGGGGTTACATTAGTAGTGGAAAACCTTTTTAAGAAATCTCATTGCACGCCCAAGAATTGGGTTTTTAACTCATTCAGGGCCTCCATACAGCTCAACTACTAGGGCTATGGTTATGACCATGAATAGGCAAATAAGCTTGGAACAACCCACCCTGGAGCTACAACTAAGGCCCCCTCCATTCTTATACTATATATTACTTATTATCATCCTCTTGTACTTTCCTCCAGCATCCACGACAATAACCGTGAGGATCGTGTCTGGAATTTTGGCTGCAAGAACACCTTTAATCAACCAGTTTCCTGTGCGTGGACGAGTTACGTCAATGACTTTGACCAGGCGTTTACGTTTATCTGTTCATTCGGTTCAGTTCTGAGTGGAATGTATAGCTACCATGATAACAAAAAAGAAGACAGAAGGTAAAAAAAAATAAAGTACTTTTTTTTCCTTGTAATTTCAGCAGTCTATAGTGGAAACCCCTGCACTTTCTTCCTACCTGTATATGTCCATGGATAAGGGCTGAAATATCTTGTTTTGCATTTAGGTCTTATTTTTTGAGGGGTGTAATCATAACATAATGTTGCAGTAAGTGTTTCTGCTTTTTTTGGATAAAATCACGATCATTTTTAATTCTTTGATTTCTTGCATGCAAATTGGAATTAGACTTACCGGTAATTCTCTTTCGTGTAACCCTTCACGACAGCACATAGGAGGTTGCCTTTCGGCCCTAATAGGGGCAGGAAACACAAAGAGGTTAAATTGCCCCGCCCACATCCTATCACCACTGTTTATCAAGGACCAACAAGTTCCAACATCTACTTACAAAAGGAGAAAGTGGTGTATAACCACAAAAAATCTACTATATAATTGTCTAATGTTCGGAAATCGCGCGACAGACAGAGGCCGCTCATTCGTGCCCGCCAAAGGCACAGGGGGCAGGCAAAAGAATAGTCAAGTCACAGGCAAATGGGGGCTAGGAGATTACAAGGTGGGAGGAAGGGAATAAAGTCAGGCTGGGTCAGGCACAGAGCAGTCAGTCTTACAAAGGCAGCAACAAGTGTACGATTGCCCATAATGCACCGCGCCGGATGTGACGTAGCGGCCGGTGCATGATAGGTGTAAAGGGGGCGGGAGATTCCAAATGGAGGAGGCGGCGATGAAGAAAGAATAATGGCGCCCAGCGGGGCATGCGCTGCTGCATTGAGGAGGGCAGAATGGAGCCTGGGCCCGCCTTTCCAGTCACCCAGCCTCAGGGACTGCTGTAAGTTATAAGTTATTTTTCTACAGTTTTATAGGGCCCCTTTAGCTCAGAGACGGATAGATAGGGAGCAGCTAGGAAGATGCAGGGACAGGTAGTGATAGTGTAGGGGCTTACATCCAGGTGACAGGTTCCCTTTAAGATGAAGTTAATGTGGCCAAACCTTGGGAGCTATATTCTGTGTGTGTACATATGGCAGCATCATACTGTGTGTGGGGGTCACTAGCGGCCTCATACTGTGCAGAGTTCACTGAAGGAGCTATGAAAGGGGTACCTTACGGTGTGGGAAGGAAAACTAATGAGCCTAAGTGAATATTTCTTTCTGGGCGCATATGGACGGACCATGGTAAGCGAAGTAGCTTAGTATAAAATAAAATTTGTCCCTCAAACCAGTACAGTAGAGGACTCCGACTTCCAGAGAACCATGGAAAGTCAGAGAAAGAGTTGCACTGAAATCATGTTTGTATTGATTAGCGGATTACTTATGTCAATTGAAAGTGTTTTTAAAAATGTATTAACCATTTGTAGATGGAGCTTTCTCTGCTGTAAAGGAGAGACGGCTGTTCAAAGAGATTGCCAGTGGAGCTACTACGTCAATGATTTCGATGGTTTCCTTCGATGGGATGCCGCCTATGACTATTACCTTGTTGGGGCTAGCAGTTATCATGACAACGATAAGGAGTAAGTGTCTGCACTGAGTCACCTCGTATAATGACTCCATGGTCAATTTTCAGAAACATATTTTATCATTTCTATATTTACAGTAGAATCTGGGTCAAATGGGAAAACCTAAAATACTATATAGCTTTCGCATAAGCAATGGCACAGGCACATGACCCTCAAATGTCTGTCAATAATAGCTTTTTTCTAAGTAATCTGACAGCAGCATGATGCAGGGACAGGGACCTGGATTCCAGCAAAACAATATATCACTTACTTTATAGGGTGCAACAAATTCTTATTATTTATTTATAGAGCACCATTGATTCCATGGTGCTGTACTTGAGAAATATGTATTTACCCCTTTTGCTACAAAGCCCCTAAACATTTCTGGTGCAAGCAATTACCTCCATAAGTCCCATGCTTATTGAAAGTCCACCTGTGTGTGTCACGTATGGGCTGCCGTATGCACATAGGTGCTGCTGTTGTGGCGCCCCAGGGTCCGGTTGCCACAATCCTAAGCTTGGAAGCAAGGGAAGGCACCCACCTAAGGTAAAAAACAAACATACCCACACAACACACACAACCCACACAACTCCAGGCCAGAAGGGGGAGCTCTAAAGCCCCGATTCAGGTTAGGTCCCCTATAAATTCTGGTCTGGGGGTGGGGTCAGGCAGTTCAGTTCCTGGGAGGACTGTAGAAGGCATCCTATTGTCAGGAGCCGTGCTAGGCTCGTCCTAGGTTACTGACTAGCCAGTGTGAATGACCCGCGGTAAGGGTCTGAGGAAAGTGGAGACAAGGTGTGAGGAGTGGAGCAGTGCCAGCTCGCCTCACCATCTAGCGTAATACGGATACCGGAGTCCGAGGTCGCCAGGGACATCATGCCCAGCAACCTATACCAGAGGGCTGGTAATTCCAAGTTGCTCGCTCACCAGAAAGGCCAGGAGACACGGCCGCAATACAGAGCTCAGGAAATACAGTGAAGGAGAGTAGCACAAAGAAAGGACTCAAGCCGCCTGTCATACGGCCAAGACACACGAGTGAGGAGAGAGTCAAAGCATAGCTTCAAGCAGACAGGGCTCACCAAAGAGAACAGCGCAGCAGGAAGGCCTCAGTACTTGCCGGGTGCGGAAAGCCCAACTTGCTTCCAGGCTCCGGATCCCTAACATCACTTGTGTACTGTGCCCTGGATGAACCTGTTTCTGACTTCAGCAGAGGTAAAGGAGACTGTTACCCCTGTCTCTGTCAGTTCTTCCGTACACTAAGTCATTGTACCCCCAACGATTCCTACCTATTCACAGACTTTACGTGTGCCCTGGGGAACTGTTCTTCCCATGGAGAGCTGAAACATCACCGGCTGCTACTCCCATCATCCCCAGAGGTCCCGAATGCATCAGCGGTTATACCAGCCGCATTCCATGGGTGGCGTAACGACATTCTTTTATTTTTCTTTATTTTTATTTTTCCTTCACCCATTCTTACAACCCCCTTTTTTAACTTCTTGCCCGACGAGGGGATGACGGGCCAGGTCACGCCACAGCGACATCTCGCAGCCCCGACGACGCCGATAGGGCCTGGTTCTGAGTACCCCATGGTCCCTGCCAGGGGCAAAACACTGTTGCTGTGGTTAAACTGAGCCTTTTTTCCCACATTCATTGTGCAGCTCTGCAGATGGAGGTTGCTGAATGTTTGTTTGAAAGGTGACTCATGGATCAGGTGAGCTGAGGGGCGTGTCTGAGCTATCTGCTCTCCACCCCTCATCCATAAATAGATCAGCTTCCATCCACCTGATGTCGCTGATTCAGCTCACTCCTGTTCTCTGACTTGTAGAGTGCAGATGTTGATCTGAAGCTGCTGCTTTCCTCTCCGTTGGAAGTTGCTGTGTTCTGTGGTCTGTGGGTGGAGCTTTGTGCTTAGGGCTTCTGAGCTTAAGGATTTAGGGTGGCGGCTCGGACCTCCTCACCTTTAGAGGTACATCCGAGACCAGGGAGACCCAGTATCAGGGTCGGAGTAGGCTCCCCTGACTCCCTACATCCATCTCCTCCATCCTGCTACTTGTTACCCTGGCCTCACAAGCGTGACAGTGTACAATCAAAGTGTCCATGGTCCGTCACAGAGGCTGCAACACCAAACACCATGAAGTCCACGGAGATATCCAAACAGGTCAGAGATAAAGTTGTTGAGGAGTACAAGTCAGGGTTGGGTTCTTTAAAAAAAAAAAAAAAATTAAAATAAATAAATATATATATATATATATATACAGTTAGGGCCAGAAATATTTGGACAGTGACACAATTTTCGCGAGTTGGGCTCTGCATGCCACCACATTGGATTTGAAATGAAACCTCTACAACAGAATTCAAGTGCAGATTGTAACGTTTAATTTGAAGGGTTGAACAAAAATATCTGATAGAAAATGTAGGAATTGTACACATTTCTTTACAAACACTCCACATTTTAGGAGGTCAAAAGTAATTGGACAGATAAACATAACCCAAACAAAATATTTTTATTTTCAATATTTTGTTGCGAATCCTTTGGAGGCAATCACTGCCTTAAGTCTGGAACCCATGGACATCACCAAACGCTGGGTTTCCTCCTTCTTAATGCTTTGCCAGGCCTTTACAGCCGCAGCCTTCAGGTCTTGCTTGTTTGTGGGTCTTTCCATCTTAAGTCTGGATTTCAGCAAGTGAAATGCATGCTCAATTGGGTTAAGATCTGGTGATTGACTTGGCCATTGCAGAATGTTCCACTTTTTTGCACTCATGAACTCCTGGGTAGCTTTGGCTGTATGCTTGGGGTCATTGTCCATCTGTACTATGAAGCGCCGTCCAATCAACTTTGCAGCATTTGGCTGAATCTGGGCTGAATGTATATCCCGGTACACTTCAGAATTCATCCGGCTACTCTTGTCTGCTGTTATGTCATCAATAAACACAAGTGACCCAGTGCCATTGAAAGCCATGCATGCCCATGCCATCACGTTGCCTCCACCATGTTTTACAGAGGATGTGGTGTGCCTTGGATCATGTGCCGTTCCCTTTCTTCTCCAAACTTTTTTCTTCCCATCATTCTGGTACAGGTTGATCTTTGTCTCATCTGTCCATAGAATACATTTCCAGAACTGAGCTGGCTTCTTGAGGTGTTTTTCAGCAAATTTAACTCTGGCCTGTCTATTTTTGGAATTGATGAATGGTTTGCATCTAGATGTGAACCCTTTTTATTTACTGACATGGAGTCTTCTCTTTACTGTTGACTTAGAGACAGATACACCTACTTCACTGAGAGTGTTCTGGACTTCAGTTGATGTTGTGAACGGGTTCTTCTTCACCAAATAAAGTATGCGGCAATCATCCACCACTGTTGTCATCCGTGGACGCCCAGGCCTTTTAGAGTTCCCAAGCTCACCAGTCAATTCCTTTTTTCTCAGAATGTACCCAACTGTTGATTTTGCTACTCCAAGCATGTCTGCTATCTCTCTGATGGATTTTTTCTTTTTTTTCAGCCTCAGGATGTTCTGCTTCACCTCAATTGAGAGTTCCTTTGACCGCATGTTGTCTGGTCACAGCAACAGCTTTCAAATGCAAAACCACACACCTGGAATCCACCCCTGGCCTTTTAACTACTTCATTGATTACAGGTCAACGAGGGAGACGCCTTCAGAGTTAATTGCAGCCCTTAGAGTCCATTGTCCAATTACTTTTGGTCCCTTGAAAAAGAGGAGGCTATGCATTACAGAGCTATGATTCCTAAACCCTTTCTCCGATTTGGATGTGGAAACTCTTATATTGCAGCTGGGAGTGTGCACTTTCAGCCCATATTATATATATAATTGTATTTCTGAACATGTTTTTGTAAACAGCTAAAATAACAAAACTTGTGTCACTGTCCAAATATTTCTGGCCCTAACTGTATATATATATATATATATATATATATATGTATATATATATATATATATATATATCCCAGTCTCTGATGATCCCCCTGCTCCCAGTGAAGGGAAAGATGAATGGTGAAAAAATACAGGGATATTCTTGTGCAAAACTTGTTTGTCTGTCAGTGAATTAAATTAAATGGGTTGTCCAGTTTAAACTAATAATTCTGCAGTCACTCTATGTGACTGCAGACTTATCAATTATCCCAGTGCACATGACTTGTTCCGGTGGGGGGCCGTGGGGTACTTGGGGTCAGGCCCTCTCGATGTCCTCGAGCGTGTGGGGACTGTCACGGTGTCGTGACCCGATCCGTGGCCACCCCGATTGGGTGGTCATTAAAAAGGTGGGGAATTGGAAAAGGGGTAAAAGACAAACAAAAACAAAAGTGTTTGTCGTGACGCCACCCGTGGAAGGTGGCCGGTAGGGGCAGGTGCTGCGGTTCAGGACCTCTGGGGATGATGGAGTTGCAGCTATGATGGTTTGGCTCCTCACAGGAGGGGCATGTCCCCAGGACATCCGGAGTTGAGATGATTGGGATATTGGGAGGCCAGCGGGACAGAGCTGGCTGCTGGCAGGTTCAGGGCAAGTCCCCTGCAGTCTGTGCGCTTTGGCAGTCTACCGCTCCTAAGGTGCAGGCGGAAAATAAGAGTCTCACACACAGTCTGAGTTCCAACCTGGTTTACTTGGCTTTTGTTGTCAGGCACTTTAAGTTACAGCACAAGTACAGTGGCGGCCAGAGTAGTCCTTGGCACCCAGGATGGTTTGTCCAGTAAACCCCTTTCGTGTTCCTTTTGCTTGGGCTTTCCTCTCTCTCAGCGCTGCCTAATTCTCTTCCTTACTGCACGTGTAGCACCCCAGGGTTCAAGTGCCACAGTGTCATTATAGCCCCCGGGTGATAGTGTCACACTCGAGAGCAACAGAAGTGTATTTACACAAGGAAAACGTAAAGCACACAACACCTTTCTGCCTCAAGGCCTGAAGGGGGAGACCAAGACCCGGCTTCAGGGTGAGCTCCCCTATAAATACTGGTCTGGGGCGGAGTTAGTTAGTTCAGTTCCTGGGAGGACTGTGAAGAGTACCTGAAGGATAGAGCAATGCTAAGCTCATCCTGGGTACAAGGACTGTGGAGAGAACCTAGGGACAGACAGAGAGCAGTGCTAAGCTCGTCCCAAGGTAGGGCATGGGATTGCCACAGGATCCACAGGTGCAAGCAGTCTCCAATTTTGGGGCCGGGAAAAAACAGGACAGAAACAAATCTGGGACTGAACTGGCAGAATCGGATGGCCTTTTATGGCCAATCTGGCACCATAGGGATACATAGGAGGCAAAACAGGATCCTGTTCTGTCCTTTTGAAAACGGACAGAACAGGATCCCAAAAAACGTATGGTGAAGCCATTCTTACGCCGGGATTTTAATGTGAAAACGGAGTGGATAAATACAACATGGCAAACCCACATCATAATCACTATTCATACAGGTCCCCTTCAAGCTAAATTACTCTAGCTCTAGATGCACTATATGGCAGTATAAAAAGCACCTGCACTTATGTATTAATATGGACCCCTCGAGTGTTCCTGTACAGCAGGGGGGGGGGGAACCTCAGGCCTGAGGGCCGAATGAGGCCCTCAATTACCTTTTTGCGGCGCCCCGGTAGATTCCTGGGAACCGCACTTCTCAGGCTGGCAGATGTGTTTTGCCAACTGTCTGCCCATTAAATCCAGCTCTCCAGTGATCTCTATGCCCCATCCTCGGCCTCCCCAGTGAGGTATATGCCCCCAGCTTCTCCTGTGATATCTAGGGCTCTAGCAAACCTAGAAAAGCAGTTGAGAAGCAAAATGACCAATATCACCCACACCAAAGAAAGCAGCTTCAGTCACCACAGTAGGGGCGAGTTGATTATTTAACTAAATATAGCGGGTTATTTTCAAGTTGATAATTTTGTGCAGCCCCCAAAGGATTGTAGAAATTTCCAAATGGCCCCCGGCAGAAAAATGGTTCCCCACCCCTGCTGTACATTATAGTCAGAGATCAATCCCATTACAGTACTATTATCATTGTGGACATTATTTTTCTTCTTTGCTCAGCTATCTGGTTTGTCTTGCAGGGACAGACGCTGGAAGTATTACTCATGTAAGAAAAACTACCGGTAATTTGTTTTGCAAATACTAGAGATCAGCAGCACATCATATACCAGACAGATGTGGCGCAGATTTTTGAAGAAAAGATCCGTATTCAATATCATTTTCTACATTTAGTTCTCAGTACACAAATAAAGAAACATCTTCAAATCTGAACATTTCCTGTTTCTGCTCTTTTTATCATTGAAAATCTGCACATAATCTCTAAGACTATGTTCACACAGGGTATTTTTACACAGTTTTTGCTGTGTTTTTGGCCTCAGGTTTCACCTTGGTTTTATGCTAATCTAAACTTGCATTTTTGATTCCCAGCAAAACCTATGGGATTCAGGGAAAAGTTGTCCCACACACATTGGTTTTATTTATTTTCAGAAACTGCTAACACCCCAGTTTTGCTGTAGCAAAAACCCACGTGTCTGGACATAATCTAAATATCGTAATCCAGATGAACTGACCCCTTAAAGGACCCAGAAATACCCCTCTACTCACCTCTTGGACATATGGTGCGCCCAGGGGTGCACCCTGCCGCCTGAGCCGATTGGAGGCCGGGGGTGGGGGTTGTGGTGCTAGCGGACCTCAGCCCCGCCGCCCCTGCAGCCTTAGTTGAGGTCCGGGGGGGTGCTAGCGGACCTCAGCCCCGCCGCCCCTGCAGCCTTAGTTGAGGTCCGGGGGGGGGGGGGGGGTGCTAGCGGATCTCAGCCCCGCCGCCCCTGCAGCCTACAGTGCCACAGCGCAGGGCAGCCGCCCTCTTACCACTATTACCGGGGAAGGCGTCCGTCTCTCCTGAGGCCGGCCGCTGATGTTGGTGGCGCCACCCCCTTCTCTGATGCCGCTCCCCCTGGCTGCCGCCGCTCTGTACTCAGGGCTCACACTGTCCAATGGACGGATGCCCTGGTTGCGCCTCCCCCTAATTAGGGTCACTGCTGGTATGCTGTAATCAGCATCTAGCAGGGATGTCACATGACCGCTGCAGACAATCAGAGGCTACTGATTGCCTGCAGCCTTCTGAGGAAACCTGAGGTAGAGGGAGGAAGACCACAGCCGCCCTGTACTCAGCATGTGGGGTGGGTGTGGGGCGGCTTCTCCCTGCAGTCACCCGATAGCAGCCACTTCCGATTGCGCAGCATGAAATGAACATGCTGCAGAGGAACGGAATGCCAGCAACCTGCACCACAGCTGTCAAAACGCTGCGGACGGGAACAGCATAGAGAGGATGGGATTTCTTGAAATCATCCATTATGCTTCTACTGTACAACGCAGCGTTTTGGATGCAGCGGTAAGACACTGCATCATTTACTGATTTTGTGCACGTGCCTTAAAACATCTTTTGTGTTTTTGTAAAAAATCTTTTGTTTCGATAGTGCTAAGGGTTTTTTCTACATTATTTTTTATCCACCTGTTTGATTCAATGGTGGGTCAAAGACAGAAGCGCGAGACTCTACTTATATAATTGCCTTGGGACCTCAACTCAGATGTTACTATGTCTTCGCCATCTGATTGGTCCATGTGACGGCCCCCGGATTGGTGCACCTCAAACAGAAAAAAAAAAGTCTGGCATACTGGTGTGACGCCTCACCGGGTCAGCCGCCACCAAAAGGTACTGCACTCCTGCGGGTAAGGGGAGTAGTGCCTCTGCTCTCCAGTTGCTGGGACGGTGCAGTTGAGCCCAAAATACACACAACCCGTAGGCTCCTGGGATGGTGGGTGGACCTTGATGGAGGACCCAGGTCAAAAAGGGGACAGGGAAGGTGTCAGGAAAGAAGAGAACAGAGAAAGAGGAGTGGAAGTCGGGAGTGTAGGAGTGGTGTGGTGCCGATTCCCGTGGGCTGGAGCACGATCACGCTCGCTTACGGGACAGAAAGACCAACAGGTGGAGGATGACAAGAGACCTTGGGGTGCGGAAGAGACAATGATCCCCTACAACCGTATCTGGCGAGTCAGGGGGGCTGGTTGACGACACAGGGATCCGGCTCTGAACAAGGCGCGGATGCTGTTATGCCGAACCGTTCAACCGGAAGCCCAGGCTTCTAACGGGAGCTGTGGCCGAGCACACGGCACAACGTGAGGAAGGTGGAGAACTAGGGAGCAGTGCCCGGGAGGGGACACAACAGCATCCATAGCCGCCGGTACTTGAACTCTGTGCTGCGGAGGCGCTGAGAGCCTGGGGGGCAGAGTGGTGTCACGCTCGCCCCAGAAGAGAAGTACCCCTTATAGCGCTGGGAGAGAAAGAAAGACCACCAGAGACAGAGACACCTAGAGAGAAAGGAAAGGGCACCAATGTGGCTGGACTGCACTAACCCGTTTCTGGAGACAATGCAGAACCGGAGGTTGGCAAGGGATGTACCCGGCTGCCATGCTGAAACAACTTAGTAAAAGTAGCAGAACTCCAGCTGTGGTCTGTGAGACTTTTATTAGCGGTGACCACCGGCCACAGAGGCTGCATAAGACATCGGGTATTGACGACCCAGTGAACATCTGCCAAGGTACGGACTGACTCCTCCATCCCGCTGCCTGGGGACTGTGCTCCATCTGCAGGGAGCAGAACCATTCAAGCTGCTGGTCACTGCCCCCAGAGGTTCTGAAGCAGCAGCGGCCACCCTGGCCGCATACCGCAGGTTGTGTCACGAATACCCCTTTCCCCTTTGACTATCCCTGTCATCTTCTCCCATTTATTAAAATGACACCGCCAGGGTCACGGGACCAGGTCTCGGCCCCCATCTGTCCCAGTGAAAAGAACCGAAAGGTAAAGAGAGCAACGAGTAACCACCGGTTTCTGAGTCTTCCCCTGCCCTGGAGTGGGCGTGTCAGCTAGGCATCACAAACAGGATGCAAGCGGCCCAGGAACACCGGGTCTCGTGCGCCTCAAAGAACTGTGTAAGAACTAGCTCGCAAAAATGGCAGGGAGAAAAGAACAAGCGCCATGTGTAGGTCTGGGGGTGTGTCTAGGCCCTCGTCGTGAAAAAGTACCTTGGAAAAGGCGCGAAGTAGCAGGCCCGACCCGAGTACTAAAGAAAAGCCAACGGGGCCTGCTATCGAGAGTTACTGACCCAACCTAGAGGAGTGAAGAGGGCCGGAACGGTGAGGCCCCAAAAGCAGAACAAGAGAGAGAAACTGCGTGGTGCCAGGAGCAAGGAGGCATCATGGCGAGCAGCGGTTTCGGCACCCCGGCAGTTGAACAAGAAAGTGCGAAAGCTCCCAATGCAGATGGGGAGGCTGACAACTGGGTACAGTTTACCGGGTGCGAGGAGTTTAAAGAGGCTATGCAAGGGGTGAGCCACATGTTGAACGCTGCGCAGTTGTGGGCTGTGAATGCTTGGAAGAGGCCGGATGAGACATCGGAGTACTGACGACCCAGTGAACATCTACCAAGGAACGAACTGACTCCTCCATCCCGCTGCCCTGAGGACCTGCTCTACCTGTGGGGAGTGGAACCATCCAAGCTATTGGTCACCGTCCCCAGAGGTTCTGAAGCAGCGGTGGCTGTCCTGGCCGCATACCTGCAGGTGGCATCATGAATACCCCTTGGATTCTCCTTGTCATCTTCCCCCGTTTATTTAACTGACACCCCAGGGTCACAGGACTGGATCTCGGCCCCTGTCTGTCCCCGTGAAAAGAACCGAAAGGTGAAGAGAGCAATGAGTAACAGCCCGGTTCCTGAGTCTTCCCCTGGACTGGGCTGTCATTGGCACACCCAAGTGATATCCAGTATGCCAGCCGCATGCAGATGCTTACCCCCAGGTCTGCTCTGCTGTCCTTCCTGCCACTGCTGAGAGCCCAGTGGCTAAGTAAAAAGTTGAAGGACCTGTGATGATATCACAGTCATGTGACCAGTACAGGTGGCACTGTTACTGGGCTCTTCCACAGTGGCCATTGTTGAAGCTAAGTCTCTGTGGCACCCCAGAGACTTAGTGCCACTCTGTCATCACTGCCCCCGGGTGGTAGTGTCACGCTGAGAGCAACAAAAGGGTCTTCTCATCAGGCAGGAAAACCACACACAACACCCTCTGCCTCCAGGCCAGAAGGGGGAGAACAAGCCCGGGTTCAGGGTGAGCTCCGCTATAAATTCTGGTCTGGGGCAAGCCAGGGACTTCAGTTCCCAAGAGGACTTTGAAGAGCACCTGGAGCTCGAGCTATGCTAAACTATGCATCCTAGGTACAGCTGATCAGTTCCTAGGAGGACTGAGGCAGGCATCCGGGTGGACTAGAGGCTGTACAGCCGGTCCCAGGATTGCTGACTCAGTGCCAGGCCAAAGGCTAAGGTTGGAGGAGAGTCGTAGGAACGCCTGGGGAGCTGAGCGACACCGTGCTCCCCCCAGAGGAAAGCACAGAGAATGGACATCGGGTCCAAGACTGTGCACGGTCTAACGTCCCAGCAGTCAATACCTGAAGGTGGGGAATTCCAGGTTCCTCAACCACACCGTGCCCGGAGACACAGCAACGAAGAGAGTTCAGGAACTGACACTCAAGATGAGGGTTAGAAAGGACTCGAATTGCCTGTCATACTGGCACCTCACAGGAAGAGACGGCAGCGCAGCTGATGCAGCAGCAGGAGCCAATACACCGAGCGCTGTAAGCCAAAGACCCGGCCAGGTGAGAAGGAACTCTGAGTTGCTCTCGGCATGGACTCCGTGGACAACTGCCTGAAGTCAGCTATTCCAGTATAAGACTGAGTGACCAACAAACAGTGATCCTGCTTATTGCTTCGAGCCTAAACTACCTTCACTGCCCCGGGGAACTGCTCTGCCCGTGGAGAGCATTCCATCCCAACTGCTATACACCGTCCCCGGAGGTTCTGAAGCAGCAGTGCCCACCTATAGCCACATACCACAGGTGGAGTCATGAACAATTTCCCTATTCACCATTCCCCTTTCCCTACCAAGCCAGAAAACCCCCCTTTTCAGCTGAACCCAGGACTACGGAACCGGGTCTCAGCCCCTGTGATTCCCCAAAGACAGTATAGCCTGGTTACGAGTACCCCACGACCCTGGGGCTCATCATTTCTCTATTTTCTCTATAATCCAGAGCAGTATTTACTGTGTTTCTTTGTCATATATGCATTATCTTAGTTGTACATAACCATGTAGCTAGTTCACACTCATCATGTTTAGTGTCGCAGCAAATATTCTCTTAGACTACGTTGTGGTGCCCCACTAAGGGTACCTTTACACACGGCTACATTTGTAGCTTGCCACCAGGCAACTTACAGGTTGCAGTGAAATCATGGATACATGATTCCATTTGTACACAGCAACAAGATAGAACCATGTATCCATGATTTCACTGCAACCTGTAAGTTGCCTGGTGACAAGCTACAAATGTAGCCGTGTGTAAAGGTACCCTAAGAGTGCGAAAAGAAAGACCCGCCCTGGCTCCCATTAACTCCGGGGGAGCCAGCTGTGGTGCCCCACTAATGGCCCCTTTACACGCAGCTACAGGTAACAGGTTTTCCACAGGTAACTTACTGGCTGCAGTGAAATCATGGAGACATAGTTCCATTTGTACACAGCAACAAGATAGAACCATGTCTCCATGATTTCATTCCAGCCAGTAAGTTACCTGTGGAAAACCTGTTACCTGTAGCTGCGTGTAAAGGGGCCATAAGAGTGCATCACAGGAGGGTACTGCACCCCTGACTGAAGGTGTCGTATCCTCTGTTCCAGTGGTGAGTAGGATAATTCTGATGCTCCATCCACCACATGCAACACCTAGTGTTAGAGTACCTATTAGGCACCCGTCCTTAGGGTAACCGGTCCTGGTGGGAGGAGAGACTAGGGTATATAGCAGTGGGGAAAGCAGTAAGGAGTTAGAACGAAGCAGTAGAGAGAACACCAGGAAGGACAGTACAGAAGTCAGGTCGTGACAAGACAGGAGCAGCAGATGCAGCAGAGTGGGAGAAAAACAGAAGGAGAACAGAGACAGCAGGGAGGGCACCGCAACCTGGTAGCCCAGAAGAGACAGAAAGGGGCAAAGTCATAGCGGGTGATTCAAGACCTGAGCCCAGTCCAAAATCCGGAGTACCGGCTCAGACGTGGTCCTGCTGGTTCACCCCTGCACCACAAAACCCTGGAGTGGTCGTAAGCTTCATAGGAGCCTGACTCACAAACCACCAACCACCGCAGCTATACCGGGAGCACCCACCATTGAAGGCCAGGGGCCGTGAGACATGAAGCGGTGACCCAACCGAAGGCCCTCAGTGTTCCTGATGAGGTATAACAGAGCAGCGAAGTGAGGGGACAGTCAGAGATAGAGAAAGACACCTGTGGAGCCTCAGAGGGACACTACTCACTGCAGGAACCACCTGGTCCACTACCCGGCAATAACAACCGCATTACTTGTATGCTGCAGAATACCAAGTAAATACCCGTTTAGAGTGAGCAACGTGTCTGAGCTTCATTTCAGAACTGTGCTTGACCTGCATTGCTTTACAGGAATAACCGAGCTGCCCTATTCCACCATTACAACCTACATCCCCGGGGAACCCGCTCGTCCTGTAGGGAGCGACTCCATCTTGCTGCCGCCCATCACCCCGGAGTATCAAGCAGTGCCGGTACCAACACTGGAACCTACAGGTGGAATCACAAACAAAAACTTTATTACCTTTTTATTATTTTATTTGTCCCCTTTTTATTGACCACCGGGCCCACAGCTCAGGCGCTGAAACCGTGACCTACAGACTGCTCCTGAGACCTGAGTCCCCTGGCCCACGGTGAGTCAACTTTCACACGCAGCGTTTTTTTTACGCGGGCGATTTTTGCAGCATTTTGCATCCACACATTTTTTTACGGGCTCACTTCTCCCCCAAAAGTGCAGGGGGGAAGTGATGTCACACGGGGGGAAGAATCCTGTGTGACATGTGTGACAGCCCCAGTGTGACAGCCCCAGTGTGACAGCCCCTGTATTAATATACACTGCGAAACCTAAATAAAAATAGTCAAAATGTATTAAAAATAATAAAATATTAAATATTTACCCTCCGCCGGCTGTTCGGGTTACCGGGAGCCGAGACAACGACATTCTACTGTCCTTCCAGGACCTGCCAAGATCTGTGATTGGCCGCTCACGATCATGTGATATGTGACGTGCATATCACATGATCGCGAGCGGCCAATCACAGATCACAGGTCCTGGAAGGAGATCAGATGTGGATGTCTGGGCTCCCGGAACACCTGGCGGAGGGTAAGTATTCAATTTTCATTATTTTTAATACATTTTGACATAATTTATTTAGGTTTCGCAGTGTATATTAATACACTGCAAAACCCAAAAGGGCTTTCACACCTGGGGAGGACCACGGGATTCTTCCTCCCCCGTGTGACATCACTTCCTGCAGCGCCGACATTATACTCGCAGGAATTGCGCATTGTCTGAACAGTGATGCGTAATTCCAGCGGGTATAGGCCCCTATGGAAGAAAGCGCACATGCAGCTGCACAAAGAATTGACATGTTGATTCTTTTTACGCCCGCGCTTTCACTTATAAAAGCGCAGCGTATATTTACTAATCCGCAGAATCCAAAGTACCAGTGAAACCACGGAGAGAAAGTACGTCCATAGCCAGCACCCCAGGAGTGTGAGGAAAGAGGCAGATCAGCAACACTGAATCTGAGGAACACAGCTGAAACGACCAACTGCAGGCGGAGTAGCCTTCCATATTGAAACCAGAGTCACACGGGGCAGGAGGGAGCCTGATAGAGCCTGGCAAGAAAGAACTATGGGAGCTAGGCTAGAAGCAGAGTGTCGGCTCTGAAGGGGACCGACTATTTACCCGGTTTCCCCAGATTCACAGACGGGGAGCTCTAACTCCAGGTTGGAGTTCCCACCCCAAGGACAGGCAGCTCAGTGGCGACCACGAGGACTCACAGGGGTCTGAGCTACCGCTATACTGTCTGGAGACACACACAGCGAGAGAGAATAAAGCCTGGAAAGGACGACAGAGGGAGTGAGGGGTCACAGAGAGTAACAACCTGGCTGCAGGGAGTAGAAAGGAACCCGGAGGGGAAAGTTTGTAACCCGTGAAAGAGCTGAACTGTAACTGAACTGCTGTACTGAAAGAACTGCAAAGTAAACACGGTGAACCCTGCTTTTGACTCCCTTGCATGATTATCTGCGGACAGAACTGTATAATCACTTTGCTCCCTTGCCTGTGAACGATTCCTTCCAGCAGGACCGCAGAGAGATCCCACCTGGAGAGCCACAGCCTGTCAGCTCTGTACACTAGCTGGAGGAAGGCTGCAGCAGCAGGAAAGTAAGTGAATTGCACCGATCACCACCAACAATCATACACTCCAACCATTACTGCCCCGGGGAGCCCAGCTCTACCCGCGGAGGGCTGTTCCATCTACAGCTGCCTAACATCGTCCCCGGAGGTTCTGCAGCAGCAGTGGTCCAATTACTGATCACAAACCGTGGGTGGCGTCACGACAAACATTTAATCCCTTGTACATATTTCCCTTTTACTTGTATGGGCCGGTCATGACCAGGACCTCCGTGACATCCCCGCAGCAGCAACCCGGTCCGGTACCGAGTACCCCATCCCAGTGAGCTCGACATAAGCTCTTTGCGAAAATTTTGGCAGACAGACTATCAAAGATACTACCCTCAATTATTAACTTGGACCAGGTGGGCTTTGTCAAGGGCCAAGAGGCGTGGGACAACATCATTAGATCCCTTCTAATTATTGACAGGGCTAGGATGTGGAAGTCACCTCTTTGTCTTCTGTCGGTTGATGCAGAAAAGGCCTTTGACAGAGTCCACTGGGGATTCTTACGGGAGGCTTTAGAACACATTGGGCTGTGACAAAAATTTTTGAATGGAATCATGTCCCTGTATTCGAGTCCCTCAGGTAGGGTTAGAATTAACGGGTCTTTAGCTGACCATTTTTGTATCCGAAATGGGACTCGTCAGGGGTGTCCGTTATCCCCCTTGTTATACGTCATAGTAATTGAACACCTGGCTAAAGCTATTAGAGGCAATGACGACATGAAGGGGTTTCAGGTGGGCAATTCCACCCAGAAGACGGCCCTGTTTGCGGATGACGTTCTCCTTCATGTCTCCCAATCTATTACTTCCTTCCCGGTTTTGTTACAGGAGTTTGACACTTTTGGGGCGTTAAGCAATTTTAAGGTAAATTACTCGAAAACAGAGGCGATGAACATTTCCCTTCCCCCACTGGTAGTAGCCTCCCTAATGACAGACTTTCCTTTTCGGTGGAAGCAGGGTCAGATCTCCTATTTAGGTGTGAACCTCCCCTATGATTTGCATAGACTTTTCCCTCTGAACCATCAAGTCATCCTAGACAAAGTAGTGACCCTTTTGGATTCCTATAGGCTTTTAAAACTCTCCTGGCTGGGTAGAATTCACGCCATTAAGATGGACATCCTGCCAAGGTTCCTATATATATTCCAATCAGTTCCCATCTGGCCACACAGATGTTTTTGCACCAAAGTCCGCTCTTTGCTCTCTGGTTTCATGTGGAAAAGGAAAAAACCAAGGGTGGGTTATGTGACCCTGTCGGCGCCTCGTCATTGCGGTGGAGTGGGTCTTCCAGATCTTCACAAATACTGTCAGGCATCCATCTTAGCCTGCATTCACATCAGCGGTTTTCGCTGATCACGGCAGATGCGGTGAAAAAAACGCATCTGCCGCGATTACCGCATAACCGCTGCACTTGCGGCACAGTTGCGGCAAGCCCCATAGAATGTCTATGGGGGCTTGCAGCAGGTGCGGCAAGTGCGGTATCGGCACTTGCGGCAGGTGCGTACGCAAAAAAAACGCGGCTGACCGCGTTTTTTTTCGCGGCCGCACCTGCCGCAAGTGCCGAAACCGCCCTTGCCGCACCTGCCGCATACTTACCGCAAGCCCCATAGACATTGCATTGGGCTTGCCGCAACTGTGCCACAAGTGCAGCGGTTATGCGGTAATCGCGCAGATTGTACTGTAAAGCGCTGCGGAATATGTTGGCGCTATACAAATAAAGTTTTATTATTATTATTATGCGTTTTTTTCACCGCATCTGCCGCGAACGGCAAAAACCGCTGATGTGAAAGTACCCTTAGTTAGACTTCTGGACTGGAAATATAGAGAGGCCTCCAAGAAATGGGTCCAGATTGAACAAGAGGGGATTGACATACCATCAAAGACCATGAGAACATTGCGTTCTTTACTTTAGAAACTCTAAAGGCATGGAAAGCCTTGTCAGTGTGGAATCCGGATCCTCAGATTGTGAGTTCTTTGACTCCTATTTTTCGAAATCCGGCTTTCCCCCCAGGCTTAAATAGACAGCACTTTTTGGGATGGTGTTTCAGAGTTGATACTAGTATCGGGCACATCCTACAACAAGACTCACAAAAAACAGTCAAACAAACGTGCAAAAATACTCCGTTGTAAAAGATAAAAACAGTGAAAAGCAAGTGCTGCTAAAAATGTAGTAAAAAACAGGATATTTAGTTGATACGTTTTTTGCAAAAAATGTATACTAAGCCGCTCTACCAAACGTCAAGGTAACCCGTATCAGAGCAGTCCCTATCTGTTGTGTTTAAAAACCTGACCATGTGTATTAGTACCTACATGAGCATGGTCCAGACAGGTCCAGTGTCTGACATGGACTGACTGCAGAAGACGGCTTTTCATGTGCAGGGCCCAAAGGGAGGGGTGGGCGGCTCCCTTCTCTTGCAGAAACAAGAAACAAACTAGACAAACACTAATGAGCCATGCACACAGTGAACAGATCTGTAAGACATTGTTCACACCACCAAAAAACTGAATCACAAAAAACAACAAGTATTTTTGCACGTTGTGTTTTTTGTGATTCAGTTTTTTGGTGGTGTGAACAATGTCTTACAGATCTGTTCACTGTGTGCATGGCTCATTAGTGTTTGTCTACATCCTACAACAAGGTGAGCTTCCCACATTTAATGTTTTGCAAAATAATGCCGTTGGCACAAAATTAATCTGGTGGGAGTATCTACAGTTACGTTCTTTCCTAAAGTCGGTGAAACTGTCTGGCGCCCCTGAGCTTCGTCTCTCACCCATGGAGGCTATTTTTTCAAGTGAGGCTCCGCTAGCCCGGGGTATTTCAGCTATTTACCAAATCTTGTCAGCGAGAGACAACAATGACAAACATAAATACCAGATTAGCTGGGAGAGAGAATTGGGGAGGCCCATCTCCTGTGAAGACTGGGGGAGGTGCTTTCTTATGGCACATAGGCTGCCCGGCTCATGGGTTTGTCTAGCCAACCGAGACGAGGGTACTCGGTACCGGACCGGGTCTGCTACTGGGGAAGTCACGGGTGGTCCTGGTCCGGACCGTGTCCCGGGCTGGCAAATAAAAGGGGATATTTACAGGGGATTGTCAGTCGTGACGCCACCCACTGTGTGCGGCCAGTAATGGGGCCGCCGCTGCTGCAGAACCTCCGGGGGTGATGTAGTGGCAGTGGAGATGGTATAGTTCCCGTGGGCAGAACTGTATCCCCCGGGGCAGTGATGGTAAATGTCTATGGTGTAGGGTGCAGGCTGGGTACAATTCACTTACTAGCCAGATGCTGCAGAAATCCTTCCTCTGTGCCGGAGCTGACAGGCTGTGGCTCTGCAGGTGGAGGTCCTTTGCAAGCCTGCATGGAGGGAATAGCATTCAAGCAGAGACACACAAGGGAGACGTATTCAGGGTTCTCCGTGTTTACTTTCAAAGCTCTTCAGTACAGCTCACAGTTCAGTTACAGTTCTTACAGTTCAGTTCAAGTCTCAGTACACGGGCTCACTCTCCCCTCCGGGGTCCCTTAATGTCTGCAGCTAGGTCTCTCTCTCTCTGTGACACCTCACACTGTTTCTGTGTCCTTTCCGGGCTGTTAACTCTCTGTGTTTGCTTGGTGTGCGTCTCCGGACAGTATGGCGGTGACTCGGGCCCCTGTGGTCCTCCTGGTCGTCATGAGCTGCCTGTCCTTGGGGGTACTTAAAAGTTCTGGGATCAAACAGGTGTGCTACAGTCCGCGCTGCCGGTCATCAAGGAATCACAAGGAAACGATGTTCCAAGCAAGATTTCTTTATTCTTCAAACGACGCGTTTCGGCGCCCAATCCGGCACCGTCCTCAGGGTTGGCACGTCCCAGGATTGGCGCCGAAACGCGTGGTTTGAAGAATAAAGAAATCTTTGCTTGGAACATCGTTTCCTGTGATTCTTGGATGACCGGGCAGCGCGGACTGTAGCACACCTGTTTGATCCAGAACTTTTAAGTACCCATATCGTGTGGAGGTGGAAGTCCAGCAGCAGCCTACAATACTAAACCTACGCCTTTATTCCAGTTGTGGGAATCACAACTGGACCAGTTAGTGCAACCTGATTACACCTATAAGACCCTACTCTTTACTCAGTGATAGGGCACTATTGCGCTCTGTTGTCTCCCTTATATTTTTTATATATGTCCTTGGGGTAGGGACCCTAACGTGTAGCTGTGGTCCCCGTCGGTTGTCTGGGGATGCTGGGTAAAATACGGTCCTCTAGAGCGACACTCTACTCAGCCAGTCTCAGCAGTCCTCCTGTGTGAGGCTCTACCAGGCTCTCTCTACTGTGTCTTCCAGTGTCATAGGGGGGCTTCTCTGCCTGCAGTCTGGTTGTCTCAGCTGTCTTCTAGGGCCCCGGTGTCACCGTCCCTCTCTGTCCTCTCGCACTCCTGGGGATCTGGTTTCGGACGGGGTTTCTCTCTCCTCTGGCTCGGTACAGATTCTGCGCTCCTACACCTCACTCTTCCAGGACGTGTGATTCAGCCTTTACTGCTCAGCCTACCTCGGCCTACTGACTCCTTCCTCCTCCCCCTTTACTATTTCTACTGTCTGTCACCTGACTACGTGTGTGCCAAACCCACTCCTCTAAAGCCAAAACCCCTCGCCTGCCTAGAGTCTCCAGGCTCCGGGCTGGATGCTGCCCTCTACTGTACGTGGGTTGTGTGGGCTGTGAGGGTGTTGGTGTTCAACTGTTGTCCTACCTGCCTGGCTGCAGTTCCCTTTGTGGCCTCCTGGACGCAGGGGCGCCACACGATGCTCAGGAAAAGTGTTATAAAATACAATTCAGATCACAGATGGTATATCACTCCAGATAGGCTGCATAAATTCTCACCAATGGATTCTGGGCTTTGTTGGAGGTGTGGGTCTGAGGAAGGTACGATGCTGCATGTTTGGTGGGGCTGTTCCCTGATCAGTGAGTTTTGGGAGAAGGTATTTCGTAATTACAGACTGGTTACAGGTAAACACGTAGTGGGGACTCCTGAGTTGGCCTTGCTCTCTTTGTTACCTGGTTTGGTGAGGGCCCAAAAGAAGGATATTTTGAGATTCTGCCTATCGGCTGCCAAGGCAGTGATTCCTGGGCATTGGATAGATCGGAATCCGCCTACCATCCTCGAGTGGTTCTCGGAGATGGAATTTTTTTTAGATCGGAGGAGATATCGGCTGGACTTTTTCAGACTCTGCCCTCTTTTTCTGCCACTTGGTCTGAATGGATCATATTTAAAGACGCCAATAACTATAATGAGTTATTCTCTTAAATGGAGATTGGGCCTATCTCCCCAATTGTCTCTGGTAATCCCTACAATTGACAATCTTTGGTTCTCTTGGATAAGTATATGAGCTCTGTTTATACACTATTCTCTGTCTTTTTTCTTTTCTTTTTTCTACTTCCCCCTTTTTCTCCTTCCCTGGGTGGATATTGGTCAATGGTCTGACTGAAGGTCGGTAAGACCATATGATGATCTATTATGACATGTGTTTAACTATGTTACTGACTCGATTCCTCGCTTTGACGAGGATACTTGTAAATATTTTCTTAAGTTTTTATTTTCTATTCGAAATTGTTTATTTGTCTAGGTTCACAGACAAAACATACTGTGTACTTTAATTGCATGGAATATGTACTAGGCATTAACACATCACTATGTAATTGACCTTAGTGCTTATACTGATTGTTGTGTAATCAATATATGTCTTTGTTTAATAAAAATATATTTACCCAAAACAAAAGGGGTGAGGGTATACTTTGCTACATGAATTGGTTATGGTGCTATTGGGCACAATATCTTTACAATACACAGAGCATTACAATATCCATTGTACATATCAATAATGTAGGAGTCAACAGGCCTGTACAATGATTGTCTACAGTGAGCAACAATATCACTCCTTAGTTTTATATGCTACAGGAACCTGTAAGCCCTTATCATAAATCATTAGTTTACACAACACTCTGCGTATACATACAGGGCCGCCTTCAGGGGTTGCCTGCCTGATTCCAGTCAGGGGCTCGCGAAGCAGAGGGCCTGGTAAGCTGCAAGCAGGGGGCCACAGACATGCAGGGGGTGTGGCCATTTCCTTAAGCAGGGCCCCTACTACAAACAAATCAGGATCGACAGGTGGTCCCTCCTACTAACTTCATCATGTCCTTGATCCCTCCCTGAGCTGATCATGTGATCCCTGACTCCTCCCCTTCATGTGACATCATCACAGGTCCTGTGGTAGTGAGTATGATGTATGATTGTATGTGTGTCTAGTGTCTGTAGTTCTCTGTGTCACTTGGACCATCTGTGTCTGTCTGTACACAGCTCTATACTGTAGATACAGGTGCACATAACATGCTGTATTAGTGTGTCTATATACTGTATGTATATAGTGTGGACCTATATGTACAGTATAGTGCTGTTTATACAAGATATACAGCGGGAAATCTCTAATGTTTATTCAGCTAGAAGCAGTCTTTATTGTGTATACAGCTAGCAGCAGTCTAGATTGTGTATACAGCTAGCAGCTGGCTCCATTGTGTATACAGCTAGCAGCAGTTCTAGATTGTGATACAGCTAGCAGCAGTCTTCATTGTGTATACAGCCAACAGCAATCACTATTGTGTATATAGCCAACAGCAGTCACTATTGGGTATACAGCCAGCAATAGTCTCTATTGTGTATTCTTTATTATGTATTCATCCCAAAGCAGTCTCAATTGTGTGAATTGCATGTGTGTATATATATGTATGTATATTTGGGTGGAGCTGGGGCCTGGGAAGAGGCGGAGCTGGAGTGGAGCCTGGGCGGAGTCCCAGGGGCCCTAAAATTTTGCCAGTAAGGGGCTTTCCTGGTAGCCCTGTATACAGTGGCGTAAGGGCAGGCCCAGGGGCCCCGATGCGAAAGCTCCAACGGGCCCCCAATTATTGCAAATCTTTAATAGTATTAGTCTTTTTCTATAGGCCAAAGGGACTTTTGGGGACCCCTTAGGCTGCAGGGCCCGGGTGCGATCGCAACCCCTGCACCTATTGTAGTTACGCCCCTGCCTGTATACATAATTACCATGATATGGGGAGACGTGCAGACGTCTGGAGAAATCAGGGGCAGCACTGGCAATGGTCAGTTGTTATGGAACCTTCATGTATTTGTTAATAAAATGTTACAATTTATGGAGTGTTTATAATTGTACTTCAGTAACCATAGAAACAGCGGAACTGAAGAGGGAAAAACATTGAAGTAGCAAAGTTTGAAAAACAAAGTTTGTGTCATCCTCAGAACTTCCTGTTTGTCAATAAAAATGTAACAACTGATGGAATGTTCAGAATTCTACATCTGTAACCATGGAAACAGCGGAACTGAAGTAGCGAAGTGTGAAACCCAACAGCAAAGCTGCAGTTGTGTCATCCTCTCTACATCTTTCACTGTGTTATGATTAGATCAATGTTATCCACAAAAAATAGAAAATAACACGCTCACATCCCTTCCCAGAACATAACACAGTCTACTATTGTTACATATTGTTATTGGTGGACATAACCTAACCAATAACATTATATACAGTGAATGCCAAAATAATGATAAAAAGGAATACACATAAGGGTTAAAAATACATTTTTTTTCCGACCTGGAAACTCCCTTTAAATTTCTGTGTGGAGAAACAGTAGCAAAAACGCAGTTTGTGAACATAGCCTATAAATAAAATAGTCCGGAGTCTCCGTTGCTAGGTAACCTGAGAGTCGGCGGAGGATTACACAGGGCACAGCGCCCCCTGTGAGCAGTTCTCTGCCTTCTCCTTCCGCGCGCACTACATGCTACAGGGACACCAAGATGGAAATCCAGGGGCCGGCGGGGCAGCGGCAGCAAGATGGCGGCTCGGGGCTCCCTGAGGGAGAGACGCCGGCGGGGGAGGAGGAAGACGAGAAGTCCGGACTCAGGAAAGACGGCGGGCAGGGGCGTCCCATCTACATGGTGGTCAACCTGGGCTCCCTGTCCACGGAGCCGCCTCCTCCACAGAGGCCCTGCCCGTCCTCGGAGCCGCCACAGAGGCCCTGCCCGACCTCGGAGTCCCCGCATAGACCCTGCCCGTCATCGGAGCTCGCACTGCCCGGTTACGTGACGGTGCGGATGGAGAACGGCCTACTCACCCTGGCAGGAGGAGAGAGCGGAACTAGGCCGCAGCCTCGGACTGGGAGTAGCAGTGCCCCGGCCACCCCTCAGCAGAGCTGGGCCTCGGACCTGTCCTCCCCGGGGGAGCCGAGCAGCAGCTTATCCGAGAGCCTGGAGGACATTGTGCTGCGGGGCCCTGGGGAGGAGCAGGTGGCCAGCTTCCTGGTGGGGGAAATCGGGGAACTGCAGGTGAACCTGGGGGAGGCGCTGGGCCTGGCCCGAAGGGGAACTGCAGGTGAACCTGGGGGAGGCGCTGGGCCTGGCCCGGAAGGGGGAACTGCAGGTGAACCTTGGGGAGGCGCTGGGCCTGGCCCGGAAGGGGGAACTGCAGGTGAGCCTGGGGGAGGCGCTGGGCCTGGCCCGGAAGGGGGAACTGCAGGTGAACCTTGGGGAGGCGCTGGGCCTGGCCCGGAAGGGGGAACTGCAGGTGAACCTTGGGGAGGCGCTGGGCCTGGCCCGGAAGGGGGAACTGCAGGTGAGCCTGGGGAGGCGCTGGGCTGGCCGGAAGGGGGAATTGCAGGTGAGCCTGGGGGAGGTGCTGGGCCTGGCCCGGAAGGGGGAACTGCAGGTGAGCTTGGGGGAGGCGCTGGACCTTGCCCGGAAGGGGGAACTGCAGGTGAACCTGGGGGAGGCGCTGGACCTTGCCCGGAAGGGGGAACTGCAGGTGAACCTGGGAGAGGCGCTGGATCTGGCCCGGAAGGGGGAACTGCAAGTGAACCTGGGAGAGGCGCTGGACCTGGCCCGGAAGGGGGAACTGCAGGTGAACCTGGGGGAGGCGCTGGACCTGGCCCGGAAGGGGGTTCTGCTGGTGTTCCGCTGCCCGCAGCCTGGCTGCGCCAAAGCCTTTGACCGTAAGCAGCAGCTGAAGGTCCATCTATTGAGCCACACGGAGGAGCAACGGCCCTACAAGTGCCAGGTGCAGGACTGCGGCTGGGCCTTCACCACCCTGTACAAGCTGAAGCGACACCTGCAATCCCACGACAAGCAGCGCCCCTTCTCCTGCGACGCCCCGAGCTGCGGCAAGAGCTTCACCACCATCTACAACCTGAAGGCCCACCTGAGAGCCCATGAGCAGGAGAACCTGTACCGCTGCGACACCTGCGGCGAGGCCTTTTCCACCACCACCAAGCTGGGTGCACACAGGAGGACGCATTTCGAGCCAGAGAGGCCATACAAGTGTGAATTTAACGGTACGTGGTGGATAGACGTGTCACGCGGCGTTCTGTCTGCAAGCGAGCACAAATGTTTTTTGCAAAGATGTACAACACAGTAACTAAGTGACCGTTTAGTGCAGAGTTCTTGTTCTGTTTAATCTGACCTCTGGCACAAAGAGGTGCTGCAGCAGCCCCCTGATGTCCGGCAGGTACAGTACATGGGAGATGCAGCACAACGTGTGTCATACCTGCCAGGAAATGGATAGTTGTCTTGCTGTCAGAAAATTTGGTGCACAATTAAAGGGACACTGTCAAGTCATTTTTCAGCATGATACTAATATTACCCTTGAATAGTGCCTGGACAGACCTTTTAAAAACATGTAAAATCATTATTCTACCCTTTGTAGTTTCCATGTTGTCAGCATTATCAGACCCTGCAGAGAGCTGGTGCATTAGGGCCCCGTTACACCTAAAGATGTCCCAGCGACCCGACCAACGATCGGGGTCTCTGGGACATTGTTATCTGATCGCTGATGAGCTGTCGCACAGGCAGACTCATCAGCGATCAGCCACCTGTGTAACGACCTCGACATCGTGTCCTGCTACGCTGGGGTAAGCGGGAGAACACTGGTAACCAGGATAAGCATCGGGTTACTAAGCGCAGCGCTCTGCTTAGTAACCTGATGTGTACCCTGGTTACCAGCGCGATGTGCTTAGTAACCTGATGTTTATCCTGGTTACCAAGCACAGCACGCTGGTAACCAGGGTACACATCAGGTTACTAAGCAGAGCGCTGCGCTTAGTAACCCCGATGTTTACCCTGCTTACCAGCGTTCTCCCGCTTAGTAACCCGATGTGTACCCTGGTTGCCAGGGAACACCGGGTTAGCTGGTCGCTGCCCCTGTCACACACAGCAATGCAGCCTGCCCAGCGGGAGATCGCCAATCGAAAAATGGTCCAGAACGGTTTGTCATGATCAGCGATTCCCAGCGGGGGGCTGATCGCTGCTGTGAGCCACACACAGCGACATTGCTGGCACGTCACAAAACCTGTGACGTTGCAACGATATCTTTAACGACATCGTTGTGGGTAAAGTACCCCTTAGTCCTCTCCATTATAAGCAGAGACGATTAGTCCTGTGCTGTATAAACTGTCATGTAATTATGCATGCCTTCTCTGCAGCTCTTTACTCTGTGCTGTGTGGTTTCACTTTCGGGGAGCCTCTGTTCTGTTCAGGACATGGAGGGAGAAAGCTACAGGTCTGCCTTATCTGATGTAGACTCCATTTGTTTCTCTTAAGGTACTGTTACATGGTAAGATATCGTGAATGATATCGCTCAATCATCACGGGTTTAGAGGCGTTGAAACGATATCGTTAGGAGGTCGTTGCGTGTATCTCCGAGATATGACTACGATAAAACATTGGATCGTTGATCGCAGATTTGAGAACATGTTCTCAAATCAGACGATCCACAATCAGCCAACCTGCAGCTTCGTTGTGTGTTACACCGCGATAACTATGTCGTTCACGACTTCGCCCATTCACATCAGTGAACAAGTATCGTTTGCTGGGTTGTGCGAACGATACCTGCTCGCTGGATCTTTGGTGTGTCATGCACGATATCTAGGCGTGAAACATCTCACCAACGATGTCAAAACTATGTCCTAACGACCGCGCGCCCCCGAGATAATTAGTGATATCGTTTCAACATTGAACCGTGTAACGGTACCTTTAGAAGGAATCTCTGCTGTGCTGTGGGTATCTGATCTCTTGGTTTTGCTTGAAAGAGAGTAGAGGAGGATACAGGCCCCCCACTGATCCCCTGTGCTGTGTTATGCATAATCATCCTATGGGGAGGGGACGCAGAGAACTAAGTGGATCATTCAGTGATTGACAGATGGAATTAATCTCTTGATTTGAAGTTTACAGCAGATAAGCGGGAAATATAACTAAAAGAAATACATGAATAGAGAGAGTTTAGAGAAAGGAATTAGAAAATGATAGCAGTTACATATGGATTTTTGACCTGACCGTTTACCTTTAAAGGCTTTGTGTCATGGCTTGGACTGATGCTGCAGCATATTGGCATTGGGATGACTGTTACCCAGGTAACCACTCAATGCACAGATCATATCGTACCATGCATGAGATGCTGCAGTTTTTGTGTTCGGCTGCAGTGTCTGATGCCGGAAAGTATCGTGCACATGTCCCAAACTCACACTCTGTATGGAAATGTTGCAGCAGCATCTTCTAAGCACGATACATGCCGAGCATCAGGTTATTATCCTGTTGATGTCTGATCAGGTGGAAGAGAAGGTGATGAGACAAACTCTTAAAGGGAACCTGTCACCTGATTCTAAGGCTCTACACTATCTCTAGCTGTCCCTACACCTTCCTAGCATCTCCCTATCTATCCCTTTCTTATCTAAAGTGGCGCTATTAAACGTGTAAAAGAAGTATAAACTTACTGCAGTCCCGTGGTTGGGGGACTGGGTAGGCATGGCCACACTTCCTTCATCACACCTCCGTGTTGTAATGCACGCCCCGCTGGGCGGTATTATTCTGTGCCCGCTCTGCCCCCTGTATTTGGAATCTCCCGTCCTCTGTGCACTTCTATGCACACCGGTCCATCGGGCGGTGCATTATGGGCCGGTCACGTGATCAGCTCTAGTGCATTATGGGGCCGATCACGTGAGCCAGCCCCATAATGCACTAGGGCCGATCACGTGACCGGCCCCATAATGCACCGTGCCGGATGTGACGCCCGGCCGGTGTATAGAAGTACACAGAGGCGGGAGATTCCAAATACAGGCGGCAGAGCGGACACAGAATAATACCGCCCAGCGGGGCGTGCATTACAACACGGAAGGTGTGATGAAGGAAGTGTGGCCACGCCTACCCAGTCCCCCAACACAGGGACTGCAGTAAGTTTATACTTCTTTTACACCTGTTTAATAGCGCCACTTTAGATAAGAAAGGGATAGATGGGGAGCTGCTAGGAAGGTGTAGGGACAGCTAGAGATAGTGTAGAGCCTTAGAATCAGGTGACAGGTTCCCTTTAAAGGGGTTGTTCACTAATAGGATAAGTCACATAAGAAAGAGGAAGTTCAACCGCCATATATAAGGATTACCCTGCTTTTCATACGTCATATGATCGTGGCTGGATTTCCTCTTTTTTTATGTGACTTGTTCAAACCTGGGAGTCGGCTCAAGATCTAATTGTCTGTTTACCGCGCCCTGATAATCCTGAAGATTCAAATTGGATGCATACTGGTGAACTGATGTGAACTTTGACTACTAGCCTAGAATAACCCCTTAGATTCCAAGTTTCCCCAGGGAAAATGTCTATATTCACCTTCTGTGAAGGCGCTGTTCCGGCGGTGTCCATACAAACGTTCCCAGGGATCATGTGATGACACATGAGCCCCGAGTCCAAACACCGCCGACTCCTCTGCCCCACTTTTGGACACATTAGTTAATCAACAGGAAGTGAATGCTGCGGCTGTCACTCACTTCCTGTTCATTGCTCGTGTATTAAGGCGGGGAGAGGGAAGCCAGCGATGATTGGACATGGGCTCACGTGATGTCACAACATCACATGTTCCCTGGGAACCTGAATACAGACACCTTTAGGAAGTATGTGCTTTTTTTAGAATTACCTGGAGGAAACGGATCAGAACGGTTTTCCAAGTAGTGAACAACCCTTTCAATATGAGTCAGGACACACTTATTATATGTACAGTGGCAGCCTGTGATCTACTTGCGATCTGTGTGTGTAAGGGACCTATGGATTAGGTTTTAAAGGGAAAACTGAGTGAATAAATATTATTAATTGTATGGCAAGTGGTCCTCCAAGTTTATTGTATACTTTATTTACCTATTCCTCACCATTTTCAAGATCTCTGCTTCCCGAGTTGTTGTTCAGAGACGGAAAATTTATCCATACTATTCACAGCTGAGAGTTTGCTACAGATGTATTCAGACGAATGCTTTGATCCAAAGCCCCTTCACATCACAATTTTTGTGGATCCGTGGCTATCCATTGTAAAAGCCACTGGTGGCTGCCATCTTGCTTTGCAGGAGTGTAAGAGTTGGTACACTACACTTACTCTCCTGCAATTACAGCAGCCCTGGGCAATAGGGAACAGCGGTCGGCCGCCGACTCTATTTCACATTGGGCTCTGTCCAGCTGTGATCTGGGCACGCCCCTAAGCTGTCCAGATCACAGCCGAGGGAGGAGACCCATGCCATGTTTGTGGAGCTCACAGTGTCTGTTGTGAGCTCCACACTTTCCCCTTAAACCGCTCAGCGTAAACCGATCGGTACAGGAGAAGACCGAGGACGGGATGCGGCAGGGAGAGAGGAGTGCGGGCATCGGAGGTCCGGGGTGAGGCAAGTATCAATGGGAAGCTGTGATCAGCGATGCTACACTGTTAGAGTACGCTATTGCAAAAGTACCAGGGACAGCTCACCAGTTCTACAGCACTGCCGCTAGTCCTGTATGCAATTTACCGTATATACTCGCGTATAAGCCGAGTTTTTCAGCCCAAAAATTGGGCTGAAAAGTCCCCCCCCTCGGCTTATACGCGAGTCACTGTATACTGTATACACTTTATACAGTGTATACAGTATACAGGCCCGCCTCCATCAGTATACAGTTTACAGGCCCCCCCCCCCCTTGCAGGACAAACCTGTAAAGGAAGAGATTAGTATACTTATCACTGTCCCGCTGCCGCTGTCCCGCCGCCGTCATCGCGCTCCTCCGTCTTCATCCTTCTTATTCCGGCTTCCTCCGGTCGGCGCAGGCAATGACATCATTGTCTGCGCGACCGAGGAAGAAACCGGAAGAAGACGGAGGAGCGCGATGGCGGCGGGACAGTGATAAGTATACTAATCTCTTCCTTTACAGGATTGTGCACAAGGCGGGGGGGCCTGTATACTGATGGGGGGGGCTGTATACTACCTCTGGGGCTGTGTGTATACTACCACTGGGGCTGTGTGTATACTACCACTGGGGCTGTATATACCACTGGGGCTGTGTGTATACTACCACTGGGGCTGGTGTGTATACTACCACTGGGGCTGTATATACCACTGGGGCTGTATATACCACTGGGGCTGTGTGTATACTACCACTGGGGCTGTATATACCATTGGGGCTGTGTGTATACTACCACTGGGGCTGTATATACCTCTGGGGCTGCTGTATATACCTCTGGGGCTGCTGTATACTAACCACTGGGGCTGCTGCTGTATACTAACCACTGGGGCTGCTGCTGTATACTAACCACTGGGGCTGCTGCTGTATACTAACCACTGGGGCTGCTGCTGTATACTAACCACTGGGGCTGCTGCTGTATACTAACCACTGGGGCTGCTGCTGTATACTAACCACTGGGGCTGCTGCTGTATACTAACCACTGGGGCTGCTGCTGTATACTAACCACTGGGGCTGCTGCTGTATACTAACCACTGGGGCTGCTGCTGTATACTAACCACTGGGGCTGCTGCTGTATACTAACCACTGGGGCTGCTGCTGTATACTAACCACTGGGGCTGCTGCTGTATACTAACCACTGGGGCTGCTGCTGTATACTAACCACTGGGGCTGCTGCTGTATACTACCACTGGGGCTGCTGCTGTATACCACACTGCTGGGGTCCACCCTCGGCTTATACACGAGTCAATAGGTTTTCCCAGGTTTTGGGGGCAAAAGTAGGGGGGTCGGCTTATACACGGGTCGGCTTATACACAAGTATATACGGTAACTACAGGACCATGGACAGTACCCAGAGAGCAGGGGCGCAGCAGCTTTTAATAAAATGAAACGGTTACCCGACAAATGCCGGGATGAGATAATTCATGCTATTAACCCATCCACTGCCAGGGTATGATGTCACCATGTGTACACACTCTGTGTACACATGATGGCAACACACAACACCACATTAACCCTTCATACACCGGCTTTTATTAGCCGCATCTGCAGGCTCTGTGCTGACATGCAGCGCTGAGCTTGCAGAGGAGATTAAAATGATGAATAAGCCCTATAACTTAATTAAAAACTCAGGTGTTAAATATTTTATTATGATTTGTCAGCGCTGCTGTGACAGCGCTGAAACCTTTATTGATTTCTGTACCAGCAAATTTAAACTCGGTGGCTTTGAAGTTTGCTTCAGGACCATGGACAGGATCACACTCACGCACCACACACACTCACACTTGCAACACACACTCATCCATACAGCCATGCACACGCACCACACTCAACCAAAAAACACGCATTTCACTCACATCACTGTCGTGCATCAAACACGCTCTGTTAGATGCATGTCAGTGTGCTTTCAGCCTCAAATTGCAATCTGCATCTGCTTATTAAGTTGCGGTGACGGCTGAAGAGGAATGAAAATGGAAGCTTCAGAGCAAATCAGTATTGATATCTTCTAAAGTGATTTCTCTCTGAGGGGTGCTGTATCAGATGTGCGTGGTACAAAATTGCACCCTTGTCTGATTGTTGATGATTTTTTTGACTGAAATCCTTTGTTATATCCTTTAATGTTGACCTGAATAGTTGCCATTTTTGAGACTGAAACACTTCTGTTCTTTGTAGGTTGCGACAAGAGTTTTATTACAGTGACTGCATTATTCTCCCATCACAGAGCGCATGTACGCGAGCAGGAACAGTTCGTCTGCTCTTTCCCTGGCTGCAATAAGCAATATGATAAGGCGTGCAGGCTGAAGATACATCTCCGCAGTCATACAGGTATGGCATCGTGTCTGGGACAGGAACTGGCTCTGCCCCGTATGTTAGGGCATGCCTATTCCTCAACGGCTTTATGGATTCATCTTATATAATCTTTCACGTAGAAACTATTATAATAATTATCATCATTGTCATTGATTTCCACATCTAATGTCTTTGCTTCTTTTAGGTGAGCGACCTTTTATCTGTGATTTTGAGAGCTGCGGCTCGTCCTTCACAAGCATGTCCAAGCTCTTAAGACATAAAAGGTATCTTGTACTGGTTGTGTCTCGCTGACACAAAGCACAGATGGTTTTTTTATTTGTGATAATTTCACCGTAACCTACAGATATATTCACACTAGGTAGATGAGCTGCATATTGTGTGGATGAGTTTATGGAACAACACATAACGTTGTTGAAAAGCTGCAGCCTGAATTGACCTGTAGTGCGGAGTTTCTGTTGGCATCAAGTCACAAAAAACTGCACCCTATTGCACCCTTTGCCATGTAAATGTTCAGCTCTTCCATAGTGAAGAGGGCAAACAAAAGGAGCACCATTTGGTGTGATTTTTTTTTGCTGCTGAGGAAAGTGAGCTCCAAATGATTGTAGCCAAACAATTGGAGATCCCCTTTAGTATGATATGCAAAATTTCAACTTTATAGTTGCTTTTCTCCACATACTACCAAGTCTAAAGGTACCGTCACACGTGGAAACATCTCCGGCAACTGACAGGAGCACACATGTTTTTGGCCGCTGGCCAAGATCGCTGGTGAGCTGTCAGACGAAGAGACATAGCCGGCAACGCAGCGGCGATGTTGAAAGCAGCTATTGCTGCCAGGGTTAAATTCAACCCTGGTAGCGATCCTTAACATTGGACTCAATGGAGGAAGTTGCTTGCAACATTGCTGTTGCGATGTCAGACAGGGCGGTTCAATCTGCAACCAGCGATTAGGCTGGATTACGCCGTATGACACCGCAATAGCGATGTTGGCGGCGATTCAGCCTTTACCGCAGCGTTGCTGAGGATCGCTCGCTGGGCTGGGCCCAGCCCAGCGAGCGATGGCTCCTCCCGCATCGCCGCTGCGTCACCGGCAACATCCTGCCGTGTGACAGCTGGCCTGCGATGTCGGAAGCAACCGCGCATCGCTTCCGACATCGCAGGCCAGATTGATGCGTGTGACTGGGCCTTAAGCCCTCTCTAGGTGCTCATTTTCACGCCCCGAATGATCCACCCTCTCTGTCTGTGCTGCTGTGATGTGGAGCTGAAGGCAGGACTAAGGATTTGCATTCTATGAGTGATAGAGAGGGGGGAGGGTAAAGCCTGCACAAGCAGAGCACACAGACAAAGAGAGGGTGGATCATTCAGGCTGCAAAACAACATACCCTAAGGGACTAAAGAATATAGCCCCTGCTAATTATAATCACTAATGAGTGAGTATTAAAACGTTTTTATGCATTTCACAGGATGCTTTTAGGAGACAAAACAAGTGTGAGATTAGTGATAATATGCTGCAGAGACATGTTTTGGTACCTTAGGAGGCGTTCTGGAGGTGACAGGATCCCTTTAAGGCCAGGTTACATGTACCGATGTTCCATCCAGCCGACCAACGATCAGGATCGCTGGAATATCGCTAAGTGATCGCTGGTGAGATGCCAGACAGGCAGATTTCACCAGCGATCATCCAGCAATGCACCGACACCCAACGGTCGCTGGTGTCGGGCGCACACTGGGTGTCGCTGGTCGTTGTCCCTGTCACACATGCCAATGCATGTGTGACAGTGGCAACCAATGAATGAAAAATGGTCCTGGCATTCCGCAACGATCAGCGAGCTGGTCGCTGGTCGTTGCGGCATGTCACACGCAGCGACGTCGCTGCAAGTCACAACTGTGACGTTGCAGCGACATCGGTAGCGACGTAGCTGGTGTAACCCGGCCTTAAGGCTGGTTTCACACTGCAGTTTTTTCCCTGATCAGGTTCCATCAGGTTTGTGTGCCAAAACGGGAGTGTCTCCAAAATTCAGAACAAGTGTCAATCTTTCAATTAAGCCCCCGTCACACGGGCGACATCGCCGCCTATTACAGAGGCGACGTGGGGGCGTGGCCTGTGCCTGCGCAATCGCCGCTACGTCGTCTCATGTAAAGGGGCGATGTCGGTGGTGCCTGGAGGTCGCCTGGTTTAGAGCAGTGCTCTGAAGCCAGGCGACCACCATGTGGCGATGTGTACACATCGCCCCATGTAACCGGGCGCCGGTGACCTGTTAGGCGATGGGAGCTATAGGCTCCCATTGTCCTGCATCGCAGCTGGGGTTTCCAGACACCCCAGTGGCGATGCCACCTGACAATCGCTGGTGCGGGGACTGGTGGTGTCGCCCCGTCTAAACAGAGGACGGTGGCGCTGGCAGGGCGCCAAAAACATGGCGCACTCCGCCAGTCGCTGACGACATCCCCATCCCGTCGCCTGGTGTGAGGGGGGCTTTATACTTTTTCTCTGCAAGTTCCTCTCCTAGTTTTGGCACACAAACCGGAATGGAACCTGATCAGGGAAAAAAACTGCAGTGTGAAACCAGCCTTATGGGGTTGTAAACCCACAACTGACGAATCAAGAATTATCAGCTGCTGCAGCACCTCAGGTTGGGAGATTGTGCTGTGAACGAGTAGTAGGAGGATAGAAGTAGTCATCTGCACTGCTGATGTTAGTTTCAATAAATTTGCGGGTTGTTGCATAGGGTCTGACCATGCAGTTTTGATGTTGAACAGGTTTGTGATCTTCCTCATGAAGTTGGTTCTACTTTGAAATGCATTGAGAACAAAAGACTTGCATGTAGATGTAAAAATTTTAGTATTTGCGGCATTCATTGCTGGTTGTATCATTGAGATGCTACATCTACAGTAATAACAAGTCCGTATGATTTGTACATCTGCAGGACATCTGGAAGAAAGCAGAATATATCAGCATCTTCTCTCTAACTCTTGCGTACACCGTATACACATCACAAAGTGCACCATGTGGAGAGAAATAAAGCTTGTTGTAAACAGTGGATGGCAATGTGACAATGCCAAATATCCCAAGGAAAAGATGTATTGTCTCATCATGAATGAGTGAAATTGCAAATTACTTGTAAAAACAAGTTACTTTGCAATTTACCTCTTATTATAAATTCCATTCTCAAGAATGGAGGGGGGGGATTTTATTCTAATTTGCTTGTTGCCTAGGTTACCTGCCACCTCTGTAGTCTGTGAAGGGTAGTCAATTTGTTACTGAAGGATGTTCTTTTCTATATGTCTTGTAAGACTCTTGTGTAGCTGCTCAAAGGTGTCTGGTTCTGGCCAGCTTCAATGTCCTTGCACTTCTGCCTTTCTAGGAGAGGGGTGCACTGCCTGGTAAGAGTATAAAGCTGTCTCGCTTCTGTGACGCTGCACCTATCTAGAATAATAGGGAAGAACAAGAACCTCTATATCAGACGCGCACAATCGTTGCTAGTGAAACCTTATCATTTATTTTTCTTCCCCATTATTGTGTCCTTGTACTTCTCTGATACAGCAGGGGTACAACTTACAGAGAGGGCACCACCAGACTGGCAGCACAACGATGCCCCTGGCCCAAGCTGTCAATAATTAGGTGCCCCTTACCCTACAGAGCCGGGAGGTAGAAAAAGAATGCACTTTTCAAGAAAGATTTTGTTTGAAAGATTTTAGTAATTGGGTTGTGAAAAAGTCTCCATGTTTTCTAAATGCTATTACGAATAATTAATAATATTATCCCAATAATATTGCGTATTAATATTGCTCAACTCTTTTATATTGTCTACTTCAAGGAAACATGAAGATGACAGGCGTTATCCGTGTCCAGTGGAAGGCTGTGGAAAATCGTTTACACGTTCAGAGCACTTAAAGGGTCACAAGATTACTCATCTGGGCACTAAACCTTTTGAGTGCCCTATAGATGGTAAGAATTTGCATCATTCGTCACATTTGTACACTTTATAACTGGATTCTGATGGCACTGGAGGGATTTCTTGTATCTGTATCGTAGTAAATGTGGTAAGGCAGATTCCCTAGATACTAATCCTTCAGGAATACATTGGAGCACAACTCTGGATGCATAGTACAGTCCTTCATTCTGATTTATTTTACACTTTATTTTTTCTGCCAGGTTGTGGAGCCAAATTCTCAGCCAGAAGCAGCCTGTACATCCACTCCAAGAAGCACCTTCAAGATGTGGATGCCTCGAAGACACGTTGTTTGGTGTCCAGCTGCAGCAAGATCTTTACATCTAAGCAGAGCCTGAAATCTCACATGGTTAAACAGCACGGTCATGGTAGGTTTTCCCTTGTAGTAACCACACAGTTGATGTAACTGAAAATAAAGGTCTGGCAGATCCCCTACCGTCATGTGTTAGCAGGTTTTACCACTGTTATCGTCTACCCAAATGATAAATGTCTGATTATGGAGGGCTCCACTGATCACTAGTGGGACCATTTCTGTCTCTTCTCAGTAGTTAGATTGAATAGAGTGGCATGATTGCTCACAGACATTGCCGTTACAGCCTAGGTCTATGGACATTCTATTTAAAGTTTTATTTATTTTATTTGTAAAATTTTACTTTTTATGTGTTTTAGATCTTGAAGCTGCAAGTTCCCTCACCCCAGTAGTGAACTGACGAGCTCGGGGCAGAGTGACCTAAGTAACCTGGATCTCTCCTCTCTGTTCTCCAAGTTTCCTCAAATGGGTCTAGCATCTCTGCTGACTTGACCCTGGTTAACTCTGGGATACTGACTATTGATGTGTCTTCTGTAAGATCTACGTTAGGGGGTAACCTGTCGGCCAGCAGTAACTCTCTGGTTCATCCTGTGGACCCCTTGGTGTTGGTGTCCAACAATGACAATAACAGCAGCCTGGATAGCTCCCTCCTGTTAGGAGCAGCAGCGTCCATCCTTCAGCAAGGAAGCCTTCATCTGGACGACGTACAGACGGTTAATGCTGAGGCTTTGGGTTCCTTGGCGTCTTTATCAATGAGGGGATCCAACCAGGACATTCATGCACTTACAGCCACAAATAACCTTTCTATTGATTCCACTACATTAACCTCCTCCATCACTGGCGGCTCTATACCCGAACTGTTGTCTCAGTCCAAAGCTGACCGAAGCCTTATGCCAGCATCTGAGGTTGTGAGCCAACAGGAGGGGAGTAAAGTTGTTACACAGTTTGTGTTTCCTCAAACTGGAAACTACAGCTCTCAGAAGGACATGGACTTAAGCCTGGTAGCTGGAAACGCTCTATTGGTAAGATTGCAAGTCTTCTGGATTATTTTGTATGGATTTTTTTTCTTAAATATTTTATTCCTTACTTCAGAACCCTAGCTTAGTGGTGCAATCTTGCATGCATGAATAAAACCTTTCTTTCGGGTATACACGTGGTAACTATGGGGACACTTGAACTGCTTTAGCATTCTCGAAATAGCAAGGGTCTCGGCAGTTGTAAACCTAGTAATCACACATGTATCACATTTACTCTGGGTAAGTTATACATGTAATTGTGGGAAACCCCTTTTAATCCCTTAACATAACATGTACTTGTTTCTGATTTAAAGGGGTGATTGCCTGTGAGGGAACTTGGGAGCTGAGCTTTCTCCACACGTCAGATACAGGCTATATTAAAAAACAGGCATCTGTCTCTAACAGACACTGCTGGAGATCTGCTCCTACCGCTGCTGTTGAACGTTTAAATTTAGCACCCCACTGCTTGTGCTTACTTCCATCGGCGCCCTGTGATGGGGTTGCATGCTCCAGATAGGTGGGCATGACAGCTGGTGGTGGCTGAGTCGCTGTACTGATAAAGAACAGCAGAAAATTGATGGAAGTCCTGAGCCCAGAAGACAAAACAGCCAAAAAAATCACAGCACTCAAATATAACCTGATTGGGGAAAAAACTGCAGTGTGAAACCAGCCTTACATCTGTGTACAGTTCTGTTGGGTGGCGGTAGGAGGGCAGGGGAGCCACCGCATCGGGCTTCCAAAATGACTGAAACAGTATTATAATTACCTGTGTCCTGTCCGATGGGCTTGATTGCACCCTGCCTCTCTGTGACATGCAACATCCTCTTCTCTGTCTTTCACAGGCGCATTGTGCTCTGCACTTGCGGGGGGCAGAACCTAAAATTCATCTCCGCTTTTACAAATCCCTGAGGTCTTTGTGCATGCTTGAGATTTCACCCTGGCTCTCATGAATGACATGTCTTGTATAATTCATATACCCGGGTGAATCTCGCACATGTGTAAATGAGTTTTAGGTTCTGCCCGCAGTAGGGCAGAGCACAGTGCGTCTGCGCGAGCCGGAGAAGACTGTCGGATGGCGCGGAGAGGCAGGGTGCAATCTACCCATAAGATTGGACACTTGTAATTATAATACAGGGGGGGATTTTTAAAAGTGTTTTATTCAGTGTACAGGGGAATTCAGGGCATAATAGGCGCTGCTGAAGGTGTTGCTTTTAGTTTACAACCCCAAAATCTAGTGACCGGTTCACTTTAATTGTCTGCACATATATTTACATACATACAAGCTGTAAAGCCTCTTTCCTTTCATTAGGAGAGCGGGGGCTCAGCGAGGACGGACTACAGAGCCATTCAACTGGCTAAAAGCAAAAAGAAGGGGAGTGCAAGCTGCTCAGGTGAGTGAAGCCCAGAGGAAAGACCCAATATTACATCATGTGTTCTGTAGCTCACTGCGGGTGTCATAGATGAGAATGCATTGTCCAGAATTCTTATTTACTTTTTAATTTTTAAAGGGTCTTCACCTCCACAGAAGAAAAGTAAAGGTACAAAACAAAACCAAGCCGTGTCTCCAGCTGGCAACCGATTCAGTAGCAGTGTTTTGTCAAATGGCGGTCTGACGTTACGGGATCCAGCAACAGGGGCACAATATGTCCAGATCCAGCTTCTTCAGGTAGGTATGCCCAACTTTTGCCTTCCTTTCTGTAATATTGGCAGCAAATGAGCCTAAAGGGTCACTCCGCTGGCACCTTTGTCTTCACTGTTAAGATAAACCATGTGGTCTCTCTACCTCTGTATATCTACAAATCTGTAGCCCTAAAAAAAGAGAGCTGCACTCTCCTCTGACCATAAAAATATATAGAATTATCTCAGTTAAGACTACAAAAATTGAGACACTTGGCTTTAAAAATATGGCCATATTATTAAACCGCCCAGTCGCCACGTCGAGGCGTGTCTCTTGGACGGAGTCCCTAACCTTCAATTTCTGCCTCTATCTGGGTAACTTAGAAAAAGTAATAACAGAAAACAATCGCATCATGGGTCAACAGGGCGAGGGAAGGGTGCGCAACAATGGGTGTGAACCCACATTTCAAACTATAGAACAACACTGCGACACCCATTCCTTCAATGTTTGGTTTCGCACCTGTGCACACTGATGGAATGAGTATCACAGTGCTTTTCTTATATCTACACATCTGTAACTTAAAGGGGTTGTCCAGGTTTGATCTATATGTCTGCATACACTCTGCAGACTTGTGAGTCCACACAGTGCGCTGTCATGATGCACCTGGGCCAGCAGTGAGACCGGGCGTTTGTGACTGCAAGAATATGATATCCAAACTCTCGACCACATTGTGTCTACACGTGCTTGACCTCGCTCAATACAAGTGAACTGGGTGAGGCTGCACACATCTAGTCAGCATGTGGTCAGATGTCTGCATTTTTATGGTCACATGACAGCTGTTTAATGGTGGGTTTACACGCTCCAACGTCGGTCCGATATTGGATCCGACGGCGCGGGAGCGTGCTTTTTCTGGCCAGATTTCAAAGAATAGCATCGGAGGTTTACACAGTGCGATATCGGCATACAATGTCTCTACGATGTGTACGCCCCCCTTGTACGGCCGGCCCAGGAACAACCATTTAACATGGGAGTGAATGGGGGACGTTGTACTGCACATCGTAGTTGGGCTGTCACACAGCACGATCCGGCTCCAACCTGCATCCGATATCTGGCCGTTGAATAGCACGCTAATTAGATCCCCGATATCGGTTTGACATCGTTCGTGCATGTATTGGTCATTTACACCATACAACGCACGAACGATATCGGGTCCAACGCACGAACCACGTGACTTTTGGTCGGAGTTGGACGCCGATATCGGGACAAAGTAAACCCACCATAACTGTCCGCATCGGAGATTTCTGACTGCACACTGTGAGGATTCACATGTTTGCAGATGTTTGTGCCAAACCTAGACAACCCCTTTAATTGAAATTGTCTCAGACTTAGAGTCCATGAAATTCCTTTAAAATTTTACCTTACTTTCACTATGGTGAAAAAAACATGATCAAAAATACATGAGCCCATGAATGGACCTACATGTTTCTTCAGGTTATGGAATCTTATTTAAGCCTCAGGGCAGTAAATAGTGGAGACCCCCTTTAAATGCATATTAAAATGTGTACAGTTTGGTTATGATGTAGTACTTTGTCTTGTTACAAGGATGAGCCTCCTGGGGATGGGGACCTGCCTTTCCAGCTGAACGCCCAGTCACCGGCCGCGCACACACAGCTGACAGTTGATTTGCCTGTGCATATCCTGCAGGTATGATGATTTGTAAATTTTATTCCACATAAAGAAAGACTTGTGTGTTGTATTCTGTTATTATATCTCTACATGCATAATTTTTAATAGTTCTTTTTTTTTTTTTTCTTCCAGGAGCCTCACGTGTCTGCAGAAGACGACGCCGCTTCAGACAATTCCCAGTTTGCAGGGAGCACAATAAACCTGCAGGACCTTGAATGAGCCGGAGCTGCGCTCGATCAGGAACACAATGTGTTATTTAGAAGCAGCCGGAGCTGCAGTTGTCTCTTCCCTTCACTCCAGTCACATGGAATTTAGGAGATGACGCCCTGCACATCCGTTTCTCTGATTGTGAACTTTTCTCCACTGTGGCATCTCCTTTTGCACTAGGTTTTTATGCTCCTGTCGCCATACATGACTCTTTATCTTGAAAGTGCCCAAATGCTGCTCTTCAAGTCTCCCCTCCTGCCAGATATCATCTGCTGTCTTCACCTGGAAGGAGTGGAATCACTGAATTATCTTCTAGATATAGTATTCTGCAGTCTTTTGTGTGAATGTTTCCCGTTAGCAGAGGACTGCCTTCTTATCTGAAAAGTATTTCATCTCCGTACCACAAATGTCATCTCCAGTGATATTGTGCACCTACCTCTGGAGCAAAAATCATTGTACCTCTGGAGCAGAAATCATTGTCTGACAACTTCTCCAACCACACGCACTGTCCTCCTGTAAAGACTGACTTTTTATTAAAAAAAAAAGGCTGCGGACAAAACTGACCCATTGTCAGGAGTCTGTAAATTATAATATCAGGTATTTATTTGTGCATACCGCAGGAATATTTACACTTGCGTTTTGTTTTTTTTGTACAAAGTTGTACAAATTAGTATTTATATAATCCCTTTAATTCAGAGATTTCCTTTATCACGTACTGCAATTTTTTTTTTTTTTTAATTAGGTGAATTAAAGTATTAATGAAACAAGATGTATAATTGTGAGCTCCAGTGATTTGTTTCTGTATCCTGATGTTGCTTTATAGGCCTGGATGTGGTGCAGGCTGCTTCGGTGTTGTCATGACAGGTAGTGACAATGGTCTTCTGCGGTTGATGACACAGATCATCACTTCATTTGCAGCCACGACACAACAATGGGATCTTCTCACTGTCTGTCTTGGCACAGACCATCGGAATGGCCTCTTCCGGACCATAGGGGTTTTAGAAGGTGTATATATAATTGATTTAATTTGCTACCACCTCCAATCAGGTCCTGTTCCCCTGCTGCAATAGGTGGGATCCCTGTGATTAGACACTCGCTACCTTGTGGATAGGTGATGAATTTTGGTAACACCTTTTAAGGCCACTACCAAGATATCTGAGTCAATATCTGAACAGATCTGGTTGCAGGAAATCTGGATAATTGCTCCATGTTGTAACAGCCACAAAGGGACATGTATCATGATTTCACTGAACAGAGATCTGTTCAGATATTGGCTCAGATATCTGTGTGTGAAGCCTTTATATATCGAGTTACACTGATTTACAAATGCTATTTCTGACAGTGTTCACCCAACGCATGTCAGCTCAGCGAGCTGCTGTTTATTTCAATGGAGAGAGTGAAAGTGGCCAGCGATCGCTTTGATTAGGCATGAATTGCTATTCTTTTGCAGAGCTAGCCGACTTAAGTGAAAGCCGTCATATTATTGCAGAAGTTTTTTTTTTTTATTTGTCATTTGCAATTGTTCACAATGTCAAAGGCTGCTGCTCCAGAGAGAAAGTGTTCTGTAAACCACAGTCCTGGAGGTCTAATGTTAAGGGTCTTGATGCTAACTGAAAAAAAGCAAAGCCTCCTCCTTCTCTTTATCAGCATCTTGGTCTTTCTCAATTTTGGGTTTCATTGCTGGTGGATCGGATCGGGTCATCAGTTTCCTGCCGGTCTGTACAGGAAAAAAAAAAAAAAAAAAGGTAAGTGGTGCTTCACATTGAACAGATTTAGGACACGTTTGTTTTGTCTGGAGGAGCACAATCTGCACACTTACTGTTTTCTTGGGGTCGGCCTGTGCTCTTTCTAAGGCGCGACGCAGTCTCTCCTCCTGGTGTAGCTTCTGCTGTTTAATTTTCTCATCTCTTAACCTGAGAATAAGAAATATATGGAATCATATCTTGTAGCACAGAAGCTTCCTTATGTGAAAACTAAGGGTAAAACCAAGCCATAAACAAGACCAGCACTGAGCTCTCCGCACCTCAGCCGCCGCTCTTTCTCCTTTGCTTTTTCTGCGATTTCCAGCCTTTCTTTTGGAATGGCTTCAATGTTGTCTAAGAGCTCCTCCACCTGCTGCTCCATCATGGTTAACATCTGCAAGGCGTTAAGATTTGCTCGGTTTTCTTTTATACAGGCCTGGTACACCTCGCCCACTTTTTTGGTGAGTGATGTTAACATTTTTTCCTGCAAAGTGAATATGGAGAGAACATTGCTGTCAAAGGATTGTAAAGTAGAAACGTGACTAATGGATAAATTATTGCACAGGCCTAATACAAAAGAATTTATAAATGCGTCCATTATATGACTGATCCTGAAGGTACCGTTACATGGCACGACGTTGGAACGATGTCCACAACAATCTCGTGGGTGTGTGGTCGTTGGACATCGTTTTGACATCGTTGGTGAGATGTCACACGTCTAGATATCGTGGACGACGCACCCATGATGTTGTGAGCAGGTATCGTTCGCCAACCTCATGAACGATCCTGCCATTGCTGTGAATGTGCGAAGTTGTAAACGACATCGTTAACGTGATGTCAAACACAAGGATATACCAGGTTGGTGGATCGTGTGGTTTGAGAACATGTTATCAAACCTGCGATCAGTGACCCAACGATTTATCGTTTCAACTTGGTAGAGTCACACGCAACAACATACTAATAATGTTGCTGGCACGCCTCCAAACCCGTGACGTATCAGTGATGTCGTTCATGATGTCGTGCTGGGTAACGGGGCCTTAAGTTACATCCTATATTCTACTCCAGAGCTGCACTCACTATTCTGCTGCTGAGTCAAGTCACTGTATACTTTGTTTTACCTGCTCTTCAAAACTGTACTGTCCAAAGGCAAATACCCGACACTTCATTTCCAGATCCACGGCTCGCTCCTCCTCCCGCACGATCGCTGCCTGCAGGTGACTGATTTGGGCTTTCAGCTGTTCGGTCTCATTTTCCCTACAAAGAAAAGTGCTAAAAATTGTAAGGACAGAATAGGTGTTTGATGCTGACCGGAGCCTGTAGCGTCCCCCCTCGCCCTGCACAGAGGCAGTGTGGTAATATGTTTACTGTTTCTGAATACACAGGTTTAATTTATATAGGCTGTGAACATGGACACATCACATAGGAGCTGAATACACAAAATGACAGCCATTTGTATTCTTACGTTTTCTTCTCTGTCATGGCGATCGTGTGTTTGATCTCCTCCAATGTCTCCTCTGTTTCCTGCGAGTTCTGGATCAGTGATAGGTTCCGCTCCTCCATTTCTGAGAAGATGTCTAGAAGTTGTTGTGGATCAGTAAAATACAACTCTGGCTCCTGGAGAAAGATCAGTCATTAGCATCCTTGACTTATTAGCAAATCATTATTATCTAGATTAATCCAGGGCTGGAGGAGGAGGGAAACCTCCATCAACCCAGTGTAGACCATGCTGGAGCCTGGAGAGTAACCACCACGACACCAAAAATGGAGCCCAAGAGTAACCCCCTCTTATTACCCTAACAATTATTTAAAATTAAAGGTGGTCTTCAGTTTTTAGCTAATTGTTGGGAACAACATCCGGCATCCCTATCAGTCATACTGCTGCTGTCATCAACGGTGAAGTCCCGGGCATGGCCTTTAACCCCCTCAACTGCCAGGAAACACTATATTAAAGTGAACCTGTCAAAAATGGCCAAATTTGTGCTCATTCCCACTTTCCTGAGTATTTTTTTTTTTCAATCTGGTTCCAGAGCCATGGGCCTCTTTTTTACTGTAATTTGTATAGTCTTTACAAGGGAGCGTGGCTCATGGGACCCTCGGGAAAGGGGAAGTAGCGCATTGGATCCTCTGGGGCGTGTCTATAGGCTACTTTGAGCACCACCCTCATATAAAGACCATAACAACTGGCACTAAATGAAAAGGCTCATATCTCCGCAACCATATGGTGGATTGTGAATAAACTTGAGTACCCAGGAGCTGTGGAAATAAATGGCCACAGACTGGTCCTCTTCACCCGGTGACAGCTGCTCTTTAAGCTCTTTAGTTTTAAAGGTTGACATTGATGGTGGGTTTACACACACCAATTTATCTGTTCAATATCTGAACCAATCTCTGGTTGCAGTGAAATCATGGATACATTGCTCCATTTTGTGGCTGTGTACAACATGGAGCAATGTATCCATGATTTCACTGCAACCAGAGATTGGTTCAGATATTGAACAGATAAATTGGTGTGTGTAAACCCACCATAAGATATTCCTATGGAATCCAATATTTTTTTTTTTGTGCTTTTTTTCCATAGTAAAGTTTAGATGATACAACACCTATAGAATGTTTGTTTTTTGTACAAGATTTTTCTTACCTCTTCACTGTCGGAGGACACCAGGGTCTCAGAACTATTTTCATCCTCTGGGACAGTTATGCTGCTCCTGGATAGAGATCACATGTGAGCAGGTATCGCCCTCCCCCTGTGATTGTACGGAGAGATTCATCCGGGGAGGTATAGAGGATACTACTCACACTTTCTTGGAGGCCACGGTTTTCAGGCTGGATCTGGACGGCTGACGGATGTCCCGAGTGGAGTCACGGCTCACCAGCGGTCCAGATGATCGGGACTCTGATTCTGAATAAGACGGGTGACAATTATTAGTTGCCCACAGATACAAATGTGACAATATATCACTAAAGTCGTTAACTTAATGCAAAAGTATAAACTCTCTTCTCCAGATGACTACATTGTTCATACTATAAACCAGACTACCGGCGTAACTGCAAACGCATCATCATACACACATAGAGTCTAACGAACATCCAACCAAAGTCAGAAAAAATGCCAAAAGTACAAAATCTTTATTAAGGTAAATGTAATAAGAACAGGCATATACAGACAAACTTAAAAAAAGCAGTAACCCTTTAGAGCCCAGGAGAGGAGTAACACCCCTAAACCCCAAACTACAGAAAATCTAAAAATCCTAAAATGTTAATGGGGCCTATTGCTCAACAATAGGGCTTTGCAGTGATTATCATTGTGAGTTAAGAAAAATATCCCAGTAATAACAAGCCACCTGAGTTTCCCGGGCCAGTAAACCATTGACCAGGCATACCAATGTCCTGCAGATGGAGAGCCTGCAGAGCCAGGGAGCCTAGAAATCACAGAACAGATTTATACTCCCAACTAAAAGACACCTATCACTAGTGTTTTAAACCCCTAGAGTATACAAGTTAATCAATAGGCTATTTAATAGAATAACTCTAATGGTACCTTTACACGCGGCAACATTTCTAGGTATTCCACAGGTAACTTACAGGCTGCAGTGAAATCATGGAGACATGGTTCTATCTTGTTGCTGTGTACAAATGGAACTATGTCTCCATGATTTCACTGCAGCCAGTAAGTTACCTGTAGAATACCTAGAAATGTTGCCGCGTGTAAAGGTATTCTGTGTGAAGCACCCTAAGGGTGATATCACTGCAACGTCACAGGTTTTGTGACGTAACAGCGATCTCGCTATGTGTGACATGTGACACGTAGCAGCAATCAGGCCCTCGCTGTGAGATCGCTGATTGTTACAACAAATCGTTGTGCACCATTTTTTGGTCGTCGCACTCCCGCTGAACAGCATGTGTTGCTGTGTTTGACAGGGACAATGACCAACGATCTCAAAACTACGGCCGAAAGTGACAGGTTCCTAACGACCGCCATATCGTTGCTACGTCGCTGGTGAGATCTGACTGTTTGACATCTCACCAGTGACCATGTAGCGATGCACCAGCGATCCCGGCCAGGTCGGATCGTTATTGGGATCGCTGGAGTGTCGCTACATGTAACGGGGCCCCGTACTGTATAGGTAATGGGATTACTAGTTCCAATGCTGCAAGTTAATCAGTGGGCTATTTAATAGAATAACTCTTAAGGTACCGTTACACAGCATGACATCATTGACGATGTCGCTGATATATCACGGGTTTGGAGGCGTACCAGTAACATCGTTAGGATGTTGACGCGTGTAACACCGACATTCAACAACGATAAATTGTTGGATCGTTAATCGCATGTTTGTGAACATGTTCTCAATCCTCACGATCAATGATCCGCCAACATGCTAGATCATTGTGTGTGACACCGCGATAATGATGTCGTGTATGACTTTGCCCATTCACAGCAATGAGCAGGGATCGTTCGCTGGTTTGTGCGAACGATACCTGCTCACAACATCGTTGTTGAGTTGTCCACGATATCTAAACGACGTCTGCAACGATCGTGCGCCCGCTAGATCGTTGCGACATTGACGGGTGATCGCTGGTGAGCTGTCACACAGGCAGACTCACCAGCGACATCGTGGAAATGATTTAAAATATTGTTTTCACGATGTCTGCAGTCTGGTATCCAGAGTAAAGTGCGGGTAACTAGGCAGCGCGTGCTGCCTAGATACCCGATGTATACCTTGGTTACCAGCCTTCTCCACTCACCGGCTGGTATCCAAGGTACACAGCGGGTACCTTTACCCTGGGTACCAGCTCCCAGCGCGTGCTGAGAGGCGCTGGGAGCTGGCTGATCGCGTCTCCTGGTGTCACACGCAGCGATGCTGTGTGTCCACCGGGCGACCATCGCCAGGTTTTTAGTCCAGTCCGAAAACCTGGCGCTGGTTGATGCGCCCTGTCATACGCGTCAATATCGCTGCAACGTCATGTGCAGCAGCGATATTGACGCGTGTGACGGCCTCTTAAGGGTTATTAAATAGCCTGCTGATTAACTTGTATACTCTAGGGGTTTAAAACACTAGTGATAGGTGTCTTTTAGTTGGGAGTATAAATTTGTCCTGTGATTTCTAGGCTCCCTGGCTCTGCAGGCTCTCCATGCCGGACATTGGTATGCCTGGTCAATGGTTTACTGGCCCGGGAGACTCGGGTGGCTTGTTATTACTGGGATATTTTTCATAGCTCACATTGATAATCACTGCAAAGCCCTATTGTTGATCAATAGGCCCCATTAACCTTTTAGGATTTTTGAGATTGTCTGTAGTTTGGGATTTAGGGGTGTTTCTCCTTTCCTGGGTTCTGAAGGGTTGTTGCTTTCTTTTTAGTCTTGTCTGTATGTCCCTGTCCTTGTTACATTTACTTCAATAAAGGTTTTGCATTTTTGGCATTTTTTTCTGACTTTGGTTATATGCTCGTTAGACTCTATTCTCCATACACAGCCCCAGTAGATTTGGCTTTTGGCATCATGTGTAAGTAACCTGAGAATACCCAGTTACACACTTCTCATATTATCACCCCCACCTACAAAACACGTGACTGAATACGCCGTCCACTGAGCCTCTCATGTTTCTCTACCAGCTGATGTTACACATTTAAATATCAGGTTTACATCACCATGCCTCCAGCACTGCATGCAGACCAGGGGCGTAACGATTGGGGTCGCGACGGGGGGATCAATGTGCGTCCCCGAGGACGAACATCCAAATCACTGATCGACAGACCACCCAGCAGCTAATGGGTCTGAGAGTCTTCGGCATCACAATGAAGAAAGATGGAGCACTTCACTGTCTGACGCCCCCTCCTTCCTCATTCTTTCCCTCTGACATCTCAGCACAGCGGGGTAATGTCACTACTGCACTCCGCACTGTGCTGACGTGTAGAGTGCAGGACGCTCGCAGGTAGACTGGAGCTGCGGGGGAACAGAGGACTGGTGAGTACGGATTTATTTTTTTATACCTGTGCACGGTGCCTAAGCCCTATGGCGAGGGGCATTATAATATACTAGATGGGTGCCCGATGCACAATGCATCGGGATTCTAGCAGAGCGAGTCTCTGACTCGCAATGGCCGCTTCGCGGCCAATGCTTCGCGCTGCTAAGGCGACTCGCCATGCCCGCTGCGCGGGCATAGCGAGTCGCCTTAGAGCGACTCGCAATGGCCGCTGCGCGGCCAATGCTTCGACTCGCCATGCCCGCTGCGCGGGCATAGCGACTCGCCGGCTCGCAATGGCCGCTGCGCGGCCAATGCTTCGTTCGTATCCACATGACGACAAAGGGGCACTCGCAGCATTCGCAATTATATAATAGATATAGGGATATGAGGCTGCATTAAGCTATATGGAGGACTATGGGGCTGCATTTTAATATATGAAGCAGCATTATAATATATAGAGGAAAATGTGGGTTTATTATAATAATTGAGGACTTTGGGGAGCATTATACTATATGGGGCTGCATTATAATAATTGGAGGACTATGGTGGCGTGAGGAGGAGGACCAGCTATACCAGGATAAGGGCCATATTCAAGGAGTTGGAGCATATATACCAGGTTGGAGACCATATATAGTAGGATGGTGGATATTAATCCATAATGAAGGAGGAGAGGGGTCAATTGTAAGTCTTTATAAGATTTAGAATGCTACAGAAGCCCAAACATCTGATCAATGTGCGCGGCTGGGTGGGCCCAGGTCCAAATATCGCAGCGGGACCCATCGAACTCTAGTTATGCCACTGATGCAGACCATCATCCATAAAGCTCTCCGTGGCTGCAGCCCCCTACTCATTTATGTCTTCCCCACAACTCCTTATGTCTGTCCACCACCTTGCTTGTGCTTTCCAGTCCAGCAACAATCTAAGCCTGATACTTTCCATTATCGGCACCTTTCACTCCTGTGCCCTAGACTTCTCTTGTCCTGCATTAGTTCTCTGGAATGCTCTACCTTGGATAATCACAATAATTCCCGGCCTGCAGTTTTAGGCATTTATTACATGTCACTTACTCTTCCCTATGACGGGGGATGTAGACACTTGGGAACTACAGTGCCACTTTTCTCCCTCTCGTGGCTGAGGGGTGGCACACGTAACTTGCTCTCTTTCTCCTTCTTCTTGAGTATCTGCTCCTGCCATTCCTTTGGAGACAATTTGAAGAGAAACTCCTTGTACATGAGATATTCCCGCAGGATCTCCTCTGACTTCGCGATGTCACTAGGGAGGGATAACAAAATATAAGAAATTCAGGCCAGGATGCACTGTCTATATTACCGGGGTCCCTGCACAGAAGGTGGCGGCTGCTCCGTCCTTAGTTACCTTTTAATGTTCATCATCTGCGCCGTCTGACTCTTGATCTCAGCCGCTTTCTCCAGTTTCAGCTTGGTTTCCTTATCAGCCCTAGATATAAGTACAGATCTCTGCGAGACGGGCTCTGTAATAATGTGCAGAAGCCATAACACCCTGTCTGCAGTCTGTGCCTCCCCTACTGTTGGATAACTACAACTCCCAACATGCCATGGCACACGATACTGACCCGCACGACGTTGACCTTACTGTTTCATGGCTTCCACAGAATTCCTGTCGTTTTCTTTCAGGAACTCGTCGAATCTGATGGCATCCTGCTCCAGGAACTGCTCGGCTTTCTCTAGCTTCTGCTCCTCGGCAGCGGCCATGGTTTCCAGCTTTTGGATCTCGTCTCTTTTCACCTGGAGGCCGTACTGGGAGGTGGAAAGGAATCATTAATATGGCGGAGTAAATGTATTGCTCCACTGCAGAGCCACATTGACAGATCCCATGCCTTTACAGCACCTGGTACATGTGTGACCATGTAGAAATACCGACTCTGCCCTATGAATGTGTGTATGGACTCGGAGGGAACGTTCAGTGAGCGCTGCTTATGAGGCGGCCTCTGTGGCACCAGCTCTACATTGAAGTCTCCCCTTTTTCCAGGACACTCCCTAATTCTCTGGGATCCCTGACTGTCCCATATAATGTGCACACGGCCCCCGTAGTCACTGACTCTGCACCTCTTACCTCCAAGCGGAACATTTCCCGTTTCTTGTTGATGTAATCGTTCAGACTTTCTCGCTGGATGTTTCTGTCTGGGAGATAATATTGTATGTTATCAGCTGTGAACATACTGAAAGGTCCACAGCCCGTCCCCACGGACACTGCACACATGAGACATGACACTATGGACACCAGGAGCATCACATGAGCCACGAATGCTGAAGAGGTGAGGTGTGAAGAACATGGTGCGCCCCTGGAGGAGGCAGTGCCCCGTGTTCACTCCCGCCGTGCCCCCCTGATCACCTCTCATCACAGCGAGTTTCCAGGAGGGGTTGTCATGTAGAGTCAGTGCCTTGTCTCCTGCGCCTTCCATCTCCTCCAACTCTTCCTCCTCAATCTCTTTCCTCAGCCGACCCATCTCCGCGTTCATCCGTGTGTTGTGCGTTGTCTTCTGGTGAATCTTCAAATGCTTATTCCGTTCCTTCTCCTGCAAAGAAAATAATTACTATGGCGGGAGATCGGGGGGAATAAACGCTGGGGGATCTGTGACACTACATGGGGCAGAGGACATTGGGCCCAATATTCCAGCACATAAGGTTGCCGTGATGCCGCCCATGTTCTGTCCGGTATCAACGTCTCATCTCCGCACCATTTGCTTCTTCTCTTTCTCTTGATCTCTGATCTGGAAGACGTCCACCTCGGCCGGGATCGTGAACGGGTTGGCTTCATTCTTTTTCTTTTTCTTCTCCCCATGAGCTGCGGAGAAGGTGATTGTGTTATATGGATGGTGGAAACGTTTTACTACAACCGACCCCAACCGCACCCCGGTCACCTGACACAATGGACTTGTCATCCGCCCAGGACTTGGCCGAGCTCAGTGTGGACCTTGGGGCAGAGTGATGGGAGCCTGTGCGGACGCCTCCTGCAGACAAAGACAAGGGGGTGACTGACTTCTCCGCCATCACACAGGTAACCCACGATGGGAGGAATAGTGCATGTGACTAATGCGCTTGACACCGCCGGAGGTTTCACTACTCACTGGATCCGGTCGCCGTGGTTTCTCGCGACACAACGGAGCGCTCTAAAGTCACGGAAGACATTGTGAAAAGCGATGATGGAGATGGCGGCACGATGGTGATGAATCCACTGAAAGATATATAGCTAAACTGTTCACACTGTATATACACCGGGGGCCGAGTCTCATCAGCAGCGGAGATTACGCTCATCGAGATGACCCCAATGTCAGAGCTGCGGGGTCTGCAGATGTCTGACACCAAGGCCACTGCTTTAGTCACTGATGTGATCGGCGCTCAGTTATTCTGGAGATGTTAGTGCGCCGCCAATTGTGTTACAATGGCGGAGGTGGGCACTGCGCGGCGGAGGTCAGCACACCCCAATAACTGGATAAGTACCATTGTATATTCTACTGTAGAAACCCCCCCCCAGCATCAGCCCCCAACACCGGCCACTAGAGGACCCACTAACAAGGAACTGATCACTAGATTACCTATTGTCAGGGGCGTAACTACAATAGGGGCAGGGGTTACAATTGCACTGGGGCCCTGGAGCCTACGAGGCCCCAAAAGTCCCTTTGGCCTATAGAAACACTAGCGCTATTAAAGATTTGTAATAATTGGGGGCCCCATTGGAGCTTTCACATCAGGGCCCATGAGCTTCAAGTTACAGCACTGCCCATCGTATAATGAAACTTTCTGTAACCCCTATGATCTCTGCTTGCTGTCAGTGAATGGAGACAGCCTTCCATGCAGAGGGTGAGACCCAGTATAAAGCTGAGAGTTCTTCTCACAGCTGAAGGTTTGTTACAATTCCATCCAGTTCCTACCTGTAGTGATGGCTCACAGCGCTGCCGCCTCCATTCACCAGGACGAGCAGCAGGCAGACAGACAGACAGACAGACAGACAGACCGCGGCCAGAAAGCGAGAAAACGGTCAGCGCCGTCACCTGGACTCAGCCGCATATACAGTACAGGGAACCCGGGAGCGGCACCATGGCAACGGACGTTCCACAAACATCACCGCGTTCTCTGCAGCTTCTCAACTGACCACCAGAGGGCGCCGTGAACTGGTGACTACCGTACACTGTATTCACTGCGCCCTCTGCTGGACAATCCGTATTACTACACTGTGCCCTCTATACAAGTATTCACTGCGCCCTCTGCTAGACAATCCATATTATTGCACTGCTCCCCCTATACAAGTATTCACTGCGCCCTCTGCTGGACAATCAGTATTACTACAATGCACCCTCTATATGTCAGTATCAACTGCGTCCTCTGCTGGGCAATCTGTATTACTACACTTCACCCTCTGTACAAATATTCACTTCGCCCTCTGCTGGGCAATCAGTATTACTACACTGCACCATCTATAATCCTTATTAACTGCGCCCTCTGCTGGACAATTTGTATTACTACAATGCACCCTCTATATGTCAGTATCAACTACGTCCTCTGCTGGGCAATTTGTATTACTACACTTCACCCTCTGTACAAGTATTCACTGCGCCTTCTGCTGGACAATCAGTATTACTACACTGCACTATCCTTATTATAATATTATAATATAATATAATAATATAATATAATATAATATAATATAATATATAATATTAAAATAATCCTTATTAACTGCGTCCTCTGCTGTACAATCAGTATTACGCCACTGCTTCCCCTATACAAGTATTCACTGCGCCTTCTGCTGGACAATCAGTATAAGGCTAGGGTCACACTTGCGTCAGGCCTTGCATTGCCTTCCATGTCTTCCTGTGCGCTGTTGTAAAGCGCACTTCCTGCTGCCTTGTGTGGAGTCGCTACTGAGGTAAACAGTGGGTTTCTATGGGGCTGCGTTTCCTGGCAGGGCAGAGCGTTAACGCTATGCGCTGCGGCGAAAATGTCTACGTTTTTAGCGCCTGTGTCAGCATCAGTGGTTGATACCTTTTAATGGCGAACTGAAAAGATGGTAAATAATAGCAAGATTTCTGGACACTGTGGCCCCTTCGTCAGGCTGATAATAACACAGATTCTGAAGACACATACATATATACATGAGCAAATGAAACAAAAAAACAATAGGGAGGAGGGAGCAATGTAATATACTGATTGTCGCAGAGGGAGCAATGTAATAATACTGATTGTCCAGCAGAGGGAGCAATGAATATATGATTGTCCAGCAGAGAGAGCAATGTAATAATACTGATTGTCCAGCAGAGGGTGAAGTGAATAATGAATATTGTACAGAATGGGAAGTGTAGTAATAAGGATTGACCAGAAGGGGGAGCAGGGAATAATACATATTGTATAGAAGGGGCAGTGTAGTAATACTGATTGTCCACCATGGGACATAGTGTGCAAGAGATTTTTTTTTATTTGGAAATAGCAATACAAATACAATTTTTCTTTATTACTGACGACTGCAGAGAATTATCTGTGATATGATTGATATTAGGCACCGAGGGTTGTATTTCTGTTCAGCTATTTCACCAAGGCCCCCACCTTGTACCAGTCATTTGTACTGGTTACCAATGCACTACAGAGTCCAATGTAAACTTAATTCTGTCACCTACAAAGCTCTACACAGTACTGCACCGTCCTACATCTCCTCCTCATCTCTGTCTATCACCTACCCGTCCTCTACACAGTACTGCACCATCCTACATCTCCTCCCTTATTTCTGTGTATCACCTACCCGTCCTCTCCACAGTTCTGCACCTCCCTACATCTCCTCCTCATCTCTGTCTATCACCTACCCGACCTCTCCACAGTTCTGCACCTCCCTACATCTCCTCCTCATCTCTGTCTATCACCCTACCCATCCTCTCCACAGTTCTGCTCCTCCCTACATCTCCTCCTCATCTCTGTCTATCACCTACCCGTCCTCTCCACAGTTCTACACCTCCCTACATCTCCTCCTCATCTCTATCACCTACCCGTCCTCTCCACAGTTCTGCACCCCCCTACATCTCCTCCTCATCTCTGTCTATCACCTACCCGTCCTCTCCACAGTTCTGCACCCCCCTACATCTCCTCCTCATCTCTGTCTATCACCTACCCGTCCTCTCCACAGTTCTGCACCTCCCTACATCTCCTCCTCATCTCTGTCTATCACCTACCCGTCCTCTCCACAGTTCTGCACCTCCCTACATCTCCTCTTCATCTCTGTCTATCACTTACCTGTCCTCTCCACAGCTCTGCATCCCTCTATATCTCCTCTCATCTCTGTCTATCACCTACCCGTCTCAAACATTCTGTACATCCTACATCTCCTCCTCATCTCTGTCTATCACCTACCCATCCTCTCCGCAGTTCTGCACCCCTCTACATCTCCTCCCTCATCTCTGTCTATCATGTACAGTACCTGTGGTCTATATTCTGCAACTGATCTAAGTCTAACATCCTCCATAATCACGACCTCACACCTCAGTCTCCAAGACATTTCTTATACTGCACCAATTTTCTAGAATGCACTACCCCCACATTTGGAAGCGTGCTGTAAAAACATATGTCTATAGACAAGCCTATGACGTCACGTCTCTAATGTAAGTCTTTTCTATTTCCTCTTTCTAATTTTTCCTCACAATCTGGTCCTTCTTATCCATCCGTGTCCTCCATCTGTGCATCCTCCATACACTGTGTAACTGTAGGAGATAGATCCCAGCTGATGACGACTCCTGCAGCTTTATGTCATATCCTCTATTTACTATAATGATGGTGGGATGAAGTGCCCCCCCCCCATACACGCACACACACACACTGTTGTGTAACCTTGTGAGCGGGACCCTCGCTCCTCCTGTAACTCTGGGGGGGAACCTTTAGGGTCATCATCTGGATATTTATAACGGGGTCTCACAAATTGGAATTGACCCTGCTATATTTGATCAAACAATTGATTAACTCCTCCTAATGTGGTGTCTGGAGCTGCGGCTCTTGGTGCGGCTGGTGATGTAGATGATATTGATCTTGTTGCTTCTCACGACTGCATTTCCAGGTTTGCGGCGCTCTGCATCTTTGCAATAAATCAATAAATTATCAAAATAACTCGCAGAAGAAATTTATTCTGACCACGGATGTATATTACACTGTGGATCTCATAGTGGGAAATCATCACTGATCACGTGACATTAATTAAACTCAAGCAGTGGGAGATCTGATATATACATCATATAGGAGACACTGAGACTGCCGTATACATCACAACAGAGACACTGAGACTGCTCTATATACATCATATAGGAGACACCGAGACTGCTGTATACATCACAACTGAGACTGCTCTATATACATCATATACGAGACACCTGGACTGCTGTATACATCACAACAGAGACACTGAAACTGCTCTATATACATCATATAGGAGACACCTGGACACTGCTGTAGGCATCACAACAGAGACGCAGAGACTGCCCTATATACATCATTTCAAACCACCCAGACTTCCCTCTAAAAAGGGATCTTAGATGAATGATGAGTACAATTTCTTATTCATTAAGTGATCACTTTATTAGTCATAATTCATTTAATTTCATAAAAACATTAAAATAATTACATAAAAAGTACCCAATTAACTACAAATAATTCATAACAAGGTCCAGGACTGGAATTATTATGTAAACATTCATGCAATATTCATAGTTTAATATAATGGCCAGTAATACCAGGTAATAGAGGGACACTATTTAATTGTCACTAAGTGACTGCACGCTTTTTTTATATAATCCTGTGGCTCTAATACTCATACCGTGCACTGTGCACATGTGTGCTAGCAACCCCTTGACTCAGGTTACATATGCAAAGCACCACCTCCGTGCTGTAACTATAGTTGTCCCCTCTCATCTCACATACCTGGTGTATAAGCTGCCTGTGGCCTCGGTCCTGGTACTCCCACCGCCAACGTATGTTTCGTGTACTATTCTTCCTCAGGGCGTGCATAAGAGACACAGAGACTGCTGTATATACATCACATGGGAGATGCTGTGATATTTGTATGTACATCACATAGGAGACATTGAGATTGCTCGATACTCATCACATAGGAGACATTGATAAAGCTGTATATACATCACTGGAGATATTGGGACTTTTATGCAACACAGGGAACTCTGGGACACTGTAACAAACTACAAAAAAACCCTGTGTGGTCTGATGTTGTGTGACTCCATCTGCCTCCGCTGTAGATTAGTAGACCCCGTGCAGTGAGACTGCAGAATCAGACATGGCTGGTTTATAATACATGTAGCGCCGCACTGGTCAGGTGTCACATTTGGGGTACTGCACCCATAAAAGAGTGTGCGGTTATCACTGTCACAGTGGGAATGCAAGGTTTGTAGGAGGCTCCCACCCCGGCACTTCCACACTCGAGCCTAGGCAATGGTTGGAGCCCAGTCCCTGGGGGAAGAGTTAGGGGAGGAGGGGGGTAGAAAAACGGGGAGTTCTAGTTTGCTCCGAGGAGAAGAAGGAAAGGGAGCCCTGAGAGAGGAAAGGGGTCTCCGAGGGAGGGGGCCTGAGAGAAGAAAGGGCAGCCCAGGAAGAGAGAGGGAACCCCCATACCGGAGCACCCATACTCCGGGGGGAACCCTGGTCCACCACAGGGAGCCGCTCCGAGGACGCGGTGCAGGGAGTCTAAGCCCCTGAGCTGCAAATACCGGCTGTCGCAGGTCAGTGTACCAGCCCCAACACCCTGTCCATACAGCACTGCCACATCAGGATTGCCCACCTAAAGGTCGAGGCCCCCTTTCTTAAGAGTTGGGAAGCCGGGAACTCATCAGCACCCCCAACGAGCCTGGTAGTAAGAGGGTAGTGCAAGGACAGGAATCATCAGCAGGATCTGGTATAGTCAAGAGAAGGCATATCACGGGAGACTCTGAGAGACCTTGCAGCCCGTTGTGACTACCTGGCCGGCTACCTCATGCAAAAGAGTGTTTTCTACTGTGAACTACATTGTCACCAGAACTGTTCCAGTAAAGTACCCGGTAGAGTGACAGAGTCTCTGTGTGTTTGTTCTATTACTGCATTGCTGATAATCTACCTTTACAGACTGCATCTCCGTCATTGGTGCACTCCTGCCCCGGAGGCCCAGCTCCACCTGCAGGAAGCTGTTCCATCAAAGCTGCAGTACCATCGCCCTCCGGAGGTCTGAAGCAGTGCTGGTGTCCGATCACCAGAATCTGCAGGTGGCGTCACGACAAACTATTCCTATTCCCATTTAATTTTCCCCTTTTTTAAAGCTGACCACCAGGGCCACGGGTCTGGGCCGGCCACTAGTGACATCCCAAGCGCAGCTGAGGGCCCAGATACCCGAGTCACATAACCCATGGGGTGCGTCATAGCTTTCCTGGCGCTCACGAACAGGATCGAACGAACCAGTACCTAACGAGTGTTGTGTGCCTTTACAAACTTTAAAATCTGGTCTAAAAGAACTTTCACAGTCTTTAAACTCGGCACCGAGAACTGGTTCCCGCCATTTTACCGGGAATCTCAAGATGGCGGTTTAACCATGTGAAGGACAGTGTGCAGGCTCGGGGGTGTGCCTCAGCCCCTTGTCTTGGGAGGGCCTAGCCAGAGGCGCAATACTGTTTGCCCGCCCAGATGGCCATCAATCAACCAAGGGGGCGGGCCAAAGGAAGTGATCCGAGGGGAAGCCAATATAACACCAACCGGAAGAGAAGGACACAACGAAAAGACTCTGGTACCCATTGGGCAGATCTGATGAGAGAGGAGGAGCAGCAGGCCCGCGTTGCCCATGGAGGTCCAGGGTCGGTCTCCCTCGTGACCAATGAGGGAGATGCGGACTACTGGAGGGACGCCTTCGGAGAGCTGCGGAAACAACCTGGCTGAAGTGATGGAGTGGGTGGTCTGCAGCTGCAGCGCGGAACGGGAAGCACGAGAGGCAGCAGCTGTTGCTCGGGCTGTAGCAGACGTCCTAGCAGCAACGCCAACCGTGCAGACCCGGGAGGTCCAGACTGACGATCCCGTAGACCGCCTGCAGGCCCTACCAACACTCTACAGGTCCAGGACTCCGGAGGTCTGAAGACAGCAGACAGTATCACACAGGAGGATTAGATACAGCTCAGCAGACAGAATCACACAGGAGAGGATTAGATACACAGCTCAGCAGACAGTATCACACAGGATAGGATTAGATACAAGCTCAGAAGACAGTATCACACAGGATAGGATTAGATACACAGCTCAGCAGACAGTATCACACAGGATAGGATTAGATACACAGCTCAGCAGACAGTATCACACAGGATAGGATTAGATACACAGCTAAGCAGACAGTATCACACCGGATAGGATTAGATACAGCTCAGCAGACAGTATCACACAGGAGAGGATTAGATACAAGCTCAGCAGACAGTATCACACAGGATAGGATTAGATACAAGGCTCAGAAGACAGTATCACACAGGATAGGATTAGATACACAGCTCAGCAGACAGTATCACACAGGATAGGATTAGATACACAGCTCAGCAGACAGTATCACACAGGATAGGATTAGATACACAGCTAAGCAGACAGTATCACACCGGATAGGATTAGATACAGCTCAGCAGACAGTATCACACAGGATAGGATTAGATACACAGCTCAGCAGACAGTATCACACAGGATAGGATTAGATACACAGCTCAGCAGACAGTATCACACAGGATAGGATTAGATACACAGCTCAGCAGACAGTATCACACAGGAGAGGATTAGATACAGCTCAGCAGACAGTATCACACAGGATAGGATTAGATACAAGGCTCAGCAGACAGTATCACACAGGAAGGATTAGATACACAGCTCAGCAGACAGTATCACACAGGATAGGATTAGATACAAGGCTCAGAAGACAGTATCACACAGGATAGGATTAGATACACAGCTCAGCAGACAGTATCACACAGGATAGGATTAGATACACAGCTCAGCAGACAGTATCACACAGGAAGGATTAGATACACAGCTCAGCAGACAGTATCACACAGGATAGGATTAGATACACAGCTCAGCAGACAGTATCACACAGGACAGGATTAGATACACAGCTCAGCAGACAGTATCACACAGGATAGGATTAGATACACAGCTCAGCAGACAGTATCACACAGGAGAGGATTAGATACAGCTCAGCAGACAGTATCACACAGGATAGGATTAGATACAAGGCTCAGAAGACAGTATCACACAGGAGAGGATTAGATACACAGCTCAGCAGACAGTATCACACAGGATAGGATTAGATACAAGGCTCAGAAGACAGTATCACACAGGATAGGATTAGATACACAGCTCAGCAGACAGTATCACACAGGATAGGATTAGATACACAGCTCAGCAGACAGTATCACACAGGACAGGATTAGATACACAGCTCAGCAGACAGTATCACACAGGATAGGATTAGATACACAGCTCAGCAGACAGTATCACACAGGACAGGATTAGATACACAGCTCAGCAGACAGTATCACACAGGATAGGATTAGATACACAGCTCAGCAGACAGTATCACACAGGAGAGGATTAGATACAGCTCAGCAGACAGTATCACACAGGATAGGATTAGATACAAGGCTCAGAAGACAGTATCACACAGGATTGGATTAGATACACAGCTCAGCAGACAGTATCACACAGGATAGGATTAGATACACAGCTCAGCAGACAGTATCACACAGGATAGGATTAGATACACAGCTCAGCAGACAGTATCACACCGGATTGGATTAGATACAGCTCAGCAGACAGTATCACACAGGATAGGATTAGATACACAGCTCAGCAGATAGTATCACACAGGAGAGGATTAGATACACAGCTCAGCAGACAGTATCAGATTTGATTGGACTATCCATTCATCCTGATCCTCTCTCTCTCTCTCTCTCTTTCGAGATTGTGAGCCCCATTGGGGACAGTGATGATGATGATGATGATGATGTATGTAAAGTGCTGTGGAATTAATAGCGCCATATAGGTGAGATAATCTTATTTTAGGTGCAGTACGCCATATGGTCGGCAGGTGGCGCCTAATACTGTGACAGTCCCAGGATCCCCAGTGGAGTCTTCTAGGATTATGAGTCTCCTCAGAAGATGTGAACCATCAAGTGAGAGGTGAGAAGAACCGAGACATGTGACCCAAGGACGGAGGAATGTCACTTCTAGTAGTGTCCTCTGTATCTAATCCTATCCTGTGTGATACTGTGTGCTGAGCTGTGTATCTAATCCTATCCTGTGTGATACTGTCTGCTGAGCTGTGTATCTAATCGTATCCTGTGTGATACTGTCTGCTGAGCTGTGTATCTAATCCTATCCTGTGTGATACTGTCTGCTGAGCTGTGTATCCAATCCTATCCTGTGTGATACTGTCTGCTGAGCTGTGTATCTAATCCTATCCTGTGTGATACTGTCTGCTGAGCTGTGTATCTAATCCTATCCGTGATACGTCTGCTGAGCTGTGTATCTAATCATCCGTGTGATCAGTCTGCTGAGCGTGTATCTAATCCTATCCTGTGGATACGTCTGCTAGCTGTGTATCTAATCCTATCCTGTTGATACTGTCTGCTGAGTTTGTTTGTACTAATCCTATCCTGTGATACCGATCTGCTGAGCTGTGTTCAATTCCTTCGTGTGAACTGTCCTGCTGAGACTAGTGTATCTAATCTATCCGGATACTGTCTGCTGAGCTGTGTATCTAATCCCTATCCTGTGTGATACTGATCTGCTGAGCTGTGTCATCAATCCTATCCGTGTGATACTGTCGCTGAGCTGGTATCTAATCCTATCCTGTGATACTGTCTGCATGACTGTGTATCTAATCCTATCCTGGTGATACTGATCTGCTAGAGCTGTGATCTAATCCTATCCTGTGGATACGTACTGCTGAGCTGTGTAATCTAATCCTATCCTGTGTGATACAGTCTGCTGACTGTGTATCTAATCCTATCCTGTGTGATACTGTCTGCTGAGCTGTGTATCTAATCCTATCCTGTGTGATACTGTCTGCTGAGCTGTGTATCTAATCCTATCCTGTGTGATACTGTCTGCTGAGCTGTGTATCTAATCCTATCCTGTGTGATACTGTCTGCTGAGCTGTGTATCTAATCCTATCCTGTGTGATACTGTCTGCTGAGCTGTGTATCTAATCCTATCCTGTGTGATACTGTCTGCTGAGCTGTGTATCTAATCCTATCCTGTGTGATACTGTCGCTGAGCTGTGTATCTAATCTATCCTGTGTGATACTGTCTGCTGAGCTGTGTATCTAATCTATCCTGTGTGATACTGTCTGCTGAGCTGTGTATCTAATCCTATCCTGTGTGATACTGTCTGCTGAGCTGTGTATCTAATCCTATCCTGTGTGATACTGTCTGCTGAGCTGTGTATCTAATCCTATCCTGTGTGATACAGTTGCTGAGCTGTGTATCTAATCCTATCCGTGTGATACTGTCTGCTGAGCTGTGTATCTAATCATATCCGTGATACTGTCTGCTGAGCTGTGTATCTAATCCTATCCTGTGTGATCTGTCTGCTGAGCTGTGTATCTAATCCTATCCTGTGTGATTACTGTCTGCTGAGCTGTGTATCTAATCCTACCTGTGTGATACTGTCTGCTGAGGCTGTGTATCTAATCCTATCCTGTGTGATACTGTCTGCTGAGCTGTGTATCTAATCCTATCCTGTGTGATACTGTCTGCTGAGCTGTGTACTAATCCTATCCTGTGTGATACTGTCTGCTGAGCTGTGTATCTAATCCTATCCTGTGTGATACTGTCTGCTGAGCTGTGTATCTAATCCTATCCTGTGTGATACTGTCTGCTGAGCTGTGTATCTAATCCTATCCTGTGTGATACTGTCTGCTGAGCTGTGTATCTAATCCTATCCTGTGTGATACTGTCTGCTGAGCTGTGTATCTAATCCTATCCTGTGTGATACTGTCTGCTGAGCTGTGTATCTAATCCTATCCGGTGATACTGTCTGCTGAGCTGTGTATCTAATCCATATCCTGTGTGATACTGTCTGCTGAGCTGTGTATCTAATCCTATCCTGTGTGATACTGTCTGCTGAGCTGTGTATCTAATCCTATCCTGTGTGATACTGTCTGCTGAGCTGTGTATCTAATCCTATCCTGTGTGATACTGTCTGCTGAGCTGTGTATCTAATCCTAATCCTGTGTGTACGTCCTGCTGAGCTGTGTATCTAATCCTATCCTGTGATACTTCTGCTGAGCTGTGTAACTAATCCTATCCTGTGTGATACGTCTGCTGAGCTGTGTATCTAATCCTATCCTGTGTGATACTAGTCTGCTGAGCTGTGTATCTAATCTATCCTGTGTGATACTGTCTGCTGAGCTGTGTATCTAATCCTATCCTGTGTGATACTGTCTGCTGAGCTGATGTATCTAATCTATCCTGTGGATACTGTCTGCTGAGCTGTGTATCTAATCCATCTTGTGTGATACTCCTGCTGAGCTGTGTATCTAATCCTATCCTGTGTGATACTGTCTGCTGCAGCTGTTATCTAATCCTATCCTGTGTGATACTGTTGCTGAGCTGTGTATCTAATCATATCTGTTGATACTGTCTGCTAGTGTGTATCTAATCCTATCCTGTGTGATACTGTCTGCTGAGCTGTGTATCTAATCCTATCCTGTGTGATACTTCTGCTGAGCTGTGTATCTAATCCTATCCTGTGTGATACTGTCTGCTGAGCTGTGTATCTAATCCTATCCTGTGATACTGTCTGCTGAGCTGTGTATCTAATCTATCCTGTGATACTGTCTGCTGAGCTGTGTATCTAATCATATCCGTGTTCTGTCTGCTGAGCTGTGTATCTAATCCTATCCTGTGTGATTCTGCTGAGCTGTGTATCTAATCCTATCCTGTGTGATACTGTCTGCTGAGCTGTGTATCTAATCCTATCCTGTGTGATACTGTCTGCTGAGCTGTGTATCTAATCCTATCCTGTGTGATACGTCTGCTGAGCTGTGTATCTAATCCTATCCTGTGTGATACTGTCTGCTGAGCTGTGTATCTAATCCTTCCTGTGTGATACTGTCTGCTGAGCTGTGTATCTAATCCTATCCTGTGTGATACTGTCTGCTGAGCTGTGTATCTAATCCTATCCTGTGTGATACTGTCTGCTGAGCTGTGTATCTAATCCTATCCTGTGTGATACTGTCTGCTGAGCTGTGTATCTAATCCTATCCTGTGTGATACTGTTCTGCTGGCTGTGTATCTAATCCTATCCTGTGTGATACTGTCTGCTGAGCTGTGTATCTAATCCTATCCTGTGTGATACTGTCTGCTGAGCTGTGTATCTAATCCTATCCTGTGTGATACTGTCTGCTGAGCTGTGTATCTAATCATATCCGGATACTGTCTGCTGAGCTGTGTATCTAATCATATCCTGTGTGATGCTGTCTGCTGAGCTGTGTATCTAATCTATCCTGTGTGATACTGTCTGCTGAGCTGTGTATCTAATCCTATCCTGTGTGATACTGTCTGCTGAGCTGTGTATCTAATCCTATCCTGTGTGATACCGTCTGCTGAGCTGTGTTCTAATCCTATCCCGTGTGATACTGTCTGCTGAGCTGTGTATCTAATCTATCCGGATACTGTCTGCTGAGCTGTGTATCTAATCCTCTCCTGTGTGATACTGTCTGCTGAGCTGCGTATCTAATCCTATCCTGTGTGATACTGTCTGCTGAGCTGTGTATCTAATCCTATCCTGTGTGATACTGTCTGCTGAGCTGTGTATCTAATCCTATCCTGTGTGATACTGTCTGCTGAGCTGTGTATCTAATCCTATCCTGTGTGATACTGTCTGCTGAGCTGTGTATCTAATCCTATCCTGTGTGATACTGTCTGCTGAGCTGTGTATCTAATCCTCTCCTGTGTGATACTGTCTGCTGAGCTGTGTATCTAATCCTATCATGTGTGATACTATCTGCTGAGCTGTGTATCTAATCCTTCCTGTGTGATACTGTCTGCTGAGCTGTGTATCTAATCCTATCCTGTGTGATACTGTCTGCTTAGCTGTGTATCTAATCCTATCTTGTGTGATACTGTCTGCTGAGCTGTGTATCTAATCCTATCCTGTGTGATACTGACGAGGTTCTTACATCAGGAGGTCACTGGACACGAGTTGATCTTCTTCTGATGTGAATCCTCTGGTCAGTTGCGTTACCTTTGCAGAGGTCACAGCACCATATGGCGGCACACACTGTAGTATTGTCCTGTAGGGCCCATGTGCAGCTGTACAGATGTGGGCAGCGATCTGGATGTATGGAGCAGACAATGGCTTATAGTGCAACTCCCTAATGCACCTCTCTCTAGATCCACAGCTAAGGGCAAACTACAACTCCCAGCATGCCCTCTCCACTGCCCTAACATCTGTAGGTTTGTTGAAGATGTTTCCTCCTTGCACTGTGATAAATTGACATTAGATTACGAAGGGTTAATCTGAGCATTATATAATCTGGGCCCAAGGGGGATCTGGAAAATGATAATCTGCATTCCAGAAGGAGCAGGAAACACCTCGTCTTATAGAGAACGTGATATCCTTGTGAGTGATCAGTTGCCAGCATTGTATCAGTGGTGAATATGAAGAAGGTGCGATGACTGCGGCATGCTGAGCCTTGTAGTGCAGCAGTGGAATAAAAGTTTTTATAATAATAATATTTACTCACTTATATAACACCATTAATTCCACGGCGCTTTAAATATATGGTCATCACTGTCCCTATAGGGGCTCACACTCTGAATTCCCTATCACTATGTCTGTGGAGTGTGGGAGGAAACCAGAGACCCAGCAAACACGGGGAGAACATACAAACTCTTTACAGATGTTGTCCTTGGTGGGATTTGAACCCAAGACCCAGCACTGTAAAGGCCCAGTTACACATAACGACGCACCAGTGATGCTGATAACGATAACGATGTGCAGAGATCACTGGTGCGTCGTTTTTCCACATCGCTGGTAAGATGTCAAACAAGTACCGTATCTCACCAGCGATATGAAAAACGACGCACTAGCGATCCAGAATTATACCGAGATCGTTGGGAATTGTCTCTCCATAGTGTAGCATTGAGATTGTTGGTCATTGTCTCTGTCAAAAAAAAATGATGTAGCGTTCCCAGCAGGAGCACAACGACACAGGAATGACCCAGAGCACTGTGTAACAATCAATGGTCTCACAGCAGGGGCCAGATCGTTGGTGCGTGTCACATGGAATGACATCGCTAACGGGATCACTGTTGCGTCACAAAATCTGTGACGTTACAGCAATCTCGTTAACGATCTCGTTATGTGTGACAGGGCGTTAAGACTGCAGTGCTGCCCTATCTATAGTACAGTGCTGACCACTGAGTCACCATGCTGCCCTATATATAGTGCAGTGCTAACCACTGAGCCACCATGATGCTCTATCTATAGTACAGTGCTAACCACTGAGCCACCATGATGCTCTATCTATAGTACAGTGCTAACCACTGAGCCACCATGCTGCCTTATATATAGTGCTGTGCTAACCACTGAGCCACCATGCTGCCCTGTATATAGTACTGTGCTAACTACTGAGCCACCATGCTGCCCTATATATAGTACAGTGCTAACCAATGAGCCACCGTGCTGCTCTATATATAGTACAGTGCTAACTACTGAGCCACCGTACTGCTCTGTATATAGTACAGTGCTAACCACTGAGTCACCATGCTGCTCTGTATATAGTACAGTGCTAACCACTGAGCCACCGTGCTGCTCTATATATAGTACAGTGCTAACTACTGAGCCACCATGCTGCTCTGTATATCTTACAGTGCTAACCACTGAGTCACCGTGCTGCTCTATATATAGTAGTGCTAACCACTGAGCCACCATGCTGCTCTATATATAGTGCAGTGCTAACCACTGAGCCACCATGATGCTCTATCTATAGTACAGTGCTAACCACTGAGCCACCATGATGCTCTATCTATAGTACAGTGCTAACCACTGAGCCACCATGCTGCCTTATATATAGTGCTGTGCTAACCACTGAGCCACCATGCTGCCCTGTATATAGTACTGTGCTAACTACTGAGCCACCATGCTGCCCTATATATAGTACAGTGCTAACCAATGAGCCACCGTGCTGCTCTATATATAGTACAGTGCTAACTACTGAGCCACCGTACTGCTCTGTATATAGTACAGTGCTAACCACTGAGTCACCATGCTGCTCTGTATATAGTACAGTGCTAACCACTGAGCCACCGTGCTGCTCTATATATAGTACAGTGCTAACTACTGAGCCACCATGCTGCTCTGTATATCTTACAGTGCTAACCACTGAGTCACCGTGCTGCTCTATATATAGTAGTGCTAACCACTGAGCCACCATGCTGCTCTATATATAGTACAGTGCTAATCACTGAGCCACCATGCTGCTCTGTATATCGTACAGTGCTAACCACTGGGCCACCATGCTGCTCTATATATAGTACAGTGCTAACCACTGAGCCACCATGCTGCTCTGTATATCGTACAATGCTGACCACTGAGTCACTGTGCTGCCCTACTTCATGCACAAATCCTTAGGCCATGTTCACAGTGTGTTTTTACTGCGTTTTTACTGCGTTTTTTGGGTCACTTTTTACCTTGGTTTTATGCTAATCTAATCCTGCGTTTTTGGTTCCCAGCAAATCCAATGTAATTCAGGAAAAGCCATCCACACACATCGGTTTTTATTCTCTGCAGAAAGTGGAAACACCACAGGTTTTGCTGCGTTTCTGAAAGACTAAACGTCAGTTCTTTTCTGTGTTTTTGCTGTTCTATCGGCAAAACGCTGAAAAAACGCGGCAACCAAAACCACAGCAAAAACGCACAAAAATCGCAGCAAACTGCAGCAGAAAACGCACATTTTCTCCTGCCAAGAAATCTGGAGTCAGGAGAATACTACACCCCCGAGGGTTTGTTGCGTTATTGCTGCAGCAAAACCTTACATGTGTGAACACATCTTCTACCATGTGATGTCACATATACACCCACCACGTCTGCCTGGTGAAGTTATACAGACATACAGTCAGGGGCATAACTTGGAGCTCATAAGCCCCCATGCAAAAGATCCAATGGGGACTCCGAATATTGCAAATCTTTAATTGCATTAGTCTTTCTCTATAGGCCTAAGGGACTTTTGGGCCCCCTAGGCTCCGGGACTCGGGTGCGATTGCAACCCCTGCACCTATTGTATTTACACCCCTCACACAGTGATGTCAGACCTGATGTCACAGACACCACTGGACACGAGAGCTGAATTCCTGCTGCTTCCACAGTTTTTGCAGTATTTTCTATGACTGTGTCTCCATCTATAGCCCCTGTGTCTTTTGCTCATTGCTGCCCCCTATAGTCATCTATGTGCAGTCATTAGTCAGTATGCAGAGACTTAAAGGGAACCTGTCACCTGGATCTAAGTCCCCACACTATCACTACCTGTCCCTGCACCTTCCTAGCTGCTCCCTATCTATCCCTCTCTGAGCTAAATCCGCCCTATAAAACAGCAGAAAAATAACTTATAACTTACAGAAGTCCCTGAGGCTGGGGACTGAGAAGGCGGCGCCAGGCTCCATTCAGCCCCTCCTTGATGCAGCAGCACACGCCCCACTGGGCGGTGTTATTCTTTCTTCATCGCCGCCTCCTCCATTTGGAATCTCCCACCTGCTTTAACACTGTAAGGTAGCGGTTAGGATCGGCACGACAGAAGGCAGTGACTCAGGTATTTACCCACACAGCACACAGTTCAGGTATTCACAGACCTCCAGATTCCGGTGTAACAGGTCAGACTAACCCCCCGACCAGAATATACCCGAGGTATAAACTGGGCTAGCCCAGAGTATACCCCCCTGGGCCAGAATATACCCTTGGTATATTCTGGCCTAGCCCAAACTATACCACAGGGTATAAACAGGCCTAGGCCAGATTATAACTCTCCGTATACCACAGCAGCTGTAGATCAGGGCCCCAAGCCGTGCACAGGGCCCCAAGCAATGCATGAGGACCTGAGGCAGCACAAGGTGGCCCCAGGCAGCAGAAAGTGGCCCTACGCAACATACAGGGGCCCCAGGCAGTGCTAGGGGCCCCAGGCAGTGCTAGGGGCCCCAGGCAGCGCATGGGGGCCCGAGGCAGCACACAGGGGCCCCAGGCTACACACAGGATCCCAGGCTACACCCAGGGGCCCCAGCCAGCATACAAGGGCCCCAGGCAGTACACGGGGCCCCAGGCAGTGCACAGGGCCCCAGGCAGCACAAAGTGGCCCCATGCAGCACAAAGTGACCACAGGCAACATACAGGGGCCCCAGGCAGTACTAGGGGCCCCAGGCTACACACAGGATCCCAGGCTACACACAGGGGCCCCAGCCAGCATACAAGGGCCCCAGGCAGTGCACAGGGCCCCATGCACCACAAAGTGGCCCCAGGCAACATACAGGGGCCGCATGCAGTACCAGGGGCCCCAGGCTACACACAGGATCCCAGGCTACACACAGGGGCCCCATGCAGCATACAAGGGCCCCAGGCAGTGCACAGAGCCCCAGGCAGCACAAAGTGGCCCCAGGCAACATACAGGGGCCCCAGGCAGTACCAGGGGCCCCAGGCTACACACAGGATCCCAGGCTACACACAAGGGCCCCAGGCAGCACACAGGGGCCCCAGGCAGCACAAAGTGACCACAGGCAATATACAGGGGCCCCAGGCAGTGGGCCACCTGGGGCCACTTTGTGCTGCCTGGGGCCCCTGTGTGCTGCCTCTGGCCCTCATGCGCCTGGGACCCCATTGTACTGCCTGGGGCCCCGTGCACTGCCTGGGGTCCTTGTATGCTGCATGGGGCCCCTGTGTGTAGCCTGGGATCCTGTGTGTAGCTTGTGGCCCCTAGTACTGCCTGGGGCCCCTGTATGTTGCCTGGGGCCTCTTTGTGCTGCTTGGGGCCACTTTGTGCTGCCTGGGGCCCTGTGCACTGCCTGGGGCCCCTAGCACTGCCTGGGGCCTAGCACTGCCTGGGGCCCCTGTATGTTGCGTAGGGCCACTTTCTGCTGCCTGGGGCCACTTTGTGCTGCCTTGGGCCCCCATGTGTTGCTTGGGGCCCTGATCTACAGTTGCTGTGGTATACGGAGGGGTATAATCTGGCCTAGGCCACTTTAACCCCGAGTATATTCTGGTTGGGGGTTTAGTCTGGCCTGTTACACCGGGGCGCAGCCGAGTAGAACCTCATACAATCCCAGCAGCTCCTGCTGCTGTCCTGACATACTCCACCCCCTCCCCACAGCCCAGGGCAGCACATATCATCTCCTATTCACCCGCACACCTGGGGGTCAGTGCTTTCAATCAGCACTTAGCTCCAGTAGCAGCTCACCCTGTGAGTGCTGCTACCGAGCAGAAGATACAATCTCCCATATGCTGTGTCTCGATCAGGGGACACATCGAGGTCGCATCACCACAACATGATAGGTGTAAAGCAGAAATTCCAAATGGAGGAGGCGGCGATGAAGAAAGAATAACGCCGCCCAGCGGGGCGTATGCTGCTGCATGGAGGAGGGGCTGAATGGAGCCTGGCGCCGCCTTCTCAGTCCCCAGCCTCAGGGACTGCTGTAAGTTATAAGTTATTTTTCTGCAGTTTTATAGGGCGGATTTAGCTCAGAGAGGGATAGATAGGGAGCAGCTAGGAAGGTGCATGGACAGGTAGGGATAGTGTAGGGGCTTAGATACAGGTGACAGGTTCCCTTTAAGTAAATGAATTGCTGGCTCCATTACTGCTGATATCACAGCGCCTTATGAAATGTGGAATTTGCACAATCCTGCCGGCTGGCAAATATGTAACTCTACAGGGGTCATTTACTAAGACAGCCCCATCCAGTACGGTGCATTGTAATGTGTGTTCAGATTGCACCATCTCTATGTATACATGTCTGGAGTTATAGTCACCCTGAGCCCGCTAGTACCTGCCGTATCTATGAGACTCCAGACTACATTAAATTCCCTTTTATTGACAATTGTGGCTTATCTGAACAAGCAGAGCAGCAGTGTAAAGCATAGGGAGGTTTTCAGACAACTGTAGCCTCCTATACACAATGCAGCTATGGCTGGGTTCACATTTGTGGACCCCTCCGCAGTGTTCTGCAGAGGGGATCCGCAATGTGACCGCAGCGGCCGCCAGCTCCTATCTTTATAATGGGAGCGCACGGTGCTGCGTCTGACAGCGCATGACCGGGCGCACCCATTCACTCCCATATGTGATCTGTGCGCAGGCGGACGCCTGCGCACAGATCACCCAGTCTCGTCCGCACCAGGAATGCAACATGTCGCATCCCTGGTGCGGACAAGACTGTTTGATTTGTGCTCAGGCGTCCTCCTGCGCACAGATCACATATGGGAGTGAATGGGTGCGCACGGTCATGCGCAGTCAAGCGCAGCACCGTGCGCTCCCATTATAAAGATAGGAGCTGGCGGCCGCTGCGGTCACATTGCGGACCCCTCCGCAGAACGCTGCGGAGGGGTCCGCAAATGTGAACCCAGCCTAAGTTGGAAAATCATGAGTTGCTTATGCACACTAATACATTGCAACAAATCCTCAGCAGGACAATGCTCAGACAACTAAGGATTTGACCCAATGTATCAATGTAGATAGAAACAACACAGAATTAATGTAATCTGCTGATGGAGTAAGGGCCCCGGGGAACAAGGGCCCGCCGACTGCAGCGCCTGCTCCAGATAGATATGCGTCATTGCCGAAGATGCACATCCAGCTGAAATACATTGTGGTGCAGAGATCTGTCGGGTCCCTGCATGCAATACATGCTGACGGCCAAACAGTAGCTGGGGGCTGACATGGGAGAGGCCACGAAAGGGGGGCCACGCATGACAGTGACGTCACGTGCGCACTCCGCTGTCAGCTGCCAGCCACTGAGTGCTGGCTGCAGAGGTCACCGGGCAACGTGGGAGCAGCGGAAAGGTGAGTACAATGTTTTTATTTTTAAGGGACAGAATGGGGACACACACAGTTTTGCTCAAAAGTCTCCACACCACGACAGATTTTTTCCTTTCTTGGCCTTTTTTCAGAGAATATGAATGATGACACAAAAACTTTTTTCCCACTCATGGTTAGTGGTTGGGTGAAGACATTTATTGTCACACTACTGTGCTTTCATTTTTAAATCATAATGACGACCAAAAGCATCCAAATGACCCTGATCAAAAGTTCACATCCCCTGGTGCTTTTGGCCTGATAACATGCACTTAAGTTGACACAAATTGGTTCTAATAAAGGTAACATCCTCACCTGTGACCTGTCTGCTTGTAATCAGTGTGTGTGTGTGCATAAAAGCTGAGTGAGTTTCTGGGATCCAGACAGACTCTTGCATCTTTCATGCAGCCACTGATGTTTCTGAATTGGAGTCATGGGGAAAGCAAAAGAATTGTCAACGGGAAAAGATAGTTGCACATACAGGAAAGGGATACAAAAAGACATCCAAGAATTAATAATAGCAGTCAGCAGTGTTCAAACTGTGATTAACAAATGGAACATCAGGGGCTCTGTAAAAACCAAACCACAATCAGGAAGACCAACAAAAATGTCAGCCACAACTGCCAGGAAAATTGGTCGGGATGCAAAGTAAAACCTACAAATAACATCAGCTGCAATACAGGAGTCACTGAAAACTAGCGGTGTGGCTGTTTCAAGATGCACAATAAGGAGGCACCTGAAGAAAAATGGGCTGCATGGTTGAGTCCCCAGAAGAAAGCCATTACTGTGCAAATGCCACAAAGTATCTCACCTACAATACGCGAAAAAAGTTTGAACACTGCTGACTGGCATTATCAATTCCTTGTATGTCTTTTTTTAATTTGACAATAAATGGCTTCAGCCAACCACTAACCATGAGTGGAGAAAAATGTTTATGTTATCATTCATATTCCCTATAAAAAGGCCAAGAAAGCAAAAAATCTGCCAGGTGTGTAAACTTTTGAGCACAACTTTATATACCAGGAGGATGGAGACATATATACCAGGAAGAGGACCATATATACCAGAACAGGGACCATATATACCAAGAGGCGGACCATATTTATTAGAAAAAGGACTATACATACGACAGGGATCATATATACCAGGATGGGCCTATAGTGAGGACCATATACACCTGGATGGGGATCATATATAAAACAATGGTGGTGAATATTCATACATAATGAAGGGGAAGGGAGGAGGCAATTCACAAGTCTTGATAGAATTTAGAACGCTACAAGGGCCCATACATCTGACCAAACTGTGTGTGTAGGGGGGAAACTAGGTCCAAACTTTACACCGGGGTCATCAGACTCTATGGTCACTGAGCAGAGCTGAGCTTGTTATTAGCAATCTTTGGGGCTGCAGTCCTATGTAAAGGCCACTCAGCTCAGCTACATCTACATCTGTGCAGTATGGAGTGTGTGGTGTGCAGAGTGTGCACTGTGCGGAGTGTGTGCAGTGTGTATTGTGTGTAGTGTAGTGTGGTGTGTGCTGTGTGTAGTGTGGCCAGTGTGGAGTGTCTGTACAGTGTAGTGTAGTATATGCAGTGTGTGTACAGTGAAGTATGTGGTGTGTGCAGTGTAGTGTGTGCAGTGTGTAGTGTATGCAGTGTGTGTAGTGTATACAGTGTGCGTAGTGTATGCAGTGTGCAGTGTAGTGTGTGCAGTGTAGTATGTGTTGTGTGCAGTGTAGTGTGTACAGTGGTGTGTACAGTGTGTAGTGTGCAGTGTATGTAGTGTATGCAGTGTAGTGTGTGCACTGTGTGTACAGTGTAGTGTGTGATGTGTGCTGTGTGTACAGTGTAGTGGGTGGCGTGTACAGTGTAGTGTGTGCTATGTGTATGTGTGCACTGTGTAGTGTTCAGTGTATGTAGTGTATGCAGTGTGTGGTGTGCAGTGTAGTGTGTGCAGTATGTGTAGTGTATGCAGTGTGTAGTGTGCAGTGTGTGTACAGTGGAGTGTAGTGTACATTGTGTACAGTGTAGTGTGTAGTGTGCAATGTAGTGTGTGTAGTGTGGAGTGTGCAATGTGTAGTGTGTGCAGTGTATGCAGTGTGTGCAGTGTGTGGTGTGTGCAGAATATGCAGTGTGTAGTGTGTGCAGTGTGTGTGGTGTGTGGAGTGTGCGTAGTGTATACAGTGTGTGGTGTGTGCAGTGTATGTAGTGTATGCAGTGTGTAGTGTGTGCAGTGTAGTATGTGCAGTGTATGCAGTGTGTGTGCTGTGTATGCAGTGTGTAGTGTATGCAGTGTAGTGTGTGCAGTGTATGCAGTGTGTGTAGTGTGTACAGTGTGTAGTGTATGCAGTGTGTGTAGTGTATGCAGTATGCAGTGTATGTAGTGTATGCAGTGTGTGTAGTGTATGCAGTGTACAGTGTGTAGTGTATGCAGTGTACAGTGTGAAGTGTATGCAGTGTGTGTAGTGTATGCAGTGTACAGTGTGTAGTTTATGCAATGTGTGCAGTGTATGCAGTGTGTGTAGTGTATGCAGTGTGTGTAGTGTATGAAGTGTGTAGTGTATGCAGTGTGTAGTGTATGCAGTGTAGTGTGTAGTGTATGCAGTGTGTGTAGTGTATGCAGTGTGTAGTGTGCAGTGTATGCAGTGTACAGTGTGTAGTGTGTGCAGTGTGTAGTGTGTGCAGTGTAGTATGTACAGTGTGTGCAGTGTGTAGTGTGCAGTGTGTGTATAGTGTGTGCAGTGTGTAGTGTGTGCAGTGTGTAGTGTATGCAGTGTAGTGTATGCAGTGTGTAGTGTGTGCAGTGTGTGTATAGAGTGTGCAGTGTGTAGTGTATGCAGTGTGCAGTGTATATAGTGTGTAGTGTACGCAGTGTGCAGTGTATGTAGTGTGCAGTGTATGTAGTGTGCAGTGTATGCAGTGTGCAGTGTATGTAGTGTGTAGTGTATGCATTGTGCAGTGTATGCAGTGTATGCATTGTGTATTGTATGCCGTGAGTGTGTATAGTGTGTGCAGTGTAGTGTATGCAGTGTGTGGTGTGTGCAGTGTGTAGTGTATGCAGTGTGTAGTGTATGCAGTGTATACAGTGTGTAGTGTGTGCAGTGTATGTAGTGTTTGCAGTGTGTAGTGTATGCAGTGTGTGTAGTGTACAGTGTGTGCAGTGTGTAGTGTGTGTGCAGTGTGTAGTGTGTGCAGTGTGTGCAGTGTGTAGTGTGTGCAGTGTGTGCAGTGTGTAGTGTGTGTAGTGTATGCAGTGTGTAGTGTATGCAGAGTGTAGTGTATGCAGAGTGTGCAGTGTGTAGTGTGTGCAGTGTGTGCAGTGTATGCAGTGCGTAGTGTATGCAGTGTGTACAGTGTGTAGTGTGTGCAGTGTACAGTGTGTAGTGTGCAGTGTGTAGTGTGTGCAGTGTGTAGTGTATGCAGTGTGTAGTGTGTGTAGTGTATCCAGTGTGTAGTGTATGCAGTGTGTAGTGTGTGTAGTGTGTGCAGTGTGTGCAGTGTGTAGTGTATGCAGTGTGTGCAGTGTGTACAGTGTGTAGTGTATGCAGTGTGTGTAGTGTATGCAGTATGCAGTGTATGTAGTGTATGCAGTGTGTGTAGTGTATGCAGTGTACAGTGTGTAGTGTATGCAGTGTACAGTGTGAAGTGTATGCAGTGTGTGTAGTGTATGCAGTGTACAGTGTGTAGTTTATGCAATGTGTGCAGTGTATGCAGTGTGTGTAGTGTATGCAGTGTGTGTAGTGTATGAAGTGTGTAGTGTATGCAGTGTGTAGTGTATGCAGTGTAGTGTGTAGTGTATGCAGTGTGTGTAGTGTATGCAGTGTGTAGTGTGCAGTGTATGCAGTGTACAGTGTGTAGTGTGTGCAGTGTGTAGTGTGTGCAGTGTAGTATGTACAGTGTGTGCAGTGTGCAGTGTGTGTATAGTGTGTGCAGTGTGTAGTGTGTGCAGTGTGTAGTGTATGCAGTGTAGTGTATGCAGTGTGTAGTGTGTGCAGTGTGTGTATAGAGTGTGCAGTGTGTAGTGTATGCAGTGTGCAGTGTATATAGTGTGTAGTGTACGCAGTGTGCAGTGTGCAGTGTATGTAGTGTGCAGTGTATGCAGTGTGCAGTGTATGTAGTGTGTAGTGTATGCATTGTGCAGTGTATGCAGTGTATGCATTGTGTATTGTATGCCGTGAGTGTGTATAGTGTGTGCAGTGTAGTGTATTCAGTGTGTGGTGTGTGCAGTGTGTAGTGTATGCAGTGTGTAGTGTATGCAGTGTATACAGTGTGTAGTGTGTGCAGTGTATGTAGTGTTTGCAGTGTGTAGTGTATGCAGTGTGTGTAGTGTACAGTGTGTGCAGTGTGTAGTGTGTGTGCAGTGTGTAGTGTGTGCAGTGTGTGCAGTGTGTAGTGTGTGAGTGTGTGAGTGTGTATGTGTTGGTGTGTGCAGTGTGTAGTGTTGCAGGTGTAGTGTTGCAGGTGTGCAGTGTGTAGTGTGTGAGTGTGTAGTGTGCAGTGTAGTGTTGAGTGTGTAGTGTGTAGTGTGCGTGTAGTGTGTAGTGTGCAGGTGTAGTGTGTGCAGTGTGTGTGTTGCAGTGTGTAGTGTGTGTAGTGTCAGTATGAGTGTGTAGTTGTGATGTGTGCGTGTGCAGTTAGTGTATCTGTTTAGTGTGTGTGTGTGTATGTGTGCGTGTGTAGTGTATGCAGGTGTGCATTGTGGTGTAGTGTGTGCAGTGTGTAGTGTATGCAGTTGTGTAGTGTTGAGTGTGTGTGGGTTGTAGTGTTGCAGTGTGTGGTGTGTAGTTGTGTGCAGTGTGTAGGTTAGTGTGTTTGCAGTGTGTAGTGTGTAGTGTTGATGTAGTGTATGATGTGGAGTGTGTGCAGGTGTGTTGTAGTGTTAGTAAGTGTGTGCAGTGTGTAGTGTGTGCAGTGTGTGTGAGTGTATGAGTGGTGCAGGTGTGCAGTGTGTTGTAGTGTAGTGTAGTGTGAGTGTGTATTGTTGCAGTGTGTAGTGTGTGTAGTGTGCAGTGTGTAGTGTGTGTGCATGTGTAGTGTGTGCAGTTGTGTGTAGGTTGTAGTGTGTGGTGTGTGCAGTGTGTGTTGTGCAGTGTGTGCAGTGTTGTAGGTGTGATGTAGTGTGTAGTGGTGGTGAGTTGTGTAGTGTGTGCAGGTGTGGTATGTGCAGTGGTAGTGTATGTGCAGTGGTTAGTGTGTAGTGTGTGCAGTGTGTAGTGTTGCAGTGTGTAGTGTATGAGTGTGTGCAGTGTGTAGTGTGTGCAGTGTGTAGTGTGTGCAGTTGTGTAGTGTGTAGTGTGTGCAGTGTGTGGTGTGTGTGTAGTGTGTGCATGTGTAGTTGTGCAGTGTGTGTCAGTGTGTGTAGTTGTGCAGTGTGTAGTTTTTGTGCAGTGTTAGTGATGCAGTGTGTAGTTGTGCAGTGTTGTAGTGTATGCAGTGTAGTGTAGTGTTATGTGTGTGTCTGTGGTGTAGTGTGTGCAGTGTGTAGTGTTGCGTGTGTATGTATGTTGAGTGTGTAGTGTATGAGTGTGTGAGTGTGCAGTGTGTAGTGTATGATGTGTAGTGTGTAGTGTGTGCAGTGTAGTGTGCAGTGTGTGCGTATGCAGTGTGTGCTGTGCAGTGTAGTGTATGCAGTGTGTAGTGTATGCAGGTGTTGTATGTGTGGCAGTGTGTAGTGTGTGTTGCAGTGTGTAGTGTGTGCAGTGTGTAGTGTAGGGCAGTGTGTAGTGTTGCAGTGTGTGAGTTGCAGTGTGTGCAGTTGTGTGCAGTCAGGTGTGATGTTAGTGTGCTGTTATGTGTGCATGTGCTGAGTATGGCTACTGTTGTGAGTGTCTGTGTGCGTATATGTACAGTAGTGTGGGTAGTGTGGCAGTGAGATGCAGTGGTGCAGTGTGTGTGTGTGTATTGCAGTGTGTAGTACAGTGTGTGATGTGATGATGTTGTGATGTGAGTGGCAGTAGTGTGGCATGTGAGTGTGCATTGTAGTGTAGTATTATGTAGTGTTGCAGTTGTATTATGAGTGTGTGCGTGTGTAGGTAGTGTGTAGTGTTGTATGTAGAGTTGCAGGGCAGTGTGTAGTGTCATGGTATGGTCGTGTTTGTGTAGTGTGCAGTGTGTTGTGCATGTGTATTGATGTGTTAGGTATTTTGTGTTAGTGGTAGTGTGTATGTGAGTGGTGTGTTGCAGGTGTAGTGTGTGATGTTTGGGCAGTGTAGGTTGCATGTGTATGTTGCAATGTGTAGTGTGTGTAGTGTATGCATGTGTATGTGTGCAGTGTGTAGTAGTGTGCAGTGTGTAGTGTATGCATGTGATGTGCAGTGTGTAGTGTGTGCGTGTGTAGTGTGCAATGTGTAGTGTGTAGTGTATGCAGTGTGTAGTGTGCAGTGTGTAGTGTGTGCAGTGTGTAGTGTGTGCAATGTGTAGTGTGTGTAGTGTTGCAGTGTGTAGTGGTGCAGTGTGTAGTATGTGCAGTGTGTAGTGTATGCAGTGTGTAGTATGTGCAGTGTGTGTAGTGTATGCAGTGTGTAGTGTGTAGTGTGTGCAGTGTATAGTGTGTGCAGTGTGTGCTGTATAGCAGTGTGTGCAGTGTGCAGTGTGTAGTGTGTGCAGTGTGTAGTGTATGCAGTGTGTAGTGTGTGCAGTGTGTAGTGGGGTGTGTGCAGTGTGTAGTGTGTGCAGTGTGGTAGTGTATGCAGTGTGTAGTGTGTGCAGTGTGTGCAGTGTGCAGTGTGTGCAGTGTGTGCAGTGTTGTAGTGTGTGTAGTGTGTGCAGTGTGTGCAGTGTGTGTAGTGTGTGTAGTGTGTGCAGTGTGTAGTGTGCAGCAGATGATCCCCATCACTTGCCTCAGCATGGTGTAAGGAAACATTCTTGTACATTCACTTCTTGGCTGGGACAATGATTGGGGAAGGGGGGGGGGGATTAGAAACTCCCATTGATGACGTAACATAGCTCCTCCCCCCGGGCTGTGACCAATGGGCTGCCTTGCTGTGGTCGAGCCTTCTCCCAGCCTTCCTCCCAGGCTCGGTCATGTGAGTGTCATAGTGCTGCTCCTGGGCTGCTGCACACATTGTACAGAGGGGCTGCTGCAGCTGTCACTCCAGGGAGAGAGAGAGGAGGAGAACCCCAAACTTTGCCATTACTTCCCTGGGATCTGCTGCATTGCTGGAGTAGCAGGTAGGGAGAGGAGCTGGATGGTGGCTGGGGGCAGGGTGCAAACTTTGGACAACTCCTCACTTTAGCGCCAGCATATGGTGACTGCTGCTGGGGATCAGCTCTGGGGTTCATAGTCTTTTTTTTCGCAGGCCAAGTGCAGATTTAAGAGCAGGGAGTTGCCAGCTGTTGTGGGAACTACAAGTACCAACAGTCCCAACCTGGTTTTGCATTTGCTCACAGCAGGGGGCTAATGCCAAATGTATCTGAGCTGCTTTTATCATCACTTATGTATCTAATCTATCCATCATCTAGAAAGAATAGAATAAAGAAAATCAGATATTACATAGTGAGAAGAGCTTACAATCTGTGTAGATCTAGGAATGACACCAGAGCTAATGTAGCAGAGATGAGTGTGTAATGTTGCACATCCCTTGGTGACATCACATTGTGTTATACTTCATATAATAGAACTATAATTCTCTATAGAGAGATATATCTAAACCATGAATGAGTAGATTGCTTCAGAGCCTGGGGGTGTAGAGATGAGGACTGGGAGGTGGGAGATAGTAAACAATCCATAGGGTGACAGATGTCATCATATTAGTGTGACCTACATTTATAGAAGCCTGGAGTGTTTCAGGATGTGCCATTGTTGATTGTGTGAGTGATACATGGTGTTTACAAATATTGATACATTGTGTTCTACTCTACTCACTATCTGTGTATGTGTTTGGTTATAAACATTATGACTCATGTTTGTAGACGGTGGTGTAACTTGAAGATCATGGGCCCCTAAGCTCCAAAGGGGCCCCCAATTATTGCAAATCTTTAATAGCATTAGTCTTTTTCTATACGTCCAATTGGACTTTTGGGGCCCCCTAGGCTCCAGGGCTTGGGTGCCATTGCAGCTCCTGCACCTATTGTAGTTACACCCCTGTAGGTCACACATTGGTGTCTCTGCTGTTTGGGGCACCTCCATGGGCACCTGGCTTGGTCTGTAGGAAGGCATGTGAGATGAAATGAGCTGGAGGAGCTATTCCTGGGCTGTTATGGAGAGGAGAATGTTGACAGTAGAAGCAGTGAGGGAGGGAAGATGGGTTACTAGCGGTCATGTTCAGCACTGGGGGCCAGGGATAGGGGAGTGCAGAACAGCACAAGGACTCAATAATAGACTGCACAATGCGCCATTCACAAACAGCCCAAGGCTAAGCTGCATTAACTGGGAAGCTACTATCACTTTAAGCTTGTTAACCCCTGCTAAGCCCTAGAACTAAATGAACTAAATTCTATTGGGACACATATGTAAATGTGGCATTTTTGCACATCTAGGTTGCACCAAATAATGTGCACAGTTTTGTGGTAATGAACAATGCACAACTGCTGAGGCGGCATTTTCATATGGTCATGTCTCTGTGGAACGTGAACATGTAATATAAATAGTTTAGTGTATAATAATGCAGGACCCCTGATGTATCCTGCAGAGCTTGAGGTCGAATGCTTGTGATCTAGTTCATATGATCTGTTCCATCCTGCAGAGCTTGTGATCTAATTCCCGCACTACCGATAATCAAAGGTTCAAAAGCAAACAGTTATTTTTCCAATTGTTTACTTGAACCGAGTCTACACAGGTGTCTTTCTGTATAGGAATGGAGCAGCAGAGGGTGCAGAGCAGGGGCGTAACTACAACAGGTGCATGGGTTGCGATCGCACCCAGGCCCCGGAGCCTAGGGGGCCCCAAAAGTCATTTGGCCTATAGTAAAAGAATATTGCTGTGAAAGATTTGCAATAATTGGGGGCCCCGTTGGAGCTTTCCATTGGGGCCCATGAGCTTCAAGTTACGCCACTGGTGCAGAAATATATTAAAGACTTGTGGTTTTATGTGAATCAGATTCACCCATGGTGCACTTGGTTGATCACTGTGCTCCCCTTTAAGGGTTAAGCCGACCTGGTATTTACATGACAATCCCTACATTCCACTGAGATTTTATTTTCTTGAACCCTTTATTGCCTCTAGGGCCAACACAATAGAGCACCATAGTGAGATCTGCAAAGATTAACACTTGCTGCCTTCATAGGGTTTGTCAAGGAGTATGGCAATGAAAAACTATAGGAATGTGTTGAGATTGTATCAATAGTTTTGTGTTGAAATAATCATCCATTGATAATAAAAACACATAAAGTGGACATATCATCAATGTGGCCAGCAGTTTACCTGGCCGTAATGTTTATATTTTGTTCCAACATTAACCCACCCATTATAGATATATTATTATTTATTATAATTTATTATTATTATAATATCATTTATTCCATGTGAAATAGGAGATAGAGGGCTGAGTTCCTAACCAATGATGGAAAATCTTATCTATCTATCTATCTATCTATCTATCTATCTATCTATCTATCTATCTATCTATCTATCTTTCTATCTACGGTATCTAATTCCCTATTCTGTCCATCTATCTACTCTTTCTATCTATATATTCTTTCCATGTATTCTCTTTCCAGCTTTCTATTATTTTCATCTAGTTATTCTTTCTAGCTATTATGTCTGTCTATCTATCTTGTCTGTCTATCTATCTATCTATCTATCTATCTATCTATCTACTTGTCTGTCTTTTTGAACACGATGCAGGATCGATTATGAAAGCACTTTCTGCTTCTTGTTTTCTCCAGAATTTTGCCAAAAAGAATAATTTGTTTAATTACTTCCAGAATTTCACTGGAAAAATAACATGGAATCCTTTTGAGCTAATAAAGTTTTTTTTTTTTCCAGCTGTGAATCCAGTTGTGCAGCTTTTTCCGCTGTGTCTTATCTGTGATCCGGCTCAAGTGATTTCACAGTATAAACATTGTGACTACTGACTACCAGCCTCTGCAGGTCAAGTGCATTGTTCTTGGCTTGTTCTTGACTTACGAAAGTCATAGAGCCCATAGTCACACACTGTTGTAGCTTTTCTATAGAATCAATAGAAATCCCATAATATGATTTCCATTGAGTTTGATAGAAAGTGGTTGTAAAACTAAGTGCAGCAGAGAATGTAGTTACTTGGGTTGGCATTGAATTAATTCTTCTTTAATAGAAGGGATCCAATTGATGAGTTATTTGGGGTTCTAGACAGGCTGGGTGACAGAGCTGCAGTAACTTGGGATGGGAGGGAGCTTTATCCTGTCCATCATATTAAACCGTAACGTGGAATTGGCTGATCCGCCATCACATGTCACCATGCGCCCATTATCCTGCAACCCTGATTAATATGTAACTCTTCAAAGTCACTGATAAGATATTAACAATCTTTCCACTCCAGTTAAACAAGGTTTTAAACACAGGAACAAACACGCGAGAATGCAGAGGCCGCGGCACTTTCCCAGCTGATTATTTCTTGTTTGTCAAGTTTTAAGCTTCAAAAATTCATCCAGCTGATGATGATATGAACCGCCATAACCTGAGCAGGTGATCCAGAGATGAGGGAATGCATTCACCAGATCACCACATTTGGCTTCCAGTAAATCTAAATAGGATCAATTGTAAGAATTGGTGAAACTCCAGTAATAACATTCACCCTTCTCCAGTATCATACAACAGTTCATCAGATAGGAAAATCCTTCCTTATGCTTTGTTTTTAATTATCTTTTTATTGGTATTTAAAGAGAACCCGTCACCATGAAAATGCAGTGCAATCTGCAGGCACCATGTTATACAGCAGGGGGAACTGAGTAGATTGATATCTAGTTTTGTGAGAAAAGATTCAGTATAACCTGTGATTTCATGACTTAAACCCCTGCTCTTTTTGGGATTTTGGGTCCACAGGGCGGTCCTATCAGTGACTGGCAGCTATCCTTGTATAAGTGTACATACAGAAACTGCTGTCACTAACTGATAGGACCGCCCACTGGACCCAAAATCCTAGAAAGAGCAGGGGTTTAAGTCATGAAATCATAGGTTATACTGAATCTTTTCTCACAAAACTATATATCAATCTACTCAGTTCCCCCTGCTCTATAACATGGTGCCTGCAGATTGCGCTGCCTTTTTCTGGTGACAAGATCCCTCTAAGGCAGGGGTCTCAAACTCGCGGCCCGAGGGCCGCATGCGGCCCCTGGGGCTTCACTATGCGGCCCGCGGCTCCTTGGACAACTTAATGATGCATTGCCCCAATGCAGGGGGCCGCTGCAGTCCCCGCTGTGTGATGACTTCTGTCCGCAGCACTAACAAGCTCTGCCACTCAGCAAGATCAATGCAAGCTGCCAGCCAATGAGAGGCCCGCAGCTGACGGCAGAATATGACGTCACCTGCAGGCCTCTGGCTGGTAGATTGCATTGATCTTGATGAGCAACAGAGCTTGTCTGGGCGGCGGCTGGAGGAAGTCTTAGCACAGCGGAGGCCGGAAGTCAGTACAGTGGGGACCGCGGCGGTCCCCTGCACTGGAACGATGCATCATTAAAGTGAGAAAAGTGTGAGTGTGTGTGAGAAGGTGTGTGTGTGAGACTGAGTGTGTGAGTGAGGATGTGTGTATAAGAAAGTGTGTGCGAGTTTCAGTGTGTGTATGAGTGTGAGTGTAAAGGCCACGTCACACGCATCAATCTTATGAGCGATATTGTTAGCAATCACGTGCACGCGCGATCGCTAACGATATCGCTTACATCGCTGGTGAGCTGTCACACAGGCAGACTCACCAGCGATCAATTGACCAGAAACATCGTGGAAAGGATTTAAATATCGTTTCCACGATGTCTTGACGACTGATAAGCCAGCTCCCAGCGCCTCTCACAAGCGCTGGGAGCTGGTATCCAAGGTAAACTGCGGGTATCTAGGCAGTGCGCGCTGCCTAGATACCCGACGTGTACCTTAGTTACCAGCCTCCTCCGCTCACCGGCTGGTATCTAAGGTACACAGCGGGTAACTAGGGTCCCTAGTTACCCGCTGTGTACCTTAGATATCAGCCGGTGAGCGGAGGAGGCTGGTAACTAAGGTACACGTCGGGTATCTAGGCAGCGCGCGCTGCCTAGATACCCGCAGTTTACCTTGGATACCAGCTCCCAGCGCTTGTGAGAGGCGCTGGGAGCTGTGTTATCGGTCGTCTGCCGGTGTCACACGCAGCGATGCTGCGTGTCCACCGGCCGACCAGCGACAGATTTGTGAACATGTTCACAAATCTGCGATCAAACAATCAAGCAATTTTACATTGTAAAATCGCTTGATTACACGCAGCGACGCACAAACGATATCGCTTAAGCGATCAAAAAAGCAGATCGCTTAAGCGATATCGCTCATAAGATTGATGCGTGTGGCGTGGCCTTAAGAGTGTGTATGAGGATGTGTGAGAGTGTGTTTGAGAGTATGTGTGTGTGTGTGTGGGGGGGTTTGTGTGTGGGTTTGTCTGTGAGTGTGATAGAGTGTGTATTTGAGTGTGTAAGAAGGTAAAACAGGATGGGGGGGCATCTCTTTAAAAGTAGATCAGGATGGGGGACATCACTATAAAAGGGGATCAGGATGGGGGACACCACTATAAAAGGGGATCAGGATGGGGGACATCACTATAAAAGGGGATCAGGATGGGGGACACCACTATAAAAGGGGATCAGGATGAGGACATCACTATAAAAGGGGATCAGGATGGGGGACATCACTATAAAAGTAGATCAGGATGGGGGACATCACTATAAAAGGGGATCGGGATGGGACATCATCACTAAAGGGGATCAAGATGGGGACATCACTACTAAAGGAGATTGGGAAGGGGGACATCACTAGAAAAGGAGATCAGGAAGGGGGTCATCACTGGAAAAGGGGATCAGGATGGGGGACATCACTACAAAAGGAGATCAGTGTGGGGACATCACTACAAAAGGGGACCATGATCGATGGGGGACATCACTAGAAAAAGGGATCAGGATAGGGATCGTCACTAGAAAAAGGGATCAGGATGGGGGACATCAGTAGAAAAGGACATTACTACAGGATGGAGACATTACTACAAGAAAGGGATCAGGACTTGTACTTTACTACATTGAGCAAGAAATTCTGGTATTACTAAAAATATCACTTAGTCCTACAAGAGATGCGGCCCCCCGCTATAAATGTTTTTCTATGTGCGGCCCACCAACCCAGCTGAGTTTGAGACCCCTGCTCTAAGGCATAACAATAAGTACTAAGAGGTAAGTAGAGGTGTCTGGCAGCATCTTAATCCCCATAGACAATGTATGTAAGCATGCTTTGGGCCATACTTATGAACGTATAACACTAGCTGAAAAGGTCCAACCACCTACAAATGTATTATTTATCAGCATTCAGCTCGATCTAGAGCCATGGGCGACTTGATCGATGAATACTGGGTGGGAAGATTGCTTACGTGAACCTAGATAGGTCATTGAGGGTCTTCTCTAAGCCTAGATCGGTCCACTAGGGTTGCCTCTAAGCCTAGATAGGTCCACCAAGGTATTCTCTAAATCTAGATAGATCCATCAGGGTCTTCTCCAAGCCTAGATAGGTCTACCAGGGTCTTCTCCAAGCCTACATAGGTCCACCAGGGCTTCCCCAAGCCTAGATAGGTCTACCAGGAACTTCTCCAAGCCTACATAGGTCCACCAGGGCTTCCCCAAGCCTAGATAGGTCTACCAGGGTCTTCTCCAAGCCTAGATAGGTCCACCAGGGCTTCCCCAAGGTCCATAAAAAATAGTAAATCAGAAATCATGTTTTATGACTTTCTGTTCAATCAAAGTTCCCATTACAGCATCTGTAATATATCATTACTTGGGTGTAAATATCCATCAGGTTTAGCCTTGACCTCGAGTACCTAGATTTTTAAGCAGGATAAATCCAATCCACCAATCATTCATCTTTGGAGACAGCTGTTGGTTTAAGGTGGATGGACATGATGGGTGGTGACATGTAGCTCCACCAGGAACAGTTGACCCTCAACCCTGGAAGAAGAGGGGTTAAGACATAACATAATCCCCTATTGAGTATAATCCCCCATGGAGTATAGCATAGAGCATGTAGAAAGTAGCTCTGTGTGGCAGTGAACATGACTAGGGTTTTCATACATGCACAGTCACAGCCCTCATATGACGGGGGGATGACTGTTACCCTTGTAATAGACTTCACATCTTTTTAGAAAGGGCCCTTTATCCTGCTCCCCTCTGGAGCCAGCAATCTTGTTCCATGTGCGGAACCGATAGCCAGATTCAGCGATCTTTGAATGTTCTTGCATTAAAACATCTCATTAACAACACATTCCACCTTCAGTTTACCATTTCGCTGCCAACCAGGGGATGATACAATGTGTACTTGAGGTGCTTTTGGGCGAAGCTTTGAGTGGAAGTTCTAGAAGCCAAGAGAAGAAATGTACAAGACTTACGTAGGACTACAAATGAGGCTCTGTGGTCGAGGCTTTCATAATGTTCCACTTTTCTTGATTTATGCATTGCCTTCTATGAGCATTCACAATCTGGTTTCCCTATTTCAAACTCATCTGGATACTAATAATTTAAGTTGCATGTTTTTGGAATTTAGGAGGAACATAGAAAATGATGTAGCAAAAAACTGAAAAACTCGATAGAGATAGAGGTGGAAATAAAATGGTGTATGTAGTTGATACATTTTCACACCTCTATCTTTATGGAGTTTTTCCAGTTTTTTTTTCTACATCATTTTCTATGTTCTTCCTAAATTCCAAAATATATAGAGAATGATGTATGTAATATGTGTAGAGGTATTGGATAGAGATGGAACTTAGTTTGGAAGCCTAGGTAGTCTCTACAAATCACCTCTTCTCCAGCAGGAAGACAGCTGTCCCCCTAGTGTCACCTATTGGACTATGAATCAATGGTCGGCCAAACAACTAGCCAAAATTATCTGTAGCCAAACCAGAATCTTCTCTACAAGGAGTTTCAGGAGCTTGCCCCTTGTAAAGGCATAGCAGGTACTGGTTGATTTAGTGAGAGGTCACTGATGGTAACCGGGGTACTGTTTGGTCAAATGTTTATGAATCTTCAAAGATATGACCACACTTGACTTCATACATGTTACTTCTTCTTGTCTTACAGGACCATCCCATACGGGATATTTTTTTACGTTTCTTTTGGCATATGGTGCTGGGATCTTCTCAGAAGCTCATCCAGGAATGGTGGATCATTTGCTTCTTACAGATGAATGCTTTTCGAATGCACAGTCAAGCCTTGATTACACAACAGAGATGCTGATGGGAGGAAGGGGCTATCACATGTTGCCTTCTCCCACTTCGGAGGATGACAGTGACTCTTCCAGTTTCCGTTCCTGTTCCAGTCCTGATTCCCAGGTGCTAAGCTCCAGTTATGGAAGCACGTGCAGTGCGGAGAGTCAGGACAGCATTCTAGACTATCTTTTGTCCCAGACGTCTTTGAGCAATGCTTCTTTATCTTGGTGGGACAAAAGAAAACATTCAACAATGGTCAAGGAGGAGTTCTTCAAAGTTCCCGATTTTGGGGTGGACATGGAGGAGACGTCACTTTTTCATCCCACCTTGGATGAAATTGAAGAATTTCTTGAAGAAAACATGAAAGCGGATTTAAAAGTCGAAACCCAACAGGAACTGAGGAATTGTGGTCACGAACAACTCAAGCAGGCCTCTATGGTGGTCAACTTCACCAAGCAGGATACAAAAGAGCAGTCAAATAGCACATCAGAAGAGGAGTCTGGTAGCAAAAGTCCTGGTGCCCTTGCTGTTGAAGGAGGAATTCCTGTTATATTGCAGATCCAACCCATAGAGATCAAGCAAGAATCCAATGCCAACCAAGCCTCAGCATCACAGTTCCCCGATAACATCAAAGTAGCACAACTCTTAGTTAACATTCAAGGTCAGACCTTTGCTCTGGTCCCTCAACTGGTCCAGTCATCAAACGCATCCTCCAAATTTGTCCGCATTGCACCTGTACCCATTGCTGCTAAACCTATGGGCTCAGGTGTGGGGGCTCAGGGACAATCTGGTATTATGGTCGGCCAGAAGTTCCAAAAAAGTGCAGCACAGAACTCATAAAAATGCACAAATGTACTTTTCCAGGATGCACCAAAATGTACACCAAGAGTAGTCATCTCAAGGCTCACCTGCGTAGACACACGGGGGAGAAGCCGTTCGCTTGCACGTGGCCCGGATGTGGATGGAGGTCAGTTACCATTATTATATTTGTTCAAAATATCAGCTTTCATCCTAGCACATTGGGTTATAATGTAATGTGGCCATAGGTTTCCATCGTTAAACAGATTGTTATGTAACGACGGCCTTATTGGTTGACACCCAGCTCAGTAAGAAGTGAATGGAGCTACATGTTGTTTTGTTGGCTCTTGTAGCATAGCCCTGGGTGTGTTATGCACTCATACTACGTCTTATGTTTGTAACCTGCAGTAACCTTGTTTGTTGGCGTGATAACATAAGAAGACGAGCCCTTGTGATGTAGGTTTCTCTCCAACCTGTTGCAACATGTGATGTGTCCTGCATTAACACGTGAGCTGCAAAGACTCAGTCCATGCATTATAAATGTTAACCTATAGGCCATTATATAGACCGGAGAGGGGCAGCTGCAGATGTGGACTGCAATATTCAGTCCAAGCAGAACCGCACTCCAGGCTTCCCAAAAATAGGAACCGTGTGATATGTAACATGAGCGCAGGCTGCGTGGACTCCACGGTAGACATAGCAGCAAAGGAAACATGTATATGAGCTATTTCTACTTTAAAGACCTTGTGATTGCTGTGGTGGTTTGAAATGTCAATATGAAGAACAAGGTCATACTTACTTAAAGCGCCATTATAGTGGGGATGTTTTCACCGATGTACTGACACTTTAAATATAAGCCCCATTCCCCCAGTCATATACTCATCTTCCGGCACCTTTTAACTTTTACCGATGCTGCTCTGGCCCTGTGGCGCCATCTTTTTCCTGTATCTTTTGACTGTCTGGAAGTGAGAAGTTACATCACAAAAGCTCTATGAGAGCCATAACAAAGTCAGAACAAGACCCCCATAGATATGTATTGAGTTCTGACCCCTGGCGCCTCCATGAAACAGTGGAGCCAGATAGAGACGGTGATAATGAGTGAAGCATTTTTGTACATAGAAGGCAGTATTATAGTAGTTATATTCTTGTATATAGGAGCAGTATTATAGTAGTTATATTCCTGTACATAGGGGGCAGTATTATAGTAGTTATATTCTTGTATATAGGAGCAGTATTATAGTAATTATATTCTTGTATATAGGGGCAGTATTATAGTAGTTATATTCTTGTATATAGGAGCAGTATTATAGTAGTTATATTCTTGTACATAGGAGCAGTATTATAGTAGTTATATTCTTGTACATAGTGGCAGTATTATAGTAGTTATATTCTTGTACATAGGAGCAGTATTATAGTAGTTATATTCTTGTACATAGGAGCAGTATTATAGTAGTTATATTCTTGTACATAGGGGACAGTATTATAGTAGTTATATTCTTGTATATAGGGGCAGTATTATAGTAGTTATATTCTTGTACATAGGGGACAGTATTATAGTAGTTATATTCTTGTATATAGGGGCAGTATTATAGTAGTTATATTTTTGTACATAGGGGACAGTATTATAGTAGTTATATTCTTGTATATAGAGGCAGTATTATAGTAGTTATATTCTTGTATATAGGAGCAGTATTATAGTAGTTATATTCCTGTACATAGGAGCAGTATTATAGTAGTTATATTCTTGTACATAGGGAGCAGTATTATAGTAGTTATATTCTTGTACATAGTGGGCAGTATTATAGTAGTTATATTCTTGTACATAGGAGCAGTATTATAGTAGTTATATACTTGTATATAGGGGCAGTATTATAGTAGTTATATTTTTGTATATAGGAGCAGTATTATAGTAGTTATATTCTTGTACATAGGAGCAGTATTATAGTAGTTATATTCTTGTACATAGTGGGCAGTATTATAGTGGTTATATTCTTGTACATAGGAGCAGTATTATAGTGGTTATATTCTTGTACATAGGAGCAGTATTATAGTAGTTACATTCTAGTACATAGGGGGCAGCATTATAGTAGTTATATTCTTGTACATAGGGGCAGTATTATAGTAGTTATATTCTTGTACATAGAAGCAGTATTATAGTAGTCATATTTTCGTACATAGGGGCAGTATTATAGTGGTTATATTCTTGTACATAGGGGCAGTATTATAGTAGTTATATTCTTGTACATAGAAGCAGTATTATAGTAGTTATATTCTTGTCTATAGGGGCAGTATTATAGTAGTTATATTCTTGTACATAGGAGTAGTATTATAGTAGTTATATTATTGTACATAGGAGCAGTATTATAGTGGTTATATTCTTGTACATAGGAGCAGTATTATAGTGGTTATATTCTTGTACATAGGAGCAGTATTATAGTAGTTATATTCTTGTACATATGAGCAGTATTATAGTAGTTATATTCTTGTACATAGGGGACAGTATTATAGTGGTTATATTCTTGTATAAATGGGGGAGTATTATAGTAGTTATATTCTTGTACATAGGGGCAGTATTATAGTAGTTATATTCTTGTACATGGGGGCAGTATTATAGTAGTTATATTCTTGTACATAGGGGCAGTATTATAGTAGTTATATTCTTGTACATAGGGGCAGTATTATAGTAGTTATATTCTTGTACATAGGGGCAGTATTATAGTAGTTATATTCTTGTACATAGGGGCAGTATTATAGTAGTTATATTCTTGTACATAGGAGCAGTATTATAGTAGTTATATTCTTGTATATAGGAACAGTATTATAGTAGTTATATTCTTGTACATAGGGGCAGTATTATAGTAGTTATATTCTTGTACATAGGAGTAGTATTATAGTAGTTATATTATTGTACATAGGAGCAGTATTATAGTGGTTATATTCTTGTACATAGGAGCAGTATTATAGTGGTTATATTCTTGTACATAGGAGCAGTATTATAGTAGTTATATTCTTGTACATATGAGCAGTATTATAGTAGTTATATTCTTGTACATAGGGGACAGTATTATAGTGGTTATATTCTTGTATAAATGGGGGAGTATTATAGTAGTTATATTCTTGTACATAGGGGCAGTATTATAGTAGTTATATTCTTGTACATGGGGGCAGTATTATAGTAGTTATATTCTTGTACATAGGGGCAGTATTATAGTAGTTATATTCTTGTACATAGGGGCAGTATTATAGTAGTTATATTCTTGTACATAGGGGCAGTATTATAGTAGTTATATTCTTGTACATAGGGGCAGTATTATAGTAGTTATATTCTTGTACATAGGAGCAGTATTATAGTAGTTATATTCTTGTATATAGGAACAGTATTATAGTAGTTATATTCTTGTACATAGGGGCAGTATTATAGTAGTTATGTTCTTGTACATAGGGGCAGTATTATAGTAGTTATATTCTTGTACATAGGGGCAGTATTATAGTAGTTATATTCTTGTACATAGGAGCAGTATTATAGTAGTTATATTCTTGTATATAGGAGCAGTATTATAGTAGTTATATTCTTGTACATAGGGGCAGTATTATAGTAGTTATATTCTTGTATATAGGAGCAGTATTATAGTAGTTATATTCTTGTACATAGGAGCAGTATTATAGTAGTTATATTCTTGTACATAGGGACAGTATTGTAGTAGTTATATTCTTGTATATAGGGGCAGTATTATAGTAGTTATATTCTTGTATATAGGAGCAGTATTATAGTAGTTATATTCTTGTACATAGGGGAAGCATTATATTAGAAATCTAATAGTTGTATGCTGCTATGAAGGGCCCAGTAATATGCTGCAGTTGCTCATGGAAATAACACTTTACAGCTGCCACATTGTTACTAATGGTGGTAAGATGAGATGGGTAATGTTTTCTCTCTCTCAGCAGTGGAACAAGAATCAATTAGGGAATCTATGAATATTGCATGTTCCCTTTCAGTGGTTGATGTCACACGGTGCAGATTTGTGATTCATTATCTGGCAGATGTTTGTTATAATGGTCTTACCTTGCTTTGTACTCTGTGTTTTAGGCAGTTTTGTATTACAAGTTATTGTTAATGATTTATATTACTCCAGTAATTTCCATTTACGTGCAGGTTAATTAGATGCAATGAGGAAGAGCCCCTTGACCACAGGAACTTGCAATCTAAATCATTCTTGTGGTTGTGTCGTAATGCTTACAGGCTTATGGATACATGCATAGTAATAATTTTCGGAAGGGCCATGTTGTGTGTCCTCCTATGATGCAGCACATACACCATACTCAGTGGCGTAACTTGAAGGTCATGGGCCCCGATGGGAAAAGCACCAACAGGGCCCCCAATTATTGCAAGTCTTTAATAGCATTAGTCTTTTTCTGTAGACCAAAGGGACGTTTGAGGCCCCCTAAGCTTCGGGGCCGGGTGGCTCTAAGATAATACACCCAGGGGCGTAACTACAACTGGTGCAAGGGTTGCAATCACACCTAGGCCCTAGAGCCATACTGACCATACTCATAAAGAGCCTCTTAATTTGTAAGATTGGTCCTGCGGAGCCATTGATAACATTTCTGCAATTCTTCAGAGTTGAATCTAGTTATATGGTTGGTTGGCTTGAAGTGAATCAGTTTCAGGCTCAAGTCAGTCATCTGTTGTAAAGTCAAGATTTAAAGAGATGGCAGCACCTATATACTGTGTTGAACATTACTGGCTTTATCGATTCTCCTGTTGAAAGTTCTATCCCAATGGTATCTCCAGATGTTGCAAAACTGCAACTCCCAGCATGCCCTGACAGCTTGGGTGTTGTAGTTTTGCAATAGCTAGAAAGTCAAAGGGTGGAGATCACTGTTGATTAATGTGCCTAAACAAGTATCTTTGCAGTGGATTCAGACCCAAAGATGGAAGAGGCGAGCTTTGTACAGGGCTTATGCAATTGTCTGAAGCCTGGATGTCTCACTGACTAAATGATAGCTCCAGAGGTAGAATATGTCAGGAACAGTCAAGGAAACAAAGCCTATAGTGATATGAAGATGTTTCTTCCAATTTGTACCATCCTGCTCTGCTTTGAGCAGGGGTCGGGCCAGATGACCCAGGAGGTCCCTTCATATGATGACCCAGGAGGTCTCTTTGCACGATAACCCAGGAGGTCTCTTCGCACAATGACCCAGGAGGATCCTTTGCACGCTGACCCAGGAGATCCCATCACACGATGACACAGGAGATCCCTTCACACAATGACCCAGGAGGTCCCTTCACACGATGACCCAGGAGGTCCCTTCACACGATGACCCAGGAGGTCCCTTTACACGCTGACCCAGGAGATCCCTTCACAGGATGACCAGGATATCCCATCACACGATGACTCAGGAGGTCCCTTCGCACAATGACCCAGGAGGTCTCTTCGCACAATGACCCAGGAGGTCGCTTCGCACATGACCAGGAGGTCTCTTCGCACGATGACCCAGGAGGTTCCTTCACACGATGACCCAGGAGGTCCCTTCACATGATGACCCAGAAGGTCTCTTCACACGATGACCCAGGAGGTTCCTTCATACGATGACCCAGGAGGTCCCTTCACACGATGACCCAGAAGGTATCTTCGCACACTGACCCAGGAGATTCCATTCACACGATGACCCAGGAGGTCCCTTTATATGATGACCCAGGAGGTCCCTTCACACGATGACCCAGGAGGTCCCTTCACACAATGACCCAGGAGGTCCCTTCGCAGTCTGACCCAGGAGATTCCTTCACACGATGACCCAGGAGGTCCCTTCATATGATGACCCAGGAGGTCTCTTTGCACGATGACCCAGAAGGTTCCTTCGCACGATGACACAGGAGATCCCTTCACACAATTACCCAGGAGATCCTGTCACATGACGACCCAGGAGGTCCCTTCACACGATGACCCAGGAGGTCCCTTCACACGATGACTCAGGAGGTCCTTTCGCACAATGACCCAGGAGGTCTCTTCACACAATGACCCAGGAGGTCTCTTCGCACAGTGACCCAGGAGGATCCTTCGCACGCTGACCCAGTAGATCCCTTCACATGATGACACAGGAGATCCTTTCACATGATGACCCAGGAGGTCCCTTCACACGATGACCCAGGAGATCCTTCACACGATGACCCAGGAGGTCCCTTCACACGATGACCCAGGAGGTCCCTTCACACGATGACCCAGGAGGTCCCTTCACACAATGACCCAGGAGGTCCCTTCACACAATGACCCAGGAGGTCCCTTTGCACAATGACCCAGGAGGTCCCTTCACACGATGACCCAGGAGGTCCCTTCACACGATGACCCAGGAGGTCCCTTCACACCATGACCCAGGAGGTCCCTTCACACGATGACCCAGGAGGTCTCTTCACACAGTGACCCAGGAGGTCCCTTCACACGATGACCCAGGTCATTTTCAACTCTACCATTCTCTAATTCTAATTATGACCTGATGTCATTTTCATTTAAGCAGAAATTATTTTGTGGTTTAGGACATAAACGAAGATTAGCAAAACCGCAGGTTCACTTCCTGCAATATGATATCATGAAAAATGTCACAATCCTCGACAAGAACTCAGAACTGACTTTGACTTCTTGCCTATCTCCTGCTGAGGTCAGGAGCAGGTCAGTGTTAGGCCCACGTCACACACACAGATATTTGTGCAGATATTGTTCGCAGATCTCTGGTTGCAGTGAAATCATGGACAACTTGCTCCATTTTGTGGCTGTGTACAAATGTAACAATGTGTCCATGATTTCACTGCAACCAGAGATCTGTGAACACTATCTGCACAGATATCTGTGTGTGTGACGTGGCCTTGGAGAGAGAACTTAAGAAGTAATTTACCAGATACTCTGCAAATACAACAGAGATCTGCTCTGTGAAGTGACCATCATTATGTATATTACACTTTCCCCAACAAATTTGGATGAGTGTTTAGATATTATTTAGACTTCCCCTTTTAAATAGAACAATTGATGATTGATACAATGTATCACAGGATGTGATATATGAACATCTGAGGATCTTATACATATATACGTATATGGGCCACGTCACACACACAGATATCTGTGCAGATATTGTTCGCAGATCTCTGGTTGCAGTGAAATCATGAACACATTGTTCCATTTTGTGGCTGTATACAAATGGAGCAATGTGTCCATGATTTCACTGCAAGCAGAGATCTGTGACCAATATCTGCACAGATATCTGTGTGTGACGTGGCCCTATGCAAGATCCTGACATGTTTACAAATCCCAACCTGTGATACATTGTATCAATCAATTGTTATACTTAAAGGGGAAGTCCAAATAATATCTAAATACTCGTCCAAATTATATTTGTCAATGATAATGAATATACTATTCTAAATGAAAACAGTACACAGTGTTTCATAGACTTTATGTGGAATGGTCTTACACTGTTGTGATTGATGCTCCACAGCAGCAGATCTTGCACATGAACCATGAATCATTTTTTTTGTGTTTAATCTTCTTTATAATTGTGATTGCTATAAGGAGGAGGCTTTGGCTATAAAATCTAGGGGGGCGTCTTAATTGTTTAATTACTTGCAGATGTTTGTGGTGACAAATACAGGCAGTTTTTACCAGATTGGATTCTGGGGATTGGCATTTCCTTCGACATCAGATTACTGGACAGTGCTTGGTGTGAATGTTACACGATAGAATAAGAACCTGAATCAGCAAACCCGTGTTGCGTTTCTGGTATGTTTTTCTGCCAGGAGATGCAGATTTTCTACGGAAATGTTCTGCACCAAATACTCATTGTGCGCACAAAGCCTTAAGGCCCCGTTACACCTAACAATGTCCCAGCGATCCGACCAACGATGTGGATCGCTGGGACATTGTTACCTGGTCGCTGGTGAGCTGTCAGACAGGTAGACTCATCAGCGATCAGGACCAGAGAGAATGCTGTTATCCAGGGTAAACAGCGGGTAACTAAGCAGAACGCTGCACTTAGTTACCCATTGTTTACCCTGGTTACCAGCTCCCAGTGCTTGCTGTGCTGCGCTGGGAGCTCGTTCATTGCTGGTGACACGCGCCGATGCTGGCCGCCCAGCGGGAGACCAACGATAAATTTATGGTCCAGTCCATTCTTCCACGATCAACGAACGTATCGTTGGTCAATGATACATGTCACACGCAACGATGTTGTTTCAACATCGCTGCAACGTCACCAAACCGGTGACGTTGCAATGATATCGTAGCGTGTAACGGAGCCTTATGATGTGTAGTTCTGCCCTTTAATTCTCAGCATTATGTATGGATTGCATATTATAACGTTTATTTCCTTCTTTTTGCAGGTTTTCCCGGTCTGACGAGTTATCCCGACACCGCCGCTCACATTCTGGTGTGAAGCCGTACCAGTGCGCAGTCTGCGAAAAGAAATTTGCTCGCAGCGACCATCTGTCCAAACACATCAAGGTGCACAGATTTCCTCGGAGCAGCCGTTCTACGCGTTTATCAAACTGATCCCCCTCCGGCAGGATCCGTGTGAAATCCAAGCACTTTGTCTATCCTCCTGACATAACTTATTGGGGCGGAAAGCATCCTCACTTGGACCGAACATCGGATCGGACAATGGACTGTACATTGGTTCTCTTGCTCCTATTTAATATGGGTGTGAACGAAGCATCCGAGGAACTCTGTCTATGTCCTGTCAGTGAAGGGTTAACAGGGGCACTTTATGCTATAATCCACTTGATTCCATTATCATCTCTTCTGTCGAAGCCCAGACGGCCACTTATTATTCCAAATTGGCAGTAACTGCACCTGTAACAGGGCACTGCCATGGACAGGACTCTGTATTGTGCCATTTCATTGTCCGCTGTGATCAGGAGCGTTTTGTAGCCACTGGCTGAGGGGGAACTACAAGTCCCAGGAAGCCATAACACTATGGAGAGAGAAGCGTACCCAAGGGCACTTTTATGTGTCTTTTTTTTTTTTTTGCATAAAAGACTGTGTCACATAGAAGGCTGAGATACACATGATAAACTTAGATACACCAATCCAATAGGAAGTATCACTTGTGATTGACTTAGCTACACTGCTTCTGGATACTGTTACCCATCTGGAAAACTTGGATATGCCAGTTAGATACACAGCTCAGATAACACACGATAGGATTAGATAAAATAGCTAAGCACACTATTATACATGATATAATTAAATACACAACCCAGTAGATAGTATCACACACCATGGGCTAAAACAACATAGCTTGGTATCACACATGTCTTCGCAGCTGTGTATCTAATCGTATCACCTGTGATGGGTATAGATAGAACAGCTCAGCAGACAGTATCACACAGGATATGATTAGATGCACAGCTCAGCAGACAGTATCACACATGATATGATTAGATACACAGCTCAGCAGACAGTATCACACAGGATAGGATTAGATACACAGCTCAGCAGACAGTATCCCGGATAATTAGATACACAGCTCAGCAGACAGTATCATACAGGATGTGATTAGATACACAGCTCAGAGACAGGATATATTATCAGAGATTAATTGATTAGATACACAGCTCAGCAGACAGTATCCGGATATAATTAGATACACAGCTCAGCAGACAGTATCAAATGTAGTTAGATACAGTCAGAGAATATCACACAGGTAGGATTAGATACACAGCTCAGCAGACAGTATCACGGATAGATTAGATACACAGCTCAGCAGACAGCATCAACAGGAAGATTAGATACACAGCTCATAGACAGTGGAATAATTAGATACAACTCAGCAGAAATCACACATGATAGATTAGATACACATAGGACGTATCGGATTGAACACATCAGCAACACATGAAGGATTGATTAGATACACAGCTCAGCAGACAGGATATAATTAGATACATAGAGAATATCACACATTATATGATTAGATACACAGCTCAGCAGACAGTATCCGGATATGATTAGATACACAGCTGCACAGCTTTTCATAACAGCATAACAATAACATGAATATTTTGGGATTAGATACACAGACTTCACGCAATACAGACGGATATAATTAGATACATAGAGAATATCACACATTATAGGATTAGATACACGGCTCTGATGACAATATCACACATGATAGGTTTAGATACAAAATCTTAGCACAGTATCCTACATGATACAATTAGATACACCACCCAGTAAACAGTATCACACACAATGGGCTTAGATACACCAGGTAATCAGATGGCAGTATCCAATAGGCTTAGGTACACTGGGTCATCAGGAAGCATTACTTATGCTGGACTTAAACACTGACTCATTTGACAGTATCACACATATATTTCACTTATAGATTAGCTTTGTGGATAGTATCACACATTGTGGGCTTAGATAACCTCTCCGCAGACAGTATTACACATAGCAGACTAACATACAACGGTTCAGTAGACAGGCTTAGATACAGCAGACCCGTGATGCGCTGTCCCTGGAAATGATTGTATGATGTTTGTTTCTCTGTATTTTCTTCCATTTCTTGTTCTAGGGAGCACAGAATGTTCTGAGTCCTGGTTTTTCAGGTCTCATTGTTCATTATTCAGTCACTTTATGTCATTTTGTGTCAAAATATCAAGAACTGAACAACCTCAGACCACAGATCCGAAACCGTATCAGTATTTCTCAGTCCGGTCCTGGTGTCATCGGCGTCTCTTATGTAAATCTATTCACTTTCCGGATCACGATCTTCTGTTGTACCCGATACGGTGACACCTGATGTCGCCCTCTCCTAGGCCATCTGCAATGTATCCGAGCCTTCACTACAAGCTTTATCCGGTGTTAAAATGTTCATTTATTTTTATATTTAAAAAAAAAAAAGGAAAAATACTGTAGAAAAAAAATGTGAAAAAATAGAAATTAATTTAATTTTGTAACATATTATTACAGCGAAAGTCGTATAATCTTCCAGAAATGTGTATGAATGTAACTGTGCTACGTTGTATAGCATGCATCAGGTCTAGCAGAGGAGGCATGCTCTAAAAATACTGAGCTAGGGGGCGCTAGTGAGCTCCTATCTGATTGCTGGAAAACATGCACAGGACTTTTTCGACTTTTTTGTAGTTTTAATAGAGAGAATGTGCACTGTTATACTGGTAAATCATCATATTCTGGAGAACTCTCCGGTGCTGGTATATACCCACCCCAATGCCGTTATATATCCACCCCAGTGCCTCCAGCTTGATCACATGACTCTGCCACAGGATCATCTATAGATAAAATATACGTACTTTATTATTGCTGCTGTTTGAGCTTTATTTGACTACGTTTTTAGATCTCTATCTTTTAATATATTTCTATGATTTTTTTTTTTTTTGCACTTAAATTCCACCTTAATTCTATTACAAATTTCTCAAAAAAAAAATCTCTTTTGCTGTTGGACTGGCGTAGATAAGAGATGTTTAGCGGTGAAGAGGTTAATAAGTTTTGCATTCCTTAAAAAGATAGAACAATGTATCAATTAAACTATAGTGTAGGGAGAGCCAAAATATTGTTAGGCTGTGTTCACACATTGCGTTTTTGCTGCATTTGTTCCTTGGTTTTATGCTAATCTAAACACAGCAAAACCTATGTGATTCCAGGGAAAAGCTGTGCACACACACATTGGTTTCATTTCTTGCCAGACATTGAATCCTTTTTGGTTTGGTTTTGCTGCATTTAGAAAATAATGAGAATGTCAATGCTTTTCTGCAGTGTTCTATGGGCAACAATGCAGAACAAATGCGCAATAATCACGGTAAATCGCAGGTTTTCTCCTGCCAACAATACTGTATCTTCACTTTCGCTGCAGCAAAAACGCAGTGTGTGAACGTAGCCTTAATGTCTCAGGCCACTAGCAGCCCATTGTTTCATTATTTCCAGTTATGTTATGTCATAGGTCTGTGATAATAGTCCCTAAAAAAAAAACATCAAGCACTGAGATATTGTAGCTGGCTCTGGGGTACTATATCAGGCTTGGAATATACGCAAACTCTAATATAATAAAGCCAGGGCTATGAAGCTCATGGGTCCTGATGCAAAAGATCCAACAGGGCCCCCAATTATTGCAAATCATTAATAACAATAGTTTTTCTCTATAGGACAAAGAGACTTTTGGGGCCCCCCAGGCTCCAGGGCCCAGGTGCTATTACAACCCCTGCACCTGTGTAGTTACAACCCTGGCTCTAAGATAATACACCCAGGGGCGTAACTACAACTGGTGCAAGGGTTGCAATCGCACCCTTAAAGTCCCTTTGTCCTATACAAAAGACTAATGCTATTAAAGATTTGTAATAATTGGGGGCCCCATTGGAACTATGGCAGTAGGTCCCATGAGCATCAAGTTAAGCTAATGAATATACCTAAGCCCTAAGGAAATATATCACTTACCACGATACCATAGCTGTGCTGTTGGGTACTTTGTTAGAGTCTTAATTAATATGCCACCACTCTGAGATACAGTAATAAGTCAGCGCAATGAGGTAATAAACAAGTACCCTTGGATAATAAGCTTGCGCCCTGAGACAGACACAGATATTATAGAGGTGTTCTGGGTTACTTTGGCTCTGATTGGAGCTATGAGATATACACCGGCCTTTTATAGTACACCTGGGATAATAAGTGAGTGTCTGATATGATAACCTCTGTTTTGAGGAAATACTTAGACATAGCTGTGTAACAGGTTCTTTGCTGGGCTATGAGATAATAAGCTAGCATCCTGAAATTATAATTGGAGCTATGAGATAATAAGCTAGCACCCTGAAATTATAATTGGAGCTATGAGATAATATGCTAGCACCCTGACATTCTAAATCAGAGCTATGAGATAATGAGCTAGCACCCTGAACTTCTAAGTCGAAACTATGAGATAATAAGCTAGCACCCTGAAATTGTAGGTCGGAGCTTTGAGATAATAAGCTAGCACCCTGAAATTCTAAGTTGGAGCTATGAGATCACAAGCTAGCGCCCTGAAATTCTAAATTGGATCTATGAGATAATAAGCTAGCGCCCTGAAATTCTAAATCGGAGCTATGAGATAATAAGCGAGCGCCCTGAAATTCTAAATCAGAGCTATGAGATAATAAGCTAGCGCCCTGAAATTCTAAATCGGAACTATGAGATAATAAGTGTGTTCTTTTACGCAATTGGGAATAATGTCGACACAATAAGGCAGAGCAGAGAAACAATATATTGGCTTTCACCTCTAATTGTTCCAGAACTAATTGACATTTTCATTTGAGAGTCTGGAAATACTGTTGTATTCACAATTAGCGAGTTGTTGTCCAATTTTAGTAAAACAGCGCCATATTCTAGAAACAACGCTACCCCTGTCCATGGGTTGTTGTCACCTGAGCTGCAATATCCCATACAACCTGTGGGCAGAAGTGGCGCTGTTGTTGGAAGAAATCAGCTATGTTTTAACAATCTTGAGGATCCCCCGCTGCCATGTATTAGGAAAACAGTTACAAATCCTTGCAGAATAGGATTGCTACATTTTATTCTGTCCCTCTTCGCTGTTCTGGGCTTTGCTGTTGACAAGGTTGTTTCCATGGACGTTCCATAAGATAATAGGATCTATATGTTGAGCTGCCAACCGACCAACCTCTGACCAAGCGGTTTACATCCTCCTCTGAATGTATGTAAATAACGTGTAGATAGAAATCTCCAGATAGTCTATGCCTTGTAATAACAAATCAGAAATCTATGTAAATTAAATCAAAATGGAAAGATCTCTATTGTACCGTGTATATAATAATACTGTATTTTCTGTAATGTTCTATATAAAGTATATTTACTTTGACAATAAATTTTCAAAAATATCTTTCGCCTGTTTGCGGTGTTATTGGAGACTCGGGCCATGTGCACGCGCTGCATTTTATCATTGATAAGTGATACATTGTGTTTATTATAGCCTCAATATACCTCTGTCCTCTTATTCCCTCACCCCTCGATCCTTGTTAGGAAACTGAGATATGAGATGCTGTTTGGTGGGGTCCATACACCTCATAGGAGAGCACATGATTAAGCAGTTATCTGAGGCATTGTAGCAGCAATAATCTAATAATATCTAATAATAATAAGTGCCATCTGTCAAAAGGCCAGAGCTCAGTTATTTTTTAATTCTTTTAATTCTGCCTGCAGCTACCACTAGAGGGGGCTGAAGAGCTCGCTGCATACTGTTCATATAACTGAGCTCAATGTATAACCAGTACACGGTGAGCTCCCCCTAGTGGTGACTGATTTTCATCATTAATATATTTACAGTAGATATTGAGCTCTGTCTGTCTATAAATCTGTGTTATCTAAGAGATTTCAAACCACATTGTCCATCCAAGTTGCGTCTAATAAATTAAGAGCCACAATTGCAGCCATATTATATGTTATGTTGATCTTAAAATGAATGAATATTCCCATGCCATGTATGCCTGGCATTGATCCACATTGCAGCCTGTGTCTTGTGACCGGTGTCCATTAGTGATCGGGTACATGCGTGTGACCTGGGTCATCTGCAGAGGCCTCTGTCCTGGAGGATAAGCTCCCGGTACACATGTTATTCTGTTTTCCTCTTAGTTTTTCAGTCTAGTCATGGTTTGTCCAAACAAACAGGTGAATCTGCCCAGAAGTACACTGGCGTCAAAGTTCTAGGGTTAATGATTAGCGCCACCAATGGCTGTTTATCCAGCTCTTCTCATCCAATCAGAGGCAGAACGCGGCTGTTTGTGAATTCCATTCACTATTTTTTCCCCTTGTTTATGGCCTGTTTTTCCCATGTTCCTGGTATATTGATATTATCATTGTCCTGACTAAGCAAACAAGGACACTGTAGTCATAATGTATCCACAATGTAATAATGTCCTTGTGTATTCTCATACAAACAGAAGACACATTTATGAATTAAGGAGCCATCATTGGTATATATGAAATAAGTATTGGATCCCTTGCTGATTTTGTAAGTTTGCCCATTGACAAAGGCATGAACAGTCTATCATTTTAAGGGTGGGTTAATTTTAACAGTGAGAGATAGAATATCCAAAATAAAATCCAGAAAATCACATTGTTTAAATTATATGAATGTATTTGCATTTTGATGGTGAAATAAGTATTTGATCCCCTAACAGCCATTAGGAGTTCTGGCCCCTACAGACCAGTTAGACGCTCCTAATCATCTTGTTACCGGCATTACAGACAGCTGTGTTACATTGTCACCTGTATAAAGACTCCTGATTAATCAGGCAGCCTCTAACCTCTACAACATGGGCAAGACCAAAGAGCTTTCTAAGGATGTCAGGGAAAAGATCCTAGACCTGCACAAGGCTGGAATGGGCTGCAAAACCAGAAGTAAGACAAAGCTGAGGGAGAAGAAGACAACTGTGGGTACAATAGTAAGAAATTGGGAGAAATACAAAATGAGGTCAATCCACATCGATCTGAGGCTCCATGTAACATCTCACCTCGTGGGGTATCCAGGATCATGAGGAAGGTGAGATATCAGCCTAAAACTACACAGGGGAAACTTGTTAATGATCTCAAGGCAGAAGGGCCCACTGTCACCAAGAAAACTATTGATAAGACATTACACCGTAATGGATTAAAATCCTGCAGTGCCTGTAAAGTCCCACTGCTCAAGAAGGCACATGAGCCCCTGTCTGAAGTTACCAATGAACATCTTGGTGATTCTGAGATTGATTGGGAGAAAGTGCTGTGGTCAGATGAGACACAAATGGAGCTCTTTACATGAACTCAACTCGCCGTGTTTGGAGGAAGAGAAATGCCTATGATCCAAAGAACATCATACCCACAGTCAAGCATGGTGGTGTAAACATTATGTTTTGGGGGTGTTTCTCTGCTAAGGGCACAGGACTACTTCACCACATCAATGGGACAATAGATGGAGCCATGTACCGTAAAATCCGGAGTGACAACCTCCTTCAATCTGACAGGACATTAATAAAGGGTCGTGGCTGGGTCTTCCAGCACGACAATGATCCAAAACATACAGCCAAAACAACAAAGGAGTGTCTCAAAAAGAAGCACATTAAAGTCATGGAGTGTCCTAGCCAGTCTCCAGACCTTAATCCCATAGAAAACCTAAGGCAAGAGCTGAAGCTCCGAGCTGCCAAGTGACAGCCTCAAAATCTTAATGATCTACAGTAGAAATGATCTGCAAAGAAGAGTGGACCTAAATTCCTCCTGATATGTGCATAAACCTCATAATCAACTACAAGAAACGTCTGACTGATGATGGAAACACCCTTGTTGGCAAGCACAAGAATTAAGTCTTGTTTGCTAGAGGGATTAAATACATATTTCTCTCTGCAAAATGCAAATACATTTATATAAAATAGACAGTGTGATTTCTGGATTTTATTTTGATATTCTATCTCTCACTGTTAAAATTAACCTACCCTTAAAATTATAGACTGCTCATCTCGTTGTCAGTGGGCAAACTTACAAAATCAGCAAGGGATCCAATAATTATTTCCTTTACTGTATATTTATATAATCTCAGCATAAATGAGTACACCCCAACAGATGTAAAAAAACCTTTAGTTTCCATTCTGAATCATCCTCTTCTATGGGATCCCATACTACAAAATACTCCCACACATGTGGGCCATTGATTGCAAACAAGATTTGTTCTTTGGTTCACAAAAACTAATTTTCCTACCAAATGAATTCAAGACCTTGTTGCAAAAACGAGAAAACTTCAACAAATGTCTTAGAAGCAAGGATAAAGTTTTGACTACAAAATTCTAATTATTAAGAATTCAAAGACAGGTAAGTCAATCAGCCGACCAGCAGACACCCCTTCCTTCCAGCGTCCGGGCCCCCCTAAGCATTCCCAGCCATGCCACAGACGACCCTGCATCCTGCGGCACTGCCTCCTATGATACCTGCTCCACCGCGCCTCTTCCCCCGGTAAACTCTATCCAGATTATAAAGCGTTGCTCCCATTTCCCCCCCAATTTGGGGGAAAAAAAGTGCATTTTATAAACCGAAAAATATGATCATTTCTTTACACAAGAACGGTGAAGGCTACAAGATCGGCAAAGCTTTCCTTGTTCATCAGACATTGGAGCAAAAGTGATACAAAAATGGAACAAAGATGGAATCGCTCAGACCAACTATGGAAGTTAACACCTAACAGGAGCATCTTCTGATGACAGGGGTTGAATATGTTTGATGTATAAATACCTAGTATTTCTGCTTCTGTATTAGACCATGAATAAGACAGACGTTAGCCGAAACCTCGCTATTTTAACTCTAATGCCATCATGGATTGGTCTGATTGCTTTTTGTATGTGATGTATTTTTAAACTTGGCCTCAATAGATTGGAAATTTTACACCACTCCTCCATATACTGGATTTCTCCTCACTCGCTGAATCAACTCTTCCTTGTTATATGTGTGTGTTACCCAGTCCAGCTGTGATCCACGGAGAAGGAAATTAAGGAGAGCGGATTCCTTCTTTTCTTGTTGTATAGCTAGGGTTTGCAGAAAATCCACTGCAGTACGCTAAGTAGAAAGCATTTCCCATGACAGAATAGGCGTACACCGCCGAGATGTGGCATGCATGGGTGTCATCCATGAAGGAAGTCTCTACTGAGCCCACAAACAAGACCTACAATTTGCCAGGGCTCATGCTGAAAAATACGAAGACTTCCGGGACTCTATACGCTGAAGTGAGGAGACCAAGAGACTCATTGCATCAAATGTGTGTGGTGTCACAAAGTTAAAGAGTGCAAGGAAAAATGCACAATCCCTACGAGACCTGGTGATGCCGGTGTCCTTACGTGGGTCTGCCGCTGGCGTCATGGGCTGCATACTGGTCTATATTTAAAGAGACGATGTCGCCTTCACTCCGTGCCCTTGGTAGATGACGAGCATTTTTCCAATATGACATTGATACAAAGCTCACATCTATGGCCACTGCTGGTGAAAGTGATTTAGTGACCGAGAGTCTTCTGATCCGAGTCCAAGCGAACACCAATGGGGAATTGTAAAAGACAAGTTATTATTATGTACTTATTTATTTCACAGTACCATTGATTCCAAGTTGTCATCAATCTCCATCCAGCATTCCGTCTCTCAAAGCGATCATTCTTGAAGAATGCGAAAAGATAGCTGTTATAATACGCTGACAACTTGTTTATTCCTTGCCCAGAAAACTTGGTGCTGTCCTTAAAAATAATGGAGGTCATACAAACTACTAGAGGTAATAGCTTTTAATGTGGGGTGTACTCATTTTTTTCCCAACTAATTTGAACGAAATTGAAGATTTTGAATGAAAGTTACCGTATATTCATGTTATGATTTAAAAAAAAATCTATGATACTCTGACTTGTTCTTATGTTTGGTGAGATATTGATTAAAATGTTATTCTTCAAAGGTGTGTACTCATAATGTTGAACACTGTATACACAGTATATCTATGTATATACATATTTATACAGCGGGTAAAATAAGTATTAGACATCACAATTTTCTAAGTAAACATGTTCTAAAGGGGCTATTGACATAAAATTCATACCAGATGTCGGTAACAGCCCATCCAATCCACACAGGCAAAGACATCAAACCATAGATGTTCATAAATGACATGTAATAATGAGAAATGACACAGGGAAGAAAGTATTGAACAGATAAAGAAAGAGAGGTGCAAAAAGCCATGAAATCTGAATACCAGAGCTAGATACCCATAAAATTAGTGTATTGAAAATTGTTAAAATCTATATATGTCATGCTTCCGGGGGAAGGCGCCCAAGAGTGGACCCACTGGGCCGTGGTACCGAACTCCCCTGGGTGAGCTGGTCCTAGTTTAGCCAACCCCTATACAGGGATTGTCAGGGGCAAGCCCAGGGGGTCTAAATACCAAAGCTGCTAGTCCCAGGGGGGCGGCTCGTAGCTTTAGCCTATACTATGGTATAGCTAAGGAGGATTCGAGGGATCAGAGCCCGAGGCTAGGAGAGCAGGAATGGGTCTACCGGAGGAGAGCACAAGGAGGGCCTGACTAACAGCCAGAGAAGCAGAAGTTACTAACTCAATAATCAGGCACCTCCAGCAGTGGAGGTGGCCTGATATACCGGAGGACGGACAGCTATGGTCAAGGGGAATGTCAGGTGGAGCCGTGCCGGGCCCTACATTCACAGGGGAGTAGCGTGACCGCGCCTAGTGCACCACTGATTAGGTTCATGACTCCGACCATTGTATTGTGCTGATGTGTGAGCCCGGTGGTCAGCAGACAGGAAGGAGGACCGGTGATGGCTCCTGAGACACAGCACACCTGGACGCCGGATGCCCGATCGATAGAGGAGCAGAGGATGCAGACCCAGGAGAGGTGAGCTGGGGAGCGGTGCCGGGGGACCTAACAATATACGTAAACCATAGATGCAAAACCCGTACATAATTCAGCAATTTTACATTAATGAAAGCCCCATTGCTAAACACAAAGCTTGTTTCAAGTGCAATTAAAGTTTGCTCAACAACATTTAGGAAAGCCTGTGCAATACTGGGAGAATAGTCTCGTCAGATGAAACCCAAATGTCCAGCATATACACAGCACAGGAAGACCTGGAAGAACAACATCTGCAACCCTCTGAAAATCCTGCAACTAGAGACTATGGCAGCAGATCTGAAACAGTACAGATAAACTAAATACCATCAACTTCAGAGATCAATTGACAGGGCTCAGCAGAGAAATACCATCAGACAGTATGCTAGAAGATGCCAATAGAGCACTTGCATCAATACCTAGCACCACCACAACTCAAACTAATAAACTGACCTATGCCACTGCCTCAGCAATCCTGGAAACGCTCGGCTATACAACCAACAAGAACAACAGAAGTACGTGTCTCCTATGGAAAAGAAGACTGGAGGCAAAGATCAAGGTGACATGAAAAAAAGTCAGCCAACTAACAGAAGTACAGAAAGGTGTAAAGATCAAGAATTAAACCAACCTGGACATATTCAAAGGCCTGGCTCCACCTGAAGCCCTAGAGCGGTGTTCTTCAACTCTAGTCAAGAGTCACCTGCACTGCATGTATTCAGGATTTCCTTTCACAGGTCTTGGAATCATCACCTGTGCAAGTAACTAAATTATTACCTGTCCAATACTAAGGAAATCCTGACAACATGCACTGCTTGTGGCTCTTGAGGACTGGAGTTGGGGAAAACAGTCCTAGAGACTGCTAAACAAAGGCTCAAAGCACTTGCTGCAAGACTAAGGAGACATTAGAGAAGCTGATGTCAAGAAGATAAATGCCCTGTTCTCCAATGAACCATCCTAGGTGAACTCCCAACCAGGGCTGTGGAGTCAGTAAGCTAAACATCCGACTCTGACTCTTCAATTTCCCTGAATCTGACTCCACGACTCCAGCTCCACCAAAATGGACATCGACTCCCGACTCCATAACCAGGGCTGTGATGTCAGTAAGCCACATATCCAGGCCCGGACTGGTAGGCGGGACTACCGGGACTTCTCCCTATGGGCCGGTGGTGGGGGTGTGGCCGGGGGCCGGTGCTCCTGCTCCTCCGGCCGTAGGTAGGCTGTAAGTCATTGTGCGGTGGGCGGCCATCATGCACAGATGCAGCCCGGAGTCCCCAGTCCTGTCACTGCCTGCCTGCACTCTCTGCACCCTCTCCTCCCCTCTATTAGACAAACTAATCTGTCTTTTGGGAGGAAGAGGGGAAGGGGTGTGTGCGGGGTCGGGGGCCACACCTCCATCCATGTAGACACAGGGAGCTGAATGGCCCCGGAAATACCAGCACCTGCGTTTCCGGGGTCAGAGGAGCTGTAATCAGCTCCCTGTGTTAGAGAGGAGCAGAGAGTCGGTGCAGTGCAGTGACGTCCTCATTCTCAGCAAACTGCAGGTGCAGGACGTCACCACAGAGTGAGGAGGAGGATGACATGGGGGCCAGGAGGAGGACGAGCCTTGAGTCAGCAGGAGGACACAGGAGGAGATCGAGCCTGGAGGCAGGAGGATGACATGGGGGCCAGGAGGAGGTCGAGCCTGGAGGCAGGAGGATGACATGGGGGCCAGGAGGAGGTCGAGCCTGGAGGCAGGAGGATGACATGGGGGCCAGGAGGAGGTCGAGCCTGGAGGCAGGAGGATGACATGGGGGCCAGGAGGAGGTCGAGCCTGGAGGCAGGAGGATGACATGGGGGCCAGGAGGAGGTCGAGCCTGGAGGCAGGAGGATGACATGGGGGCCAGGAGGAGGTCGAGCCTGGAGGCAGGAGGATGACATGGGGGCCAGGAGGAGGTCGAGCCTGGAGGCAGGAGGATGACACAGGAGGAGCAGTAAGTATACACAGCTCATGGCCCTGAAGATGGGGATGGGGGGCAGGGAGGCTAATTTTCCCCCCATTGAGGAATAGTAGGCTCTCCTGCCCTGCACAGCCTGCAGTAATCACTCCCCCATACACATCTGATTGCCTTCTACCTATATGTGATTCATTATTAATGCACATAACTGCAGCCACACTTCAATGTAAATATGATCCCTGCAGATACATGTACAGAGGGCAGTATATACACCCTGGACTCTATTAACTCTCTGTGATCATTGTTCTTACACCCAGGTGAAATCTTTCATGGCTGCAGGAATAATTCTGCTTCATACACCAGTCTAAGGCTGCCTTCACATTAACGTTTGTGAACGCTGCGTACCGAACGCAGCCAAACGCTTGCGCACTGCGTTCCTATGTTTAACATGGGAACGCATGTGCGTGCGTTCGGCCGCGTTTGCATTCAGATGGGCACAATTTGTGCGCCC